>JAMXBD010000638.1:0-600000 GCA_024138025.1 Combretum micranthum
TTGATGAAATATGGTATTTACATACCCTCTTTTCCTAGTTACGAATTTCATGTAACTAACCTAAGATCCAAATTTTCTATCTTGTAAATATTTCTTGTTTAACAAATTTCTCTTAGTAGATCTACCATTAACTTGTCAAAATCATCTCCTATTGATACATATTCCATAAGCCCTTCTTTTTTCATATAAAAACTCATGTTTTGGAGTTGAAAATAGGTTTTCAAAATATAACTCTTTTTCCATCCGAATTTACAAAAGTTTATTTGAAGAAACAAAATTTATTCTTGAGTTTTTTGGCTCATCTTCATAAATATCCTAACTTTTAGAAATAAACAAAACATTCATTTACATGAGACAAAATCTTTATGGCTATTTATTCATTTTAAAAAAGATAAATGCATGAGATCTCAAATGACATGTAAATGATGGATGTTTATAAGATAGATCTTAGTGTGATGATCATGTTAGATGCATGAAATGAAGTATACTATTATGATAATAATTTAGTAACAAGATTTCTACATAAGATCATCACTATATGAAATATATCATGATCATGATAAAAATATGAGCTTAAACATAAGATCCACAACTTGTGATGACTTGATCATCATGTTTTAGTGATTTCAAATCCCTAGCATGAAACTCATGGGGATTTTTATGTGAATCCACACATGAATGGTCTTGCCATTACATATTTTTATGGTGATAGTGTATAGATCTATACCTATTTGATGTTTGAAACAAGAAAGCTTGAAGAAAAAAATTTTGTGTGTGTGGTTTAGAGGGAAGGGGCTCACAACACACTAGAGAGAAGAGAGGAGAGAAAAACTGTTTCTAAAAGTTGATTTTGTGAAAAAGAAAGGAAAGTGAAATGGTAAAGGTATAAATGTGTTTATATAAGGAATTGGATTAGGGTTTTGTGTGATTAAATAAAAGAAGAAAATAAAACATATGAGAGGGAAATGGAAGGGGGTAGCACCGGCCAAAGAGAGAGAGGATGAGAATGAGTTTTTTTTGTGTAGAAAAATCCAATTTAATAAAGTAATTTAAGTAATAAAATATATTGGAAAAAGTAAATGTAAGGAATATGATGTAATGAGGTAAGGTTAAATTGTACGGATGTAAGAGTAGGGGTATGGCTTATGAGTGTGAGTAGGGTATAGGCTCGTACTTGTGAGTAGTAATGAATAATAGATTAGACAATTAAATTACCGGTTAGTAAAGAAAATATGATAAAAGGCTATAACTATAATTTTTATAAACCAAAAAATTATAATAAATATATTTTTGAATTCCTTATTAAATTCCAGTCTTAAAGAGTATTCCAGAATATTTTTCTAATTTCGAGTCCTGGGGCCCGGTTTTCTGAAACGGATCCCGGTCGGGTTCGAAACAGATAATTTCCTGAAAACTGTTCTTTTTATGTTTCGATATATTCTATAGAACTATAATCTAGATCAACTTGTTCTCAAAAGTTCTATGGTTTTATTCTCTGTGAAGCCGGACTTAGGGTTTCTAGGTTGCTTTCTAACTCTGGTTGTTCCGGTTTAGGATTTCGGTTTCCGATTCGGTTCTTGAAATCAAGCTTGGTTTACAAAGAGAGCCGAGGCTTATACCATCTTCTAGTTCTTCAACTCTTAGTTCCTCTATTTCCTCTCTTCAGGAGCTTCATGCTCATATGGACTCCAAATTCGATACTATAGAGAACCGGATTTTTTTATATTCGCTCAGATTTTTAGTCTTTTAGTTCTGGTATTCAAGGCTTCGTGGATCACTTTTATCACATTCACCCTCCTCTACCTCCATGCGATGTTCCTCCTGCATGATCCTCCTTCTTGTTATATTTTTCCTGTCTGCACATTTATGTTTAATTTATGTATACAACTCTATGTTTGGACATCTATGTGACTTTTTGCACTAATTTGTTATATTGATCTCTTTATTAAATGTCTTACATGGCTATCTCCTCTTATTGATTCTTTTTCTTAATATCTTGTATAAATCTTTTTATGAGGTCAAAAGGGGAGATAATTGTATGTTTAATTGATTGATCTTGTGCTTTTTATAGAATTGTGGGGGAGCATTTATTGAGGAGGAGTAAAGTAACAAAAAAAGCTTTTACATACTTGTTTGCCCTCATCAAAATGGGGGAGATTGTTAAACTAAATTATCTTATATGTGATTTTGATGAGAGCAAATGTTACATAAAGATTTCATAAATACACCTCATTTGAATATGATTGATAATTTATAAGGAAAAACATAAATCAAGATATTTGTCGTGCGTGTATATGTGCCTTGTGTGCTTTGTTTTTATGCTGATAGAGAGTACACTGGCTAGCCAATGCATATAGGACCCACGAACCAATCCAATAAGATAAAGCACAGTACTGGTTGAGTCCAACATCCAAGTCATGAGGAGGGAAAATTTAAAGTCATGACAAGTCAATCTATGTGAGATCTTTAGATTGGCTAGTCAGTGGACTTCTAATTCGACCATTGCGTGCATTTAATGTCCCTATCTATTAGACGTTATCTTAAACGAACATTTAAGTTTTTGAAGACTACAAATACATTTTTCTTTGGAGATTTAAACAACTTTTTGAGAAATTTCATTTGCAAATAAACAAATTAAGAATTCTCTCTTAATCGTTGTTCCCTTGTTTATTATCTTGTAAATTTTGAGTAAAAGAGAGAAAATCAATTTTGAGTGCTCTATTCATATTGTCACGCCCCGAGGGGTATCGTAAACGTGGCAGTCTGCTGTACACAATACTAAAGCCTAGGAATGACTACCTCAGTCACGCAAAGGCTTCGATATCAAGTACAAAGTGTACATCACAACCAAGGGAACGCATCGGAGTAGTATAATTTATATTGATAATAATTAAGTAACAAGGCCAAGAGAATACTTATCATAAAATATAAACATATTAAATTACAATTCTTAGGGGCATATCTCTCTATTGTCTTCAAATCAAAATAAATACACTTTTTAGAATTTTTAAAACACTAACATAGCATACATTTCATATAAGGAACCTTACAGAATAACTTCATCTTATGTTTCTATTTCCTTCATAGAAGCTTAACATCATTTCATGACCTCCTTTACATCATGATCCTCAATTTAAGCCACGAGTATACTTATTTCATCAAAATCTATAGGGGTATAAGCTACAACTAGCTTAGTGAGATATTCCTTTTCATTCGCACCATGTTTTCAAACAAGTTCATTTAAATTTTCACACATATGCTATGCATACATTTCAACAATCACATGATTACGCAAATATATATAGTTATCCAGAAACCATATATAGAACGGATTTACCCCTCCGTATCGAAGGTTAGGGAATCGGTGATGAAGATCCTCGATCTTCTACTACTAGTCCCTAGGTCCCCACCCAAAGCGTTCGGTTGGCTCAGCTCAGAACCTAGAGTCGCATTCCCCGGGTGATTTGGATTCTCTAGGAAGGAACATGGCCCGTGTCACAGTACGATAACAGCCAATCCAACTCTATGCATAGGAGTAGCAGCCTTCCGAAAGAGATGTGACTCGACGGATGCTATGCGTGAGCGTTTTATTTTTCTTAAGATAAACTTTATTAAGGTTTATTAGGGGGCGATCAATCAATTTAGCAAATAATAAACAATCATACAAGTAAGTAACAAAAACACTTAAATAGGCAGTTTGAAGTTACGATATTCTTAATTCTCATTTCACGCATAAACAAAGAATCACATATATAGATATCCCTGGATTCCCATACATATCCATTTTTATCTTTTCTTAGTATGCTAATGTCATTACTTTACAACCAAAAGTAAGGTAACGAAATTAAGAGGAATAACTCACTTGTCCATTTCGCGATCTTCTTAGTCGTAGTAATCCTCAAAAAGGGTAATCTCGTATCTTTCATCACCTAGATAAAAGAAATACCCGGGATGAGTATTTCGTAGAAATTCTACTTAAACTTTCTAATTCTATTTCACTATGTTTGTCAAATTCATATAGAATGAAATTCCAATTTAAAATGGCCATAACTTGCTAATTTTAACTTGGAATTTCGCATATAATATACCGTTTTCTACCTATTCGAAAGGATATATCCATTTCTAAGGTTATCTTTGTCATATAAGGTCATTTGGGTTCTGAAAACGTAGGGTACAAATTTAAAACGAATATTTCTAGATCTTTGCAAAACCATTTTCTAACTCATCTTCATTCAAAAATCCTTTAGTAAAAATATAGATATATACATATATATAATTGATAAATCATTTAAGTGTATAGATAAGCTCACTTTATATGCAAAACCTCTAATGGTAGTATCTCAACAATTTATTTCATAAAACAATTCATTTTGAGTCGTTAAAACTTTAACTTTGACAAATTTCTTTTCAAGTATTTTGAAGAAACTTTATATTTTCATAGGTTATTATAAATGAGTATATTCTTATTTTATTTTCTTCATTCTTTTTCCAAAAACAAGTAAATTTTTCTTTAACCTCAGTCTTTCATAAATTTTACTTCTAGTGATAAAATATCAAATTTATCAAAAGTGTTAAGTTGTTGAAAACCTTTTTATAAATTTGTATTTAGAATGGTTTTAGAAAATAAGTCTTGTCTTCTCATATTTATTATTTAAAATATAACTTTTTGTTTTCTAAAACTTGTCCTTTTATTTCTTTGAAAAGAATCCTCTTTATTGATAAAATCCTTTGTTTTTTAATCTTATCTTATTTATATTCTTTGAAAATAAGTTTCTTCTTTAGAAACTTGAAAATCATTATTTTTCCTAAGTGAGTTTATGGGTTGAATTCATCTTAACTTTGAAAACTAGTTTGTTTCTAAGTTTTGTTATGGAGTGAAAAAAGAGCTTAATCTTAAGCTTTTTGTAAAAACTTTGAATATTAACAAATTATTATACTAAAACTTAGGTTACCATAATATACAAAGAAAGTATTTATTTCTTATGTTTCTTTGGTAAAGCTATCTTTGTTATTTAAGAAAACTTTGAGAAAACTTGTATTACTCCATTTCTATGTTGTTGATAATAATTCTATTATTTTGCAATAAGTCACATAATAGAAAATCTAGTTTTGAGTTCCTTTAATAAAGTAATATTCTACTTTTGAATTAGTTGAGACAATATCATTATGTAGATGCAAGTATTATGAGCATGTCAAATAATAAGAACATGAGAAAATACTAGAATCAAAATAATAAAAATATCAAATATTGGAAACCTTAGCTTCATCAAGGTATCCCAGTCAAGTATTGGGAGTCTTAGCTTCATCAAGGCATCCCCGTACTAAGAATAGACTAGTCCTAAGAGAATAAAGAAAATAAACAAAAGGTTGTTTTGACTTGATATGGACAAGTCTAAGACTAGAAAGACTAGTCTTAAAGAAATAACATGAAATAAATAAATTGCAAAGCATGAAATTAAATAAATAACAAGTGAGCTTATATGCTCTAAAGATTATATATAAATACATAAATATATTTAGTTAGATATTGTAAACCCGGTGTTCCTAGTAGTCAAGTAAACTTCGAAAACCGGAAAACAAAACGCTAAACCGAATTAGTTCAAGCTTAGTGAGAGAAACCTAGAAACCCTACATCTGGTTGTCCTTCAGTTTCATATCAAAAGAACTTTTATAAAATAATTTAATGGGGAATATTGTTTTAAAGTATATTTCAAACCATAGAAAGTTTTGATTTCGAAAAATTTTCTATTCCAGGCCTTCCCGAGCTCCATTATGGAAAAGCAAGCCCCGGAACTATAAACTCAGAAAAATATTCCGGAATAATCCTTAGAACCGAAATTTTATAAGGATTTCAAAAATATAAGTTTTGTAATTTTTTGGGTTATAAAAATTACAGTTATAGCCTTTTCCCGTATTTTCTTTATTACCGGTAAAGTAAATGTCTTGTCTGTTATTTATCACTATTCACAAGTACAACCTACTACACACACAACCCATACCCTAGTCTTACATCCTTACAAACACACATTATATTTTCTTTTCCAAGAATTTTTGTCTCTTAAACAAATTATCACATTCAATACTATTATTTCATAAATTACAAATTTAACAAATTCAAATCTCTCCCTCTTTCTCACTCAATGGATGGCCAGTGCACACCGTCCCAATTTGCCTCCAATATTGATTTATTTTATCTCTTTTTCATAAATAAAACAAACCCTAATTCACTAATATAAATAATCTTTAACTTTCTCTCTCCTTCATTTCATTTCATTTGTTCAAAAAAAAAATTACAAAACTCTCTCTTTCTCCCCTTCATTGTCGTGACCTCTTCCCCATCACACACACACAAAATAAGCTTCTTTCTTCTTAATTTCTTTACTTAAACCAACTTTAGGTGATGATTCTTAAGCTTTCCTATCATTTAATCTTGTAATGGTAAGATTATTCATGTGTATCTTCACCTTAAATCCCCATGAGCATTTGCTAGGGATAAGAAAATGCTAATACATGAATGTCAAGCCATCACAAGAGCAGATCTTGTGTTTGATGAGTTTTTAGTTGAGATATTATCATGTTCATGCATGTAGAAGTAGAGATCTTGCATAAAAATATAGGTTCATGTTCTTAAACTCCTTTTTATGCATTATAAGTAGTAGATCTAGCACATAACACTCATATTATACTTGACATTCATGTTCATATAGATATTTTGTGTTTTCATGCATTAATTCTCATAAAGATTTGGTCTTGTGTATATAAATGTGGTAGTTAGTGGATCTTTATGTAGATAAGACAAAGAACTTAAAAAGGAAAAGTTTTTGCTAGGAACATTCAAAAGAAAATTCGTATGACTTAAACCCATATTTTAAAAACCCTTGTATCAACTTTAAAACTCATGTTTTATGTGAAAATGAAGGGTATAGGTAATAGTTATCATTAAGTAGTGATTTTTATAAGTTAAAATAAGTTTTGATGAGATTAATGTGTAAAACAAGAAGTAGAATCAAGATAGAAAAATTTGAGTTAGTAGTCAACTTGTAAAATTCGTAACTTTGGATGATGCCTATGAAAACACCTATTATCCAAGCTCAAAATAAAATTTTTATGTATTAAAAGAAGTCCTTAGGTAGTAGGTATAGTAAAGTCTTAAATTTTAATGCATTACACAAATTTTTCCAAAAGGAATCATTCAAAAAATGGATTTCTAAAAATTCGGATTTTTGAGTAAATCCTATTTGAAAACATATTTGCAAAGTATAAAATGCAAATTTTTATATAGAAATGAAGGTCTTAGGTAATATATGTTATGAAGACTCAATTTGAACTAAGATAACTAGAAATTCCTAAGAATGAATTCCAAAACACTAGTATGATGTCAAAGTTAGAAAACTAGATTTTTCAAAGGTAATTATGGTTGAAGTCTTACAAATTAAAGAGTTCTAAAATTTTATTTTAGCAAAAATCATCAAGATCATGCATACATTGAACTCATCACATGTCATTCATGTTAGGAAATCATTCACATTTCATGTATACTTGAATTATCAAATAGATACATTTCAAACAATTACAAAACTATTTTTCGGAAGTGGAAATCGTTACTGATCAGATCAGATCTGATCCCTCTATTTTGTGACCTAAATATTTTCAAAACTTGAAAATAATATTAAATTAGATAGATCTTTCGAAGTAAATAGAAATCAATATATAATTTGCGAAATTCCGAGTTAAAATGACTAAGTTATGGCCGTTTTAAGTCGGGACTTCCTCAAATAGCGAGAATTACGATTTTGATTAGTTCTGATTTATAGTTTGGATTAGTTAAGTGATGAAATACTTATTAGGGTATTTCTTCCTGGTTAGGTGATCCAAAAACTGATGAATCCTTGCCACCCGATTACTATTACTAAAAGACTGGCAAACCATGGCCGAGTGAGTATCACTTCCGATGTCAATTATTGTTTGTGATTGTAATGATAGTTGCACTAGTTACTTAGCAAAGATAAAATGAATATGCATGATGGGGTTGAATGGGAATTATATATGTCGTTGTTGTTATGTGAAATTGAATTTAAAGAATATCGAAGCTGGGTGATTAAACATTGCTTGTATAGATGAGCTAGGATTGATTGTCTGTGAATATTGATTGGTCACCTAAAAGAATTGGTATAATTGATTATTCGAAATTGAATATGAAATTGAACTCATTCATAACACAATAGGGATGGAGCATTAGCATTTGTTGGTTTTTCGTGAGCCTAAACGGTGTAAATATTGGTTAACCATGATCCATAAAATGAATTATAAGTTAGTTGACCGTGAGCTTAAACGGCGTCGTAACGCAAGATTCGTTAATCTATTAACCCGGGATGGAGGGCGCAAGTCCATCCACTTATGATTTTCGGCTAGTCATATGTTTGATGAATTCACGTGTTTGGTGCATATCATTTATCTGATTAATTACTTGTCTGATTGATATGTTATAATTGTGATCATGGAAGTTTTCACTCACTAAGCTAGTATAGCTTACGCCCCTATAGTTTCTATTTGTTACGGCACAAGTTTATTTGGCTTAGACTGAGATAGGCTACAGCTCAGGTACAGTAGCTAGGCATTTCCTATAGAAGTTGTATTCAAATTGTTTAGACTTCACAGGAAACCAAAAGACTCTGGATGACTCTAATGGACCTTTAAATATTCTTTTGTGGGGGAATGCCCCTTAGATTTTGTAACTTATTGCATATGCGTTTTGATTTATTATTTAATGCTATCGAATGCCGGGTTAAACTGGTTAACTCCATTGAATAGAGTATTCTATTGTCGTAAAGGGACGTCTTACATCTATACGAGACTCTCGAAAGACTTGGATAGTAATTCGAGAGTCTCATATGGTATGTGACGGACTGTTACGTTTAGGATACCCCTATAGGTGTGACAACAATGATGAAACATCATTGTTAAGAAACTTAAGCATCATTGATACTTGCTAAATACACTTAAAGAATCAACAAGCATTATATAGAGATAATTAATATGGTTCAATGTTAAAGAAGAAGAAGTACCGATCATGTTGCAAAGTTTAAGACGAAGTGCTTACATGGAGTAATTAGAAAGTTTGAAATTGTTAAAAATGAAATATATAATATCATTTTAATATGCAAGGCTAGCAGCCAATTGATAAAGTAGTTAGGAGTGTTCTGTGTTGTGTATTTGTAGACAATTAGTACAGAGTTGCTTCTTCTCTATGTAGTGTAATGGTGGAGTGTAGATACTCTTAGTTAGATTCTTAGAGTTCAATCCCCAAAGATGACCGACTTATTAACTAACCTAAATGGAGCTAAAGTCATTAAGAACTTAAGTAAGTCTTAAGTGGTTACAATAAAATGTTAAATTATATAACAATCATCCCAAAAACCTTAATTGGGTGAGAAATATCTAGTGCACATGAATAGGTTTATCCAATAATCATTAATGTTCGGATTATAATATTCTTATCAAACATCAAGTAAAAAAATTTGAACTTATCATAAACTCCCATCTTTAAACTTAGATCATAATTCCATCTATGAAAAAAAAAAAACAATTCTAATTCACACACCATCCAAAGCATTCAAAAAGCTAAACAACTTTAGAAAAACCTCAAATTGAATCATTTGCACAAACAAATTAAATTACACATTAAAAATACATATAAATTGTACTTATGTTTGATGCCATTAGGTCCTTGCAAGACAATCGACTATCCAAAAATATATCATCAGTAATAAGTGTAATATAGGCACTTGTAATCTTGTAAGTTGGGATTCATTATCTCTGACAAGAGCTCCTTCTATTAAACCATTAATCTATTTCCATGTTTAATAACAAGATTTATATCGATTTATGTAGAGATTTGAGCTACAACATGTTGATTGGAAAATCCCTCTTATTTTGGGTAATCTATCATGCACAGGAATTTGTACATACGTACTCAAATTCTTCATTTGTTGAGTTATACCTTAGTTGTAAACCCCAAAGTTTTACGATTGGTTAAGCTTAAACCCTAATCGGAATGTCAACCAGAAATCCTAAAGTCAACAAAACCCTAATTAGATTAAAAAGGACAAGTTCAGCAATCCCATGTTTACAACTCTAAGTGACTAAATAAGAGATTAGTATATAGGATAGTACTTAATAACATAAGAAAACCTATAAATATCATATTAGTAAAACCGCAAATCGTTTTGAAACTAAACGGATACAGTCTTGAAAAACGTGTCATGGAACTCGAAATAGTAAAAATATTGGATATACCATTAAACTCATAAAAATATAAGGTTTTCAAAAATATCAGTTTTATAATTTGTTGGCAGTTAAAAATAACAGATATCACAGTTATACGCGTATTTTCTTACTATCGGTACTTTATTAGTCACAGCTACTTTACATTACTCTATTCATTACTATTCTACACTATTCATTTATCTCTACTTTTTCTAAGACCTACTCTTACACTCTATACACCTATTATCTTTACTTTTTATCTTTCCATAACTTTATATCACATCTACCTTACATATAATTTTTTAATTAAAAAAATCACATCTCTTCCTCTCTCACTCCTCATGGCCGGTGGCCCCCCTCCCAATTTCACTCATATATTTTCTTCTTTTTTAATTATTTTTAATCACACAAATTCACTTCTCATTTTTCCATAAATACCCCCTCTCCTCTTTTATTTCTTTCACACTTCATCTACCCACAAATTACTACTAAAACTCTCCAAAAGTTTCCTTTCAAGCTCTCTCCAAACACTCTCTCAAAACTCTCAAAATACTCTTGAACCTCCTTCTATATATACCAAACCATTCACACGTACTACTCAAAAGTCCTCTTTAGGTAAAAACTTCTTTTCATATTTATTTCTACTATGTTATGTAACTTTACATGACCATGGTGTGGGTTTTCTAAACTTGTTGTTATGAAAGCTATACTATGTTCATGTATTGTTCTTTTTCATGAAAATCTATTTCTCTATTTTTATGTTGTTATTATGTTTTGCATATATTATTGTTAATATTATGCTAACTTCTTATATATTTAACTAAATATAATTATGTACTTATATATAATCTTTAGAGCATATAAGCTCATTTGTTATTTATTTACTTTCAAGTATGCAATTTATTTATTTATTTCATGTTGTTTTAAGACTAGTCTCTAGTCTTAGACTTATCCTTATCAAGTCAAAACAATTTTTATTTTCTTTTCAGGACTAGTCCATTCTTAGTCCGAGAGACTTGATTCAAAGTTAAGACTCTCAATACTTGATTTATATTATTTTTCTATTTATTTTGTTGTTATAATTTTGCTTGTTATTATTCTCATATTCATGCAATTTAAATATTATTGTCTAAACCACCAAGTTTAAACTATACTTTTAAAAAAAAGAGATTTTTGCCACCAAAAGAAAGTCGTAAGAGAAATTTAGAATTAATAAGAGGAATTTACTTTCTCAAAACTTTAGAAAGAACTCATTATGATTTTGGAAATATCATCATTTTGCAATACTTTTTTCAAACCATAACTTTAGAAGTAATAGAATTGTTTTCCCAAAAATAAAGGAGATGAATCCTTGTATGAGAATATTCTTTTGAAAATATAAAAAGGGAATATAAATTTTTCAAACTAAGATTTACAAAGTACAAGGGATGTATAGAAACTGGTATTGAAAGCTTCAAAAAGGAAAAATAGAAACTCATTCTTTTTATAGAAAAAGTCATCAAAGAAAATAATAAGATAGACATAAAATGCTTTTTCAAAACAAAAGAATCAAAATATCCATTTTAAAGGATTTACAAAAAGGATTTCTTGTAAATTATTTTTCTAAACTTATAATTAATATTTTTTACTAAAGGATTATTGGTTGGACAACAAATACTTGAGCATGCATGAAAAATGAGCTATGTAGCTATAAAAAGGAAATTTTCAACTATATAGATGACTAAGTGTTTATCAAAATAATTTTTGAATGATTTGATGATCAAAACAAATGTTTTGGAATGGGAAATCTCGTGGTGAATTTGATCGCCACTATTTCTGAGCCCAAATGGCTTTAGTTTGATGAAAATAGTTTTAGAAATAGATAGATCTTTTCGAATAGTGTAGAAAATGGTATATTATATACGCAATTTAGAGTTAAAATGATCAAGTTATAGCCATTTTAAGTTGAAATTATCTTCTATACGAATTTTGACGATCTCATGACGTAGTTTTGACAAAGTAGAATAGAATCAACAAAAAATACTCATTATGGGTATTCTTCTTGATTAGGTGATCCCAAGGAAGAGTATCCATACCGGAGATTACTTTGATTAGTGGATTGACCGATCGACTCATCCATAAGAAGAAAGTATAGTCATGGCAACCTGAGTTTATTTCCTTAATTACTTTATTTGATTATGCTTGTATTGATTATGCTTGTAATTTAGTTGCACTAGAACTAAGGAAAGACAAATGATATGAATGTAAAATTATTGAAGGAATTCTAAGAATATCGAGGTGAGAATTGATTGTAAATAATCGTTTGTTTTAGTATAGAATTTATTATGTCTGAAATTCTCTTATCACCATAAATTGGTATTAATTACGCTATGATATTCTAAATAAATTGGCTCATGTATATCACGTAGTGGGTCACATTGCATAGGGATCACTAATCCTGCGGGGAAAGGTTAGTGGTACAGTTGTAAGGCCATAAACAATGCTTAACGGCTATAAGCTAGAAGTATAATACAAAGAGAAACACTTAGCGGCATTATGCTCGAAGCAAAATACTAGGACGATGCTTATCGACTTTAAGTTAGAAGCATGATAACAAGGAACAATGCTTAACGGCCATTGGCTCGAAGCAAAAATCTTATTATCCTCCTAAAAACCTTGAATGGAGGGCGTAAATCCATTCAACATATGGTTCCCGAAAAATTGTATGTCTTGCGTACCCATATGTTTGTTGCATATCACTTGGATGCCTAAAAACTTGCTTGAATTTTGTTACTCAAGTATCAATCTTTGGCAATAATTCTCACTAAGCATGTTAGCTTATACCCCTATAGATATTTTTTGCAGTTTAGCTATTTGTGGTTGAAGCCATGTGAACCCTGTAACCTTTTTGGTAAAGGAATTTTTAGATGAAGTTTAGCATTAGTTAGATGTAGACTTCATAGAAAACTTCTTGTAATAGACTATAGTTATTTTAGCAGAGAAATGCTTCTAAGACTTGTAAGTTGTAACACAATTATTATAAATGAATGTTTATTATGATTTCCTTTTCTTAATTTGTTATTGTATCTCTTAAGCTTCATAATTCAAAGTACGGTCCTCTAAATTTGTGAGAGCATGCCTCTCACTTAATATCGAAGCTTCTAGAAATAACTAAGGTTGTCATACTTAAACTTTAATATTGAGTGTAGCGGACTATTACGATTAGGGTACTCTTTAGGGCATGACATTAGTGCTATGTTTTTAAAATTTTGTCATTGAAGTTTCTTAAATTATGACTAGAGCTTCATGGGTTAATGGAATCTAGAAATTCGTTAGCTATTTTCATGGTAACAAGCTAACAGAACAAATACCTCCAGAGCTAGGGAACATGTTGAAGCTACTCTACTTCTAAGATTAGCCAACATGTTCACAAAATATTTTCTTATTTATAAATCTACAAATGGAAATCCTCCTTTTTGCATATGCATATGAACTAACCCAGTTTCCACAACAACATTATCTCTCATCTTTAAACTTAAATCATAAATCTATATATGAAAAAAAGAAAGACTCTAACCTATATACTAGCCAAAGCATTCGAAAAACTAAATGGTGCTAGAAAAACGCCAAATTGAATCATTTGCAAAATCAAATTAAATTACATATTCAAAATATTTTTAAACTAGAAGTTAAAATAATAATATTATGAAAATAAAAGAACAAGAATCGATCATATCATACCTTGATTGTGTCCTCTAATGCAATATTTTCTAAAAAAAATAATAATTAACTTTGTTAGAATGAAAAAGAAGAAGACAATAACAAGGTTGAGAAAAAAATTATTAGGAGACTGTCTTGATTACGGTAGAACATGGATGAAAAAAGAGTGGGAGAAAAAAGGAGTGAGTAAAAATCAGTAAAGAAGGGTGAGATTAAAACGTATAATATGTATATCGTGGATAAATGGTTATGTAAGTATCCCTTTTTCAAAGAGTGGCTCCTTGCAAGAGGGATTATTTTATTTTTATCTTTAATAAAAAAATATAAAGGTATATCTTATTATTCATATAATTTATTGTAAGGAAGCTTTCTTTATAGCAAATAATAAAATATATTTTGGTCACAAAAAGTTAACATTATCATTTTATCCATTAGAAATTTCTTGTAGTGTTAACTCACTAAAGTATTTTCTTATGCAACTTAACAATTTGTACTCGTACACATATATTGTTAGATAACCTTAACCTTTTTATTATCGTCAAAACTATATTATGAGAGAACTTAACAATAAAATTTTTTCATCAAAATATTATTAGATAGTTGTTTTAGATGGGATATAGTGTTTGTGGATACTTAAGTAATTATAAGGGATGACAAAGATATGGAGTCAATACTTTTTTACAAACATGGACTAGCATACAACGCATCTATGCTATTTATTAAAAAAAAAAAAAGAGGGGATGATTTAAAATAATGCATTTGAGAAAAAAAAAAAGAGTGGGAACAGTTAAAAAGAGAGTGGGAAGTGGGAATGGTTTTAATTAGAGAAAAGGAGAGAAGAGAGAGAGTAAAGTATATATATAAAATAACTATCAAAACTTTAATTTTTTATTTTTTAACACCAAATAAGAGAATTGGCTTAATCATAATAGATAACTTAAATACATTTAACACAGCCTAATATTCTTTAATATATCTTCTCTTATATAACTATCACTCATAAACTTATATTACATATTATTCAACATATTGACAATCCAATATCAAGAAAAATTTGTGGTATATTATCAAAAAGGATAATTTTAATATATGTTGCTGTCTATATTAGCTATTTGTATATTATCATATTATAATGGAACAGTAATGGAAGTTGAGTTTAAACACTTGTTATAGCTGGTAGAGAGGTGGAGTAATTTAGAAATTTGCTCATAACAATAAAGTTATGGCCACAATCATTGTTAGACATTTCAATCTTTTGTGATTGCAAGAAGCAACTATGTCTTAAGCCTATCGTAAAATTTATAATCGAAAGTCTAGACATATAGAACTGAGATATGAACATATCAAAGAGTTAATAAGAAATGAACTTATAACCATCACCTATGTTAAGATCAATAGAAGCTTGGCAAATCCTTTTGAAAAATCTAATGATCTTGTAAAAGGAAGTATTGTTAATACGGGCCTAAACTTACTATAGTTGGAAATGATGTGAACCTTACCGGATTTTAGCACATCACTAGTGTCAAAGTTCAAAGGGTAAAAATAAGTCTTTACTAAATGAGTATACTACAAGTATTATAAGTTAAAAGAGGATGACATGTAGTAAATATCTCTTAATGAATAGATTTTTCATTCGAATAGATTAGTTCGATCTATTCCATCTGTTTGAACATACAATTAGTACCACTCTCCCAAAAAAAGTATTGAAAATTTACTTTTGTAGATGTTCATGAAGTTGGAATCAACAAATGACAATAAACGTGCTACCATGAAATTTATTATTTGGATGTGAACATGGTTATGTTATGTGTATAAATTCTTTAGCTATGACATATAGTGTAAAAATTCAAAGCAATTAGTTACTTATTGCCTTATCACAACTTCGAGGATTTATACTAATAAATGGTTTAACTTTGATAATACTATTTTTAAGCATAACCATGGAGGTGTATATGTGTGTATGTAATCAACAATCAAGTGAGGAACAGTTAAAATAGATTGTCGATTATGTGATTTATGATGTAGACTTTGTGTTTGAAGACTTGATAATTAACTATAATGGCACCCATGTTAAGTATAAGCAAAAGAAAGAGATTAATGAAGTTTATACAAAAGGTTCAGACCTTTTGTCAAAAGGTCTGGACAATCCTTCAAATCAAAAAGCATAAAATTGAAGCAAAATATGATAGTGCAAAGCAGTCAAGGCTAGTTTGAAATGATCTTAACGACTTATGCTTGTCAGTGCTGGATGATCTAGACCAATTCAAATTGGTCTAAACTTATTAAAACACAAAATTATTTTAACATTCAAATTTGGAAAGTCGCAACTTTTGATTGAACTTTTGAAAGTTTCATGGGTTTAGGTCACATTCACTTGTGTTAATGATTTAGATCAATTTATAACTAATTACATTCAAATCTAATGGATGCAATCCATATCTAATTATAACTCTTGAGAAAAATCATAGTTTTTGAGATTTGTTCCTAAATGTAAAAGGCATTACTTAACTTGATTCTAATTAAGGTCCAATAAAATAATTGCATAGCCCAGTCCCATTTCATCCTTTTTGTTATTTTATTTTCTTTTACCTTTTTATTGTAATATATGCTTATTCATTTCTTATAAATTAGTGTTATATATGTAGTTGTATTATATATACACATAGTACATATAATATCATCATGTTAAGTATGTATTATATATTATACTTGTTCCAAGTGGATTTTGGTGGCACTCTTTGAATCCCTTTGAACTACAGTCTACTTCACTCGACTCAAGGTTGAAGATTCATAAGCATGCAAGATATAAACCGGTTAGTATATGAGGTGGTGAGCCCGACACAACCACTTAGATACTTAAGTTAGAACATAGGAAGATATGCATAATAGCAAGGTAGAGAGAGAGAGGAGAGAGAGAGAGAGAGAGGACATAGTAAACTTGGTCCGTGACTAGAAAGGTTTACATAGTCAAGTAACTTTTTCCTTTTAGAAAAGCAAATCCATTCAGAATAGGCAACTGCTTATTGATTATTTAGGGAAGTGTCTAAATGAATTTTGGGTGTGTAATCTGGTTATTTAGTAAGGAACCTAGGTTGAGCGACTTTTCATTATTAATTTTTTACTATCTTTCCTAAAATCATCTAGCTTAATAGTCCACCTCTTCAACATTAACAAAACAAACAATGTTAATGAGTCAGTATAAATAGCTACGAAAAATTTGATTAGGTGTTAAATTAATCATTTCAAATTTCAGATACAAAATCGAATATTCATAACTTTACTTAAGATTTTTGTTTATTAATTATAATTTCTTGTTATTAATAGATTGAGTGGTTTTTTTTTTTTTCTTTAAACATTTGATATTATATAGACTTGTGTATAAATTATATAATTATGACATTTTTTATGTATCTTATTTGAGAATGAAATATGTTTACTAGCTTGTTAGGTTATTGTTAAGAATTTTAAACATGATTAATGCATGAGTTATATTATAGGTTGGATTTTTGGATGCAAACCTATTTATATACAGATTTAAGCACCATATGTCAATATAATTGCTAGACATGCACTCATGACTATTTCTCCTGTGTAAGTTATCTGCTTCTTTTTTTTTTCCTTGTATAAATGAAATTATGTAACACATACTCTAGCACTGAAATATGTACTAGTCCTAGAAAGTTAATGTTTTGGTTCAAAGAATATTGAGAAGTGTACATATGAAAATACGATAGGTTAAAACCTAGGAGGGAGGTGAACTAAGTTGTAATAAAAGTTTAGCAAATTTCTTGATTTTATGGGATGTTCAACATACATCCAAAGACTATTTGATCAATGATATCAAAATGAAGTACTGGAAAATGAAAAAAAAAAAAAGATTAAAATATCAAGCTCAGATGTATTGTGAAGTTGAGATTATCCATTACTTTTAATGGACACACAATACCTTCAATTAATGACTTTATACATAGATTTTAGTTAAGACCACAAATTGATGCTTAAATGAGTATAGTGCTTTTGCAACAATTGCAATTATATTTCACAAAGCAATACAACTTTTCTAGCTAAGTTGAGCAAATTAAAAAGAGAGAGAGAGAGAGAGAACAAGAACCAATTATTAATCTTTTTTTATATCAAATAGAATCTTTCAAATGTCTAATCAATCCACTCAACAACTTGTATTTGTAGGTCTTCAAAACAATTTGGACATTAGAAACAAATTCCACTAAGAAATTCTTGCATCAAATGTAATTCAATGGCTATAAGTTCTATAAATACTCTAGATTATTTTGACTTAAGCTGGTCTAATTGTCATACTTTGTTTCTTCATGTTGATCTTGAATTAGTCTAGATGTCCTAGAGATGATTCAGACTCTCGGCCACTTTTAAACTTAAATATCATAAAGTGGTCCAACTTTCTTAACAAGTGGTATAAACTACTCCTTGATAGGTAGTTTATAAGTAACACATACAAAGGTTGATAGGTAGTTTATAAGTAACACATACAAAGGACTGGACTCTTTTGACTTGGTCCAGACTCTTCAAACCACTCAGCACACATGTCATAGAAAATACTTATAATTTAAGTACATTTCTCATCGATTAGATAATTTAATTTATAAGTAATAAAGTACTTTAAATTTTATCATTTAGAAGTAATTTATTTTAGTTTTAGCGTATGGAGCATTCTTTGAGGTGATACTTAAATGCAACAAGATAATTGTCAAGAAGGTTGTAAATAAAAAATGACTTGAATAGATTTGTAGTTTTGTCTTAAAAAAATTATTTAAGAATGATACCATTAACAATTGCATAAGTTCTTATTTTGTCCAACTTAGTGCATTTATATTGTTACAATTGTCCAAAACATATCTATATATAGACATTTATGGAGGTAATTTTATGCATATCATTATGTGATGAAATCTCTGATGAATTGATTTCATTTAATTTAAAAAAAAAAAACATTACAAGGGAAGGTATAGAAAAAAGATAAAATAAGGGAAAAAAATTATTAAAAAATTACAAAATACCTCTAAGACAAAAATAATGCAAAAAATAGATAAGTTGAAATGACTTTCATCATTTGAAGAGATGAGTTCAAGTTGTTTAGTTTTTAGATTATTGTTGACTTGAGCGCATTTTCGTAGTTTTTTTCAAATTATTACTTTTTCCCTTTTCCCAAAAAATATTATTAATGCAAATAATAAACAAATTAACAAATTTGTTGGAAGTGGAGTGAGCAACATATCTACAAAACTTATAAAAAAATTACCAAAATATAGGTCAAATAAAAATAATTACTGAAATCCATCGGAAAATTGTGTCTATAAGACAAGATATAAAGTTTTATGTACATAATGCGTATACAAGGCGTGATATGGAGTTTGTATATCGTAGTAAAATTGCATCTATAAGACAAGGTATATGTGTATATCCTATTTACAAGATGAGATGCATCAATATCGCATCAGCAAGATGGGGTATATGTGTGTATATGACGTGCATACATGATATAAAACTAGAAATAAATGGAAAAAAAAAGATTAAAAAAATTATATGATTTATATATACCATTTAATAAATGTGGTTTTTAAAGTAATATTTCAATAATTAATTTTAATTAAACTTATTTAAATAATTATTTTTAATAACTGTTTTAAATGAGAAATAATTTCTATTCTAATGAGTCATATTTTTTATTCATAATTTTTTTTGTAATTAGATCTATAATTTTGTAATTTGAAACTCTATGATTATATAGTTTAGATTGAAAAAATAGTATCAAAGATGAGGAATAAGGAAAAAATAATAACATTTTTTCGAAAAAAAAAAACATAAATATCACTCAAACAAAAGTAATATCAGAAATAGACAAGTTAAGTGGCAAATCTCGACTTTTCAAGACAAAAGATCAAGATTAACATCTTCTCTTAAAGGAACAAGGTCACTATAGCTTAGCAATCTCATCTTTTTAAGAGATGAAGTCGGTTACTTTTGTAGATACAGGGTTCTTGATGATAGTGGTCACGCACGCCTCGTGTAGATCTTGTGCCTTATACGCTGCTTCGAAGTGCTACTGAGGAGATGACACTTAAAGACAGGATGGCTTGGAGAGAATGACATGGAGAGAGGAATAGGCAGTCTTAGTGTCTCAAATGCATAAGTGACAGGTAAGAGAGCTTGAGTAAACCTCACGTATCAAATTTATAGTTCTTGAGTAGTTGGGATAAAAATTGCTTGAGTTATCTTATTTGATCTTTCTAAACAGAGCATCCTCTATAGAATGTTGTTTATTTTCTCTCTTTAAAAATTGGAAATGAGGAGGAGTAACTGAGTACTTATAAGTGTTGGGTTTCCATAGGGTTTTAAAATTATAAAGATCAAATCTTTCGAGCGGAATTCAAAAAGAAAACCCTAACCCAGTATCCATGTGTATTTATTAGATTAAAACAAAACAAATAGTTTGATTTCGTACCTTGATAAACCAAAATTATTCCTATTTTATAAATGCCAAATTGGACTTTTATTGATCATTTTATTGATAAATATTATGAATTTGGCACTTAAAAATATTAATTTATGCTTTCAGGCCTTTAAAGGAGTTATTTTATGGAAAGAAGGAAAAACGGTAAAAAATTTAAAGTTTGGACCAAAAAGTGGTTTACACAACAAAGACATGCCATGTCTTTCAACCATGTCAAGGAAAAGCACAATCAAAGTCTAAATCTTAAGTTTTGAAAAGACATAACAACGACATGACTTGTCCCAAACCATGTCAATCTGGAAAATTAACTTTGCAAGGGACATTTCTAGGACAAGCCGTGTCCTAAGTCGTGTCAGTGAAGAAAAAAAAACCACAACAAAGGACACGACTCTAGGACAAACCGTGTCCCCATTCATGTCAATTTTTACATAGAGAAAAACAGCCTGACATGCTCAAGTGACATGACTTTCCCTAAACCTGTCGATTTGACAGTTCATTAATTTTTAAGAACCGGCTTTTTTATTGAATAGTAACCCCCTATTTATTAAAGAAACGTCTATTGGACATAAAAGGGGTGTTACTTTGAAAAGCCAAAAGACCGTAACTCCCGTAACTTCCCATTTCCTCCATAATGAGCATTCAATTCCATTTAGGTGTTACTTTGAAAAGCCAAAAGACTCGTAACTCCCGTAACTGCCCATTTCCTCCATAATGAGCATTCAATTCCATTTATATGTTACTTTGGAAAGCTAAGAGATCTGTAACTTCCGTAACTTCCTATTTCCTCCATCAATGAGCATTCAATTCCATTTATGCAAAGATCATTAGAAAATGAAGATGGAGGGAAGAATCAAAGGGGGAGAAGAACAAGAAAAGGAGAGACAGAGACAAGAAAAAACACACTTTTATGTATTTTCACAGCAGCATTTGTGCTTGAGTATATCAATTTATCAAGGAACATCATTTGTATTGCTAATATAATTTTAGATCATTTCTATTTCTCCTTGTTATTGATTTATATTGTTTTATCTATGGAGGAGTAGTTTAATATTGCTTGGGTACTGTGGATCCTTGATTGATTTCATGTGATTCCTTTGTTCTTAATTTCAAAACGTGTTGATTTTATTGTATTCAATAGCTTGTGCCTAAAGAATGAGTCTAATTGGATGGTGCATCCCATTGGATTCATGTTTGATTTTTGTTAAAAATAGATCAAAAGGTTAATTTAATGCATAGATCTAAAGCTATTGATGAGATTGCTCATAATCATCTAGAGATAAAAAAAGTTAAATCTTTTGTCACTCGTTTTGAATTCATCAGTTTGGTTTTAAAACGAAGGATTCTTATTCTTTATGCAAATTTAAGTTGCTAATAGTCAGGAAGACATTTCGGCAGTTTGGCTTAGGTTTAGGTGCTTTTGACTTTGAGAGAGGCATTAGCATAATTTAGTGAATCCGATGGTTCAACAATCAATACAACTTTTTGAGAAAATTCTTGAGTCAGATGAATAGATCTTTGGTGAAGCATGACCCAAGCAACCTTGTGAATTGATTTATCCTTTTGTATGCTTGTTGTGAAATTTGTAAATATTAGACTTAGTTTAGTTTTTATGTATATAAAACCAAATCTGATTTTTTTGGCTTAATAATAGGAAAAGAGTGAGTAGAATTACTCATCAACGTTCTCTAGGAATATGACCTAGATCATTTCTCTATGCTACATCTGATGGGTGCGCTTGCCCTGTAAGACCATAGTTGAAAATAAAAAGATTTAAAAAATTTATAAAATTAAAACTTGGTCTTTTGAATCTATCAAGTTTTTGGCGCGTTGCTGGGGAATCGGGCAATATTAGGAACATTTTATTTCTACTAATCTAATTTGTCCTTGTTTGTTAAAAAAAAAAAATCTTCTTTCTCTTCATTAGACTTGAATCGAAGAAATCTGACTCCAATCTTGAATTTTTGCAGTGTATGACAAGAAGTTCATCTTCACAACTTCTTGATTTAGATCCTGAGATAGATAGAACATTCCACAGGAGGCTGAGAGAAAAGGACGTTGCCAGAGAACTAATTTTTGAAGAAGAAGTACCAGAAGCAAGAAATCCACCCATGGCCAACAACCAAGACCCCCCGAAGTCCAATATGGATTATGCCAGACCTACTTTGGACGGTACTAGCCTGACTGTTGTGAAGCCAACCATTGCTGCAAACAATTTTGAAATCAAAAGTGTGGTGATGCAAATGTTGCAACAATACTGTCAATTTGACGGTTTACCCGATGAAGACCCACATGCTCATATCCAGACGTTCTTGGAAATCTGTGAGACATTCAGGGATAATGGGGTAACTAATGATGCAATAAGACTTCGCCTTTTTCCTTTCTCTTTGAGAGGACAAGCAAAATAGTGGTTAGCATCATTGGGACCAGGAGCCATTACAACATGGAAAGACATGGTAGAGCAGTTTCTTGATAATTACTTTCCACCTTCCAAAACTGCCAAATTAAGAAATGACATTTTGTCATTTAGTTAGCAGGATTCTGAAAATCTTTATGACGCATGGCAAAGGTGGAAGGATTTGCTGAGAAAATGTCCTCACCATCAAGTACCAGCTGGATGCAAGTCCAAACTTTTTATAATGGTCTCAATACTACGACTCGCCAGTTGGTTGATGCTGCTGCTGGTGGTACCTTGAATACCAAGACACCCGAAGACTCCCTTAAGCTTTTTGAGGATATGGCGAAAAACAATTACTAATGGGGTAATCATAAGGGAAAGCAAAAGGTGTCAGGGATGTATGAGATTGATATGATGACTACTATACTTACTAAAATGGATGCTTTAAGTAAATAAGTGTTGGAAGCAAAAGTCCAACCAACTTCAGTACATTCTAGAAATTTCGGCTGAAAATTTCTTTCTTGAAGCTCCGGAGCAAGTGGATTATGTGGGAAACCAAGGAAGATAAAATAATCCATATAGTTAAACATACAACCAAGGTGGAGGAATCATCCAAATTTTTCATATGCCAACAACCAAAATGTGCAAAGGCAAAATTTTTCAAATTTTCCACCCGGATTTCAAAAGCCACAGCTCTTGCCTCCACAACAGCTTCCACAATTACCACCACCACCTCCATAAGAAAAGAAACCTAGTTTGGAAGAATTGATGACCCAATTTATCCATACCTCAGAAGCTCGCCATCAGAACCTAGAAGCATCCATCCATACTCTGGAAAACCAAATTGGACAGCTTGCCAGGATGCTATCTGAGAGGCAACCTGGGTCACTTCCTAGCAATACAGAGGCAAATATAAGGGAACGGGCAAAAGCAATCACTTTGAGGAGTGGAAAGGAAGTGGAATCAAGGAAAAGGAAGGAACCGGAAGGAGAAACAATTTCAAATCCTGATGAAAAGAAGGTTCCAAAGGAACAAACCTCTGAGGTAAGAGTCTATACTCCTCCTATTCCTTATCCTACTTGTTTGAATAAGGATCGTGACAAAGAACAGTTCGGAAAATTTTTGGAGCTTTTTAAGTAACTTCACATCAACATACCATTGGTGGAGGCACTTTCTCAAATGCCAAAGTATGCCAAATTCCTTAAAAATTATTATCAACAAGAGGAAGCTTGAGGATGTGTCTACTGCTGTAGTTGGGACTGAATGTTCAGTAATAATTCAAAACAAGTTGCCAGCTAAATTGAAAGATCCGGGTAGTTTCACAATCCCGTGTGTCATTGGAGAACTTTCTGTTGAAAAAGCTTTAGCGGACTTAGGGGCAAGCATCAATTTAATGCCCTATTCATTCTTTAGAAAGCTGGGTTTAGGTGAACCTCGTCCTACAAGAATTAGTTTGCAATTAGCCGATAGATCGGTTAAACTACCCAAAGGAATTATTGAGGATTTGTTCGTGAAAGTCGAGAGTTTTATATTCCCGTTGGCTTTGTGATTCTTGAGATGGATGAGATGGGAAAGTGCCTCTAATTTTAGGACGGCCTTTCCTAGCTACCGCTAGAGCTGTCATAGATGTTGGAGATGGAAGGTTGACACTCCGGGTTGGTGATGAAGAGCTTATAGTACAGATTCCAACAGTGATGAAAAAACCATGGTATGTGATGATTCTTGTTTTAGCATTGATGTTATTGAAACTTCTGTGGTGGATTGTATGCAGGATATTTTATGCAGAGATGTTTTGGAGTTAAGTTTGATTTGTGCAGAAGAGGAAGAAGTGTTGAACCCTGATGTGCAAGATGTGATAGCTCAATTAGAGGAGCATGAGGAGCTGACAAAGAAACAAGGGTTCGAGAAATTATCACTAGAAGATGAGGCAAAAGTGAAGCCCTCCATTGTAGAGCCACCGGTTTTGGAAATGAAGCAACTTCCTGACTATTTGGAGTATGCTTTTCTAGAAGAGAATTCAAAATTACCGG
The DNA here is from genome assembly GCA_024138025.1 of Combretum micranthum. Classification (NCBI taxonomy): domain Eukaryota; kingdom Viridiplantae; phylum Streptophyta; class Magnoliopsida; order Myrtales; family Combretaceae; genus Combretum; species Combretum micranthum. The sequence continues at coordinate 24,878 of JAMXBD010000638.1, forward strand.
TGATCATCGCCTCAGATTTGAACAGTGAACAAAAGGAGCAATTATTGACAGTTCTTAAGGAGCATAAGCAAGCAATTGCTTGGAAGACATCCAACATTAAAGGTATAAACCCTTCTTTTTACACTCATAAAATTTTGATGGAAGAAGGATTCAAACCAGTTGTTCAACCCTAGAGAAGGTTCAATCTAAATATGAAAGAAGTGGTAAAGAAAGAAGTAATTAAACTTATGGATGTCGGCTTGATTTACCCAATTTCTGACAGCTCTTGGGTAAGTCCAGTGCAAGCGGTACCTAAGAAGGGAGGGATGACTGTGGTCCCGAATGAAAGAAATGAGCTGATCCCGATGAGGACAGTCACGGGTTGGCGAGTATGTATTGATTATAGAAGGCTTAATGAAGCTACTCGCAAGGACCATTTCCCTTTGCCTTTCATTGATCAAATTCTAGAAAGGCTTGCAAGTTACATGTTTTATTGCTATTTGGATGGTATGTCTGGTTACTTTCAAATACCAATTGCTCCTGAGGATCAAGAGAAGACTATGTTCACTTGTCCCTATGGCACTTATGCCTATAGGAGAATGCCCTTTGGGCTTTGTAATGCACTAGCCACATTTAAAGGTGCATGTTGGCCATTTTTTATGATCTGGTGGAAAACATTATGGAAGTGTTTATGGATGATTTTTCCATTTTTGGAGATTCATTCAGCAATTGTCTAGAAAATTTGAAGAAAGTATTGATCCGGTGTGAACAAACTAATTTGTGCTTAATTGGAAGAAATGCCACTTGATGTGCAAGGAAGGTATAGTTGTCGGTCATAAAGTATCTCACAAGGGAATTGAGGTTGATCAAGCCAAGGTTGAGATTATTTCCAATCTCCCTCCTCCAACATCAATCAAGGCAATTCGTAGTTTCTTCAGTCATGCAGGCTTCTATAGGAGGTTCATAAAAGATTTTTCCAAGATAGCCCGACCTCTCACAAGGCTTTTGGAAAAGGATGTACAGTTTGAGTTTAGCCAAGAATGTCTTGAAGCATTCAACCTCCTCAAAAAGCATCTGATTAGTGCACAATCATGATAGCTCCGGATTGGAGTTTACCATTTGAATTGATGTGTGACGCAAGTGATTATGCTGTTGGGGCAATTTTGGGACAAAGAAGAGAAAAGCATTTTCAACCCATCTACTATGCTAGTAGGACTCTCAACAATGCCTAAGAAAACTACACCACTACGGAAAAGGAGTTGTTGGCTGTGGTGTTTGCCTTTGATAAGTTCCGACCATATTTGATTCTATCAAAGGTAATAGTTTATACTGACCATTCTGCTCTTAGATACCTTTTGTCAAAAACAGATGCAAAACCGTGCCTCATCGGTGGATTCCCTTCTACAAGAATTTGATTTGGAAATCTGAGATAAAAAGGGAGCAGAAAACCTAGCAGCTGATCACTTGTCGCATTTGGAGAACCCTTGTTTAGAGGAATTGAAGGAGGAAGAGATCAATGATGAATTTCCGGAAGAATGGTTGTTTACAATACGGAAGGTAGGAAATTCTGACGCTCTTTGGTTTGCCAATTTTACAAATTATCTTGCTGCTAATGTTCTTCCCCGAGACATGACTTACAATGAAAAGAAGAAATTCTTTTCTAAGTTGAAGTATTATTTTTGGGAGGAACCGTTTCTTTTTAGTGTTTGTGTAGATCAATTGATCCGTTGCTGCGTCTCTATTTGGAAGGCTGGGAGATATTGCAAGCTTGCCATTCCGATCCTACAGGAGGTCATTACAATGCAAATAGGACAGCTCAAAAGGTTTTGGAGGCTGGATTCTATTAGCCCACCATCTTTAAGGATGCCCATCAACTGGTTTGTGTTTGTGATAGATGTCAAAAAGTCAAAAATATTTCGTGACAAGATGAGATGCCACAAAATTATATCTTGGAATGCGAAATTTTCGATATTTGGGGTATCGATTTCATGGGTCCATTTCCAACTTCTTTTGGAAATAAATATATCTTGGTGGCAGTAGACTATGTCTCAAAGTGGGTAGAAGCCCAAGCAATGCCCACCAATGATGGTCGGGTAGTTACCAAGTTCTTAAAGAAATTGTTCTCAAGGTTTAGAGCCCCTAGAGAAATCATAAGTGATAGGGGAACACATTTTTGTAATTATCAACTTGAGAAGGTTTTAAGCTAGTACGGGGTAACTCGAAGAATTGCAATGTCATATCATCCCCAAACCGGTGGGCAAGTCAAAGTTTCTAATCGAGATTTGAAAAGAATTTTGGAAAAGTCAATGCAGTACCATAGGAAGGATTAGGCAGAAAAGCTAAATGATGCTTTGGGCATATAGGATAGCCTATAAGACACCATTGGGAACCACACCATACCATCTTGTTTATGGGAAGGCTTGTCACTTGCCGGTGGAAATTGAGCACAAGGACTATTGGGCTATCAAATAAGTCAATTTTGACTCAGGATCCTCCGGTATAAGAAGAAAGCTTCAGCTTAATGAATTGGATGAGTGGAGAAGGATTGCTTATGATAACATGAGAATTTACAAAGAAAAAACAAAACTGTATCAGGACAAGCAAATCAGTCATCCAAAACAGTTCAAGGAAGGAGACAAGTCCTTTTGTTTAATTCTCGGTTAAGACTTTTTCCAAGAAAATTGAAATCAAGATGGTCTGGACCATTCCTAGTCAAACAAGTGTATCCACATGGAGCGGTTGAATTGGAACATCCAAAAAGTGGAGTTTTTAAAGTAAATGGGCAACGTTTGAAGCTTTACCAAGGAGTTGATTTTAAACAAGAAGAACGTGAGGAATTTCGACTTCATTCACCATATTGATTATAAGGCTATGGCAAGAATGTCAAGCCAACGACGTTAAACAAGTGCGCTTCTTGGGAGGCAACCCATGTCTAACTTTTCTTTTCTTTTGTCTTTTTCATTTTCTTTTTAAACTCATGATCATATCATTTTCTGTTATTTATTGATGGCTAAGTGTGTTCTTAATTGTAGAATGGAAATTCAAGAGGAAACAAAGCAGAAAATCCTAGTAAGTTGCTAAAAAATCGACACAATTGAGACATGACTTGTCTTAAAGTCATGTCTTTTACTGATCAAGTGGTTTTTATGAATTTTGGAACGACATTTTTGGGACACGACTTGTCCCTGAGTAGTATAACAAATTGTGAAGATGAGTTTTAGTATGACATGCTTGGGACATGGCTTGTCCTTAGCCATGTCCCATGATATTCAAAGCAAGAATTTTTCCAGGTCGACACGCCTAGGGACACGGCTTATCATTTGGCCGTGTACCCTTCTGTACCTAAGTGCTTTAACACGACACGCCTAGGGATATGACTTGTCCCTAAGCCGTGTAATTTACTGCTGTGTTGATTAAAAAGTGACATGCAAAGGACAAGCCATGCCTTTACTCACGTCATAAGCCTTATATAAACTCACTCTAATTTTTTTGAAAAAAAAAAATAAGGCTTAAATTTTCTGCACTTTACAATCCTACCAATTTCTCTTGCGAACACATAGAACATTACCATCCATTCTCATCCATCCATGCCACTTCAAGGGAAAAATCTAAGGAGTTAAGGTAAGTTTTTCTTTCTTCTCTCTTCTTTCTCTCACTTTTAGTTCATGATTTCCATGGAAGAACTTTATTGGTTTGATTTGAAGGTTTTGGAGTCTTAATACTTGTTGCATGTGAGTTTAATTCATTGTCGATGTTGAGAAATGCATATAATTCATTGATGCATGCATGATCTAAAATTTTGAATTCTATGCATGATTACCTAGATCTGAAAATTAAGGCTGATAAATTTGAATGTGTACGTGATTGATTCGATCTAGTTGAATTGTTAGGCTGTTTGGGATGGTTGAAGTCGTGATTGTAGAAAGGAGATTAAGGAATGGAAGATTAAGTTGATCAATGTAATGGGTATCATGATTTTTATAAGAAAACCGTGCTGTCAAAAAGACCTGTTCACGATGTCCTGTCACTTACTCATGTCGTGCTAGAAATTGCTCCTTTGCCAAAATTTTCTTAATACATGACTTCAAATCTGATGTGTTTCCATCATATTAATGAAGTAACATGTTTCCTTGTGTCCTCTTGCATCTCTACACTTGAAGTAGCAAGCTTTAATTCATATTTATATTTTCCTATGACAATTGTGGTCTAAACTATTGATTTTTTAGGATGAGACAAAAACAAACGGCAGGAAGACAATAAATTGCTCAACGTCAAATTCTTAGAAATGCCCTAGATCCACACCAACTCTCAAACCACCAAGCAAGAAGAAGAAACAGAGAAAGAATGAGGATGAAGAAGATCCTGACTATCAACGAGATTGATTCCTTGATTTATTGCTGCTTTAATGATTTCTGATGATGATATTTTGAAGACTGTATTTTTGAGCACCCAGTTTTGGGTTAGACTCTTTAGGGCTCTATAGTAGGATCATGAGTGCTAACTTTTGCTTTGATTTGTTTTGTTTTTATTTTGTGTTGTCCTTTGTCTTGCAGCCCAGATGCACTTTGTTATGACTTGCTCTCACAGTTGCTCTATTTTGTTGAAGAATATAACTATCTTGCAGCTGAATGTTGGTACTTAAACAGGGAAGTTCATTTTCTTTCCTCACTTATTGCGTATATTTTGACATTGGGGACGATGTCCCAATTAAGTGTGGGGGAGGGATATTTTTGAAAGGAATAATTTGTTTTTCTGTTTTCATGATTTTGAAATTTATCAAAATTCCCCATTTACACTTTGCTAATGTGCTTTAATGATATATCTTGAAAATATACACTGTTGTTTATTAGAATTCATATTAAAAAGCGACTTATAGTACACAGTGCTCATCTATTTTGTGATTAGTATACTTAGTTGAAATTGTAAGATGAAGTCTAGGTGGGGTAAATTTACTTGCTATTTAGTAATGGAATCTAGAGTCTAGAAATGGAGTGAAGTCCTTAGTTGAAATTTAAGCGGTTATATTTCTAAGCCTATTAGCTTATATATTCTTCATTCAAAAATTTTTAAAGCTCCTTTAACTTTTTATGAAAGGGGTATGTGAAATCAATCACTTAGTGATTCTTTTTGAAAATTAATCAATTGTTGTGCTTAACTAAAATTAAAAGGTTAGTTGATATGGGCAGGCTTTGGTCCCTCAGAAGAGTGAAGTCTAACCCTACTATTGACTATACAAGCTTCCTATAGACAATTGATAAATAAATATGAAAAAAAGAATCATAGCCTTTACTCCGCTAACTCAGGTAAGTGAGTTAAGAGTATTAAATCTGAAAGTTAGAGTGAGTGAGAGTTCATTGGGGTCCCTTTAAAACCTAGTCACTTGGGTGATGAGCCCGGGATGTGCCAGCTCAAGGATCTCACTATAACAAGAAGATGAATAGGCAAATAAAGCTGAAAAGATGCGAGCTACACCCTGTCCAGAGGAAATTCCTCTAAAGGCTATTAAAAGAATTCTTGCTCATAATAATGATAATTTCAAAAAAGAAAATTCTAAAGGAATGATGGATACCAAATACTTTCATTATAGGTTGCTGAGTTTAGAGAAATGATTGAAGGCTTATATACCTGTTAATTGGTGGTGAAATGTAACCGGGTTTATTTCACTATTAAAAGACTTTGGTTTTATTTTATGACTTTGGAATCTGTTATTAAATGATAAGGGTAAAGTTTGACTTACCTGGATTAGCCTTAGAATTTTGATTAAGGTATGCTAATTACTTTTAAATGATAGATTTGAGTAGTAGGTACAAAAGCAAGTCGCTATAATCCAAAATGGAATGCTATGATTTAACTTGTGGAAATTTTTAGTATATAGATTTTCATCGTCCTTAATTGTTTGCTTGAGGACATGCAAAAACTCAAGTGTGGGGGAATTTGATAAACCAAAATTATTTCTATTTTATAAATGCCAAATTGGACTTTTATTGATCATTTTATTGATAAATATTATGAATTTGGCACTTAAAAATATTAATTTATGCTTTCAGGCCTTTAAAGGAGTTATTTTATGGAAAGAAGGAAAAATGTGTAAAAAATGCAAAATTTGGACCAAAAATTGGTTTACATAACAAAGACATGCCATGTCTTTCAACCATGTCAAGGAAAAGTACAATCAAGGTCTAAATCTTAAGTTTTGAAAAGACACAACAGCGACATGACTTGTCCCAAACCATGTCAATCTGGAAAATTAACTTTGCAAGGGACATTTCTGAGACAAGCCGTGTCCCAAGTCGTGTCGGTGAAGAAAAAAGGACCACAACAAAGGACACGACTCTAGGACAAGCCATGTCCCCAGCCGTGTCAATTTTTACATAGAGGAAAACAGCCAGACATGCTTAAGTGACATGACTTTCCCCCAAACCTATCGATTTGACAGTCCATTAATTTTTAAGAAATGGCTTTTTTATTGAATAGCAAACCCCTATTTATTAAAGAAACATCTATTGGACATAAAAGGGGTGTTACTTTGAAAAGCCAAAAGACCCGTAACTCTCGTAACTTCCCATTTCCTCCATAATGAGCATTCAATTCCATTTAAGTGTTACTTTGAAAAGCCAAAAGACCCGTAACTCCTGTAACTTCCCATTTCCTCCATAATGAGCATTCAATTCCATTTATGTGTTACTTTGGAAAGCTAAGAGATCCGTAACTTCCATAACTTCCTATTTCCTCCATCAATGAGCATTCAATTCCATTTATGCAAAGATCATTATAAAATGAAGATGGAGGGAAGAATCAAAGGGGAAGAAGAACAAGAAAAGGAGAGATAGAGACAAGAAAAAACACACTTTTATGTATTTTCACAGCAGCATTTGTGCTTGAGTATATCAATTTATCAAGGAACATCATTTGTATTGCTAATATAATTTTAGATCCTTTCTATTTCTCCTTGTTATTGATTTATATTGTTTTATCTATGGAGGAGTAGTTTAATATTGCTTGGGTACTGTGGATCCTTGATTGATTTCATGTGATTCCTTTATTCTTAATTTCAAAACGTGTTGATTTTATTGTATTCAATAGCTTGTGCCTAAAGAATGAGTCTAATTGGATGGTGCATCCCATTGGATTCATGTTTGATTTTTGTTAAAAATAGATCGAAAGGTTAATTTAATGCATAGATCTAAAGCTATTGATGAGATTGCTCATAATCATCTAGAGATAAAAAAAGTTAAATCTTTTGTCACTCGTTTTGAATTCATCAGTTTGGTTTTAAAACGAAGGATTCTTGTTCTTTATGCAAATTTAAGTCGCTAATAGTCAGGAAGACATTCCGACAGTTTGGCTTAGGTTTAGGTGCTTTTGACTTTGAGAGAGGCATTAGCATAATTTAGTGAATCCGATGGTTCAACAATCAATACAACTTTTTGAGAAAATTCTTGAGTTAGATGAATAGATCTTTGGTGAAGCATGACCCAAGTAACCTTGTGAATTGATTTATCCTTTTGTATGCTTGCTGTGAAATTTGTGAATATTAGACTTAGTTTAGTTTCTATGTATATAAAACCAAATCTGATTTTTTCGGCTTGATAATAGGAAAAGAGTGAGTAGAATTACTCATCAACGTTCCCTAGGAATATAACCTAGATCATTTCTCTATGCTACATCTGATGGGTGCGCTTGCCCTGTAAGACCATAGTTGAAAAGAAAAAGATTTAGAAAATTTATAAAATTAAAACTTAGTCTTTTAAATCTATCATACCTCTAAAAGCTTGAAATGTGAAATCAATTTGCAGATCAGATCTGTAGGTACCGTGAAATCACAATACCCTCTACGGTATCCACATAAATGAGCACTCTTCAAAAGGATCCTTCACGTGCTAGTGTGATCTAGAATATTTCTAGATGATATTAGGATTTTCACACACAACTCTTCGTGCTTTACTCTTTAGGGTTTGCAGATTTTCTCTGCCGATCTAATGTCGACGGACAAGTTGTTAACCCTAAAGAGATCTATTTATGTGCCTTTTATAATAATGTCATTCTCACATGAGTAATGACATTAGTGCCCCTTAATCTAATTAGGGATAATATTTCTTAAAATATAATTCTTGCACATAACAATATAATAATTTATTATTATTCTTAATAATAAAAAATTATTATTCCTACAAGACATTAAAATTAGTCTATGATTCTTTAATTTATTATTATTCTTAATAATAATATATTATTATTCGCACAAGACATTAAATTTAGTCCATGATCCTTTTGACTCGTTCTTTTGTATGTGATCTTGTAGGTTCATTTAATGTTGGCAGTTAACCTAAAAAAATTTTAGTTAACAAAACATAAGCAACCTTTAGCAAGACATTATGTTTAACCAAATTAAATGAAGATCGATGATCTGATTTTTATCTAATCCATAACTTATGTCATTATCCTTTTTGTTACATGATATCTAGATTGAACATAAGGCATGGATAGTGGCATCCTTATATCGTTCAATCTTATCATTTCTTTTTAAGTAAACTGATAAAAACAAATGAAATTGATCACACTATCAATTCATTTAAGCACGACCATGCATTTCTCAGTCTCACTCATTGAGAGGCCTAGAGATATCTCTCTCACAACAAGAGGGACAAATCCCATCTTAATCAATCAACTTCCTCTACATGATTTACATTATACCCAATCTCAACCTTTATAATTATCCAGTTAAAGACAACGTTTAATTGAGTTGAAACATAATATTCCTCATGTTAGAATCCATGGTGATTTCAGGTCTAAGGATACGATGACATTTTATTTTGAGAATCGCTTATGACACTAATCCATGTAGTGATCTCAAAGCGGGTCAGTCTAGTACATAGTTCTCTAACATATACCTATGAGTTTGATTTGTACCTCCATACAATTAAACATCCCATGATTATTAGTCAAATCTCATACTAGATTTAATTCGTTATTGTTCCCACAATAATGAGCATCTAGGGACATTTAAAATAATTAAATTATTCATGGATCCTATTTGTAACGCCCTAAAATAAGGCATTACAACCCGCCATGTGTCCTCTCTTGAATAGGACACGCTAAGGCTCTAATATCCACAAATTTTCAAATATCACCTGTAAACACACATAAGGTATCTCATAAGGTACCCAACACAACCTGTATAACTTGGAATACAACTTCTGAACAAACATCTAATTAAAATAATCATACAAGTTAGCAATACTAGGCCAACTAAACCAAACCACCCATTCATAATGAAAACCTTCTTTATAACCTAGAACTTCCTACAATATAAAATCCTGAAGCTTTCACATAAAACATAAACAGATAATTTCCAAGTCTTCAATATATCTAAACACTTCTCCCCTTCCATGAACCTGTAAACTGCAAATCTAACTCTCAACTGGGTAGTCAGGTCTACTATCGTCGTCCCCCTGATCAAAGATCAGATCATAACCCGAAAGATCATATATAATAGGATCATCACCTGCACCTGTAAAAAATAAAGGATTGAGCACAAAGGCCCAATACATCCAAACCACAAGCACATGCACATGATCATACATAAGACAATATCACATACAACATATAATTTCTAATGCAACAAGCACAAATTAATTTATCTTTTTATTAGTCTGCAACTAACACAATTTAGGAATACTCATGATATAAACCCAAACCCAGAATAACTCAGATTCCGAAACACATATTATAACATATACTTATATATAGTTTGCATGCCCAGCCAAAGCTCGAAAGCACGACTCCTAATCTATCAGAATCATCTTCAAGCACGAGTCCACTCGGGACAACCTCACACAAGGATCATCAGGTTGTCTCACTAGAGATCACCCTCCACCATGGCCTCGCCATGAGTTCTACTCTAGTCGAAACCACTCACAACCAACATTCAATTTCAATTAAGGTCGTATATTCGTTAATCAGGTTATAAATTCTAAACCTATCACGAACAAGCAGCAAACAAGGTAAGGACGTACCTGGATTTGCTTTCAATCCAAATCTACTCAACAGAAACTTTAATTGAAATGGAACCCTAATCTCACAATACTCCTGTATATCAATATATGTCGCAATCAAAATTCAATTATAATCATGATGTCAAACCCTAACCCTAATACCATAAATTTTACTCCTAATCACAGATATATAAAAGATCAACACACCTGTTCTTTTTGTTCACAATTCAGTAAAACCTTCAAACGCGTCTTTCACCAAAATTCTTAGTTATCTCCACAATTCCTTCGATATATAGATTCTTAATTAATAAAACAATTACTAGAAAAAACTATAATTTTAGAACCACAAAGGTTTTTTTTTTTTTTTAGATCCACACTTACCTAGACGTGCAGATCTCGCTTGAATAGAACCTTAATTCAAACAAATAAAAAACGATCATAATCCTATAATTTGCTATTATTGAGAAATTACAAATTAAGATAGATCTTACCTTTAATTGATCCTAGATTCTATTAAATCTCAAGAAAACCATATCTTGAATCAAAATAACGTTCTTCCTCGAAAGCTCCTTCAAAAAACACAAGCAGAATCCTAAGAAAGATGTAGATTTCTGGAAAAATCATGATTAGGTCATCTTACTTGAACCAAAATCTTGATCTCCTCTTCATGAAAAACTCACAATAAATCTTTTTAGAGAGGTTTCTAGGTTTAGAAAGAAGAGGAATAGGGTAAAGATATAAATAAACTTTTGTGACCCTTCAATTTCCATAATAGTACTTTGGAAACAAAAAGACAAGAAATTCTTCAATTCTTGTAACAGCATAGGAAACGAAAAGACACGAAACCCTTCAATTTTTATAACAGCACAGGAAATAAAAAGACACGAAACCCTTCAATTCTTGTGACAGCACAGGAAACGAAAAGACACCTCATGTATTATATGCCTGCCATAATACACATAAATAAAACTTATAAGGATGGACCATAAAACCCTCTTATTTTTCAGAATATGACAACTTTTGCCCTTTATCATAATTTATTGAAGATTTACTATTTTTAAAGACTTGTTGACCATCATCAATGTGAGGGATGATTATTATATATCTTATTTATTAAGAATGACCAAAATTTCCCTCTCATTAATTAACAAATGACATTCCTTTGCCCTTCTTTATAAAATATTTTTCTGTATATTACTCTATTATAAAGTAAACATGTAAACAATATAATAGAAATGTCTTTATATGATAATATCCAATAATTGGCCTAAGGCACAATCACTAACAATAACCACTTGGCATGGATGACGATCATTAGATCACATCAATAATTGATGGATGAGATAGAGTAAGCTCAATTCATAGTTATCCTAAATGAGCTCCTCATGAGCTAAGACCAATAATCATCTCTTATATGCATGAACCTGCTCGAGAAAGGTTGGATGCGATAGACCGGTCCAAGAATCCCTGTTCCGAGTCCAGTAAGCTAATTCTCTCTAATGCATCTCAATAATTGAACCAGACTCACTAGGCTCCGTTGTCATGCCCCAAAGGATACCCTACACACGACAGTCTGTCACACTAAATATTAAAGTTTAAGTATGACAACCTTAGTCATCTCATAAGCTTCGATACCGGGTGTAAGGCGTACACTCATGATCATAGAGAACCAATTTTGAAACGAGTTGTTTAAGAAGACATTCATATAGTATATTACGAATGGAAATCATAACATATTATCTTAATTATGGAAATATAAAGGTCTTACAAGAACTCCTTAGGCCAAAAAAGGTAGTACCTAAAAGAAATAACCTCGGCGCTTCAACCATATATAGGGGTGCTATAAAAAGTATCTATAAGGGGATAAGCTTCTTGCTTAGTGAGAATTAATTCCATAAGTAAAGTACTCAACAATCAACATTCAGTCAAATTATTTAACAAGTATATAAGATGCAATCAATCACGTGAGCAAACAATACATACGATTTTCTGAGAATCATATGTTTGAATGGATTTGTCCCTCAATTCGATGGTTAGGTGTAAGCCCCGGAAAAATTTCAGTAAATAATTCTACGATGAACTTTGAAAATAAACCCTAAAAATCACTCCAAATTAAAACCGAATTTCGACAAGTCCTAAATCATGAATGAATCCAAAAAAAATTCTTACTCATGAGAAAATGAAAATCCTTAAAAATAAAATAAGAACTCAGTGGCCTTCAAATTCAAAACCACTACGTACGAAAAATTTCCATATTTAACTCCGACTTATAAAAAGGGTAATATAAAGCCTAAAAAACATTATTAAAAAGCAAATAACGATTGACTTTTGAAAATAACTCAATTCAAGAATTCCGAAAACATTAAGAGATATTAAATACTTACAAAAATGAAATGTAAAATAAATTTTCAAGTAAATACGTTGTATAAACATAAAATATTAGTTTCCAAATTGGCAAGGATCTAGACCGGAAAATCACCCGAAACCTTAAGCGGAATACAATAGCTTAAGTTCGGCAATCTAGCGCCCTAGCCCTAGTGGCCGAGATGTAGTTTAAATATGTAAATAGCTCATAGTAATATGAGTTTGTTTAAAAATATCAGATTGGTAAATTTTTGACCTATTTCGAACCCGTTCGGATACAGACTTCGAAAAGCGTGTCCTGGGGCTCGAGATATCAAAAATATACCAATAGTACCGTTAGACTCGTAATTTCATAAGATTTCTAAATATATCAGTTATATAATTTTTCGAGTTATAAAAGTTACGGTTATAACCTTTTTATCGTATTTCCATAATTACCGGTAATTGATTAGTCTTTTGCACTATTCATTTTTATTTCTTTTATTATTCTTATAAACCTTATATTTTTAGATAAACATTTTATATGTTATAGAAAATTTAGTTCTTCTAAAATTTAGTTCGTTTCGGGTCTTTACGGGATCAGATTCTGTTTAAGACCTGATACTAAAAATAAAATAAATTAATTTAATAATTAGAAAATATTTAAAAAATATTATTATTTTCATAAAATAATTTTTTTGAATTTTTCGGGTTATAAAAATATCATTTATATTCCATATTTGGGTATTTTAATCATACCGGTAACATATTTATTAAAATACTAAAATAATTCAAATAATTATTTAATTTTAATTATGAAAAATCTGCTACAAATATTTGGAATAAATTTTCTAATTTTATTTTATTTTAATTTATTTTATTAAGAAAAGTACTTTTACAACTCATACCTTCAAGTACACCTTACACATATCACTTCCTTTTCACTTCAATCTTTCTACACATTATCTCACACTCCTTGGCAGAATTTTTGACCCCCTTTTGCTGCCATTGTCCTTTTATTTAATCCTAATTTGACTAAAATAAATTATTTTTCACTTCTTCTTAAAGAAGCTACACATACACATTTATTACACAAATTAATTTCAAGTCAAATTCAACAATTCCTCTCTCTTTCCTCTTCATACTTCACGTGCAGCACCCTTACATAGCTGCCCTTGTTTTATTTTTTTTTCTTTTTCATTTAACACAATCTCTCTCCATTTAATGTCTCTTAATTATTTCCTTTCATTTCCCTTTGAAACCCTCTCTCTTTTCCTCTCTTTCTTTCTTCTTTTGTTCTTGTTTCTTCAAGAACACATACTGCCCCCTTCTTCTTGTATGAGCTTCCACACCTATTTCTTCAAGAATCTTGAATAAAACTCTTGTCCAAGCTTCCATAGGTGATATAGGTAAGGTGTAATGAAGGTTTCATGCATCAAATGACCTTCCATAAGCTTAAAAGCTTAGGATGATGATGCCAAAAATGAAACAATCCTCTTCTCCATCATTTTTATCTTGTATCATAATTATTTTCTTGTTTAAAGTTATTATATTTTGTAGATCTAATTTTTTGTAGCTTTGATTTTTGTTTATGCCATAGATCTTGCTATATGAGTTATTATATTTGTTATTGCTTATGATTTATGCATATATTCCTCATTCACATGTGTTCATGCATTTAAAACTAGTATAGAAAACTAGATCTAGTGTTTTTGAGTTCATGAAATGCATTAGACTTTGTTTTATGTTCATGGATAACTTGTAATAGCATGTGGGAAATCGTTTTGTGGAGAGAAGAGAGAATTTGTGGAGTGATTTTGATAGAGTTTTGATATGAAAATAGTTGTGTAAAAGAATGAAGGAGGAATGTGGTATTTATAGAATTTTTTAGTAAAAATTATATGTAATTAAATAAAATGAAAAAGAAAATAAATTGAGAGTGATGAGAGAGAGGGGATGGTCAACAACATAGGGAAATGGGGAGAAAATTGATTAAATTTGTTGCTTTGTAATAAAAAGAAATAATGTTTAAAGTGTGATGTGATTAAAGTTGTATGGGAAAGGTAAATTGTAGACTATAGGTATGATAGTGTGTAAGAGTAGATTGTAAGAAAAAGTAGAGATAGTGAAATAGTAATGACTAGTAGAAATAGTACTATAAATAGTAAACCAGACAATTAAAATACCAGTAGTAAAGAAAATACGTGTAAACGACTTATATCTAATATTTTTAGTTAAAAAAATTCTAAAACTGATATTTTGAAAACCTTATATTTTTACGAGTCTAATGGTATTATCAGAATATTTTCACTATCCAGTGTATCGGAGCACGGTTTTAAAAAACTGATCCCGTTTGGATCGAAAGACATTAAAGATTTGCGAATATGATATTTTTAAGCTTTCCTATATTATTACGAACCATTATCCATAATTATCTCGATTGCGTTGTTTAGGGTTTAAAAACACAGGATTGCTAGATCTAGGTTCACTAGACTAATCATAGAACTAGGTTAACTTTGGTTTCAGTTTGACTTCCAGTTCTTAGGGTTTACTTATATGTATAAAAAATCTAAGGGCTTATAAGCCCTTGGCTTTTTGCTTTAGTTGTACACATTAAACAAGGTCAATGCTTTGCATGAGCTCCCTTCTACCTAGGTCTCTATATTGATACCTTGATCTATACCACCAAGATTCTATCCGTTCTAAGGGTCAATATGTGAACATGTCACATGTAGACTTACTTTTCTTGTAGTTATTCTTCTATGAGCGGTTTTAGAACCACCTTGCACCACCAACCATCAACAAGGATTCAAATCTTGCCCTTCATTGAGCATGGGCGTGGATCGAAGTAGAGGTCAACCAGCTACTTCTTTAGCTCATCGATGTTGAAAAGGATTTCACATTCCACCCTTTCATAAAACCTCTTGAAGGTAATCAAGACAATGATGGGCTTTATCCTCCAAGTTCTAAAGATGAGGTTATCTTAGTTGACAACCGCGAAGGGTTGGATGATATTCACGACAAGTTCATGCTTTGGTGCATCCTAGGGGCTTGCCATCTTTGCTTGACAATGAAGATTTGAATGGGTGCTTCCTAGAGCAAAGGGTCATGCCATATTCTCCACATAGAGTGGCGCATCAGTTTGAATTTGATTAAGGAGTGCTACATCTTCTCAACATTGCGTAGAGCTTTGATTCTTACTACCAGTCAATCTCACCAAGTGACTTCAAGTATATTCATCCTATGGTGCGACGCGACAGCTATTCTTTCCTTCTATGGAGCACTATGGAGTTGCTTTTGCATGTTGGCTAACTCATTGGTCCAATTGTATAGCTGTCTTCTATGACTATGCCTTTGCATTTGTAGATGATACATTGCAAGCCCCACTCATACATCGCCATGAGTTTTATCTTAAACTACCAAAGAATGGGTATCACAGGTCGACTAGTAATATTCAAGTAGCTGAAGAGCCTGTGTCGGGCAAATTAGAACCTTCTATCGATGCGCCTCCCTTAAAATCAAAGAGTAATCATCTACCACCTCAATTAATGGATTTTAAGCAGACGAAGTGTGCTCATTGAGGAGGTAATATATCTTCTTTGTGTATAACTTGTTGTCATTGTTACTCTTCTTTATTGGCTAACGCTTTCTTTATATGCCTTTTTTAGGTTGACACAAATTCTCTTCTAAGTTCACATCACTTAAGTGGTGCTTTTATGCCCACGATAGTACCAGATGATGAGGATTATGGCTTGAACAACATTGATTATGAACTATCTCTAAACCTTGCGGTAACAATGAAAGTAATGTCGACAACATTAAAGAGCCTGATTATGAAGATGATGGGTATACTCTTGATGAAGGAAACGAGAGCGCACCTGATGTCAATGCACCTATTAAGCTCCATCCTCCCCTAGTTGCTGGCGTATCTTATGAAAACATAGTAGTGGCTTCAAAGGATTTTGCTACATTAGAGAAAATGACTTGGTTTCATGGCTTTATTGTGTCACCTTATTTAATAACACCCTTAGAGAATCTTAATGCCATGGACAGGGAATTTTAGGCCAGGTCTCTTATGTTGGGGATGGAGGTAGCCACTGCAATGGTGAAGATGATTGGTGAAGCTATGTTACTAATGGATAGATAATGGAGTTCTTCATCAATGGCATAACTAAAGCAACTTGTGAAATGTGTTGAGGGCTTGTATGTTACAGTCCAAAGTTAATAGTTTGCGACCTGTTTTTGGCGTTGACAGTTTGTGGCCTGTTGCTGTTAGCAATGCTAAAAGGCTGTTGAATTATTGGGATGCTAAGGGACATCATGACAAGTTGATGGTGAAGTTATGTGAGATTCAAGCAGAGATTGTAGCAACAAAGACTAAGATGGAGACCTCTTTAGGAGATGATGACTTGAAATCTATAGTAGGCTTGGATTGCAACCCTTAGTTTAGATCTACTCATTATTTTTTTTTCCATTTTGAACAATATGTTAGCACTCCTCTTTACTTGAATGAATAGATTTGAATTTTTCGCAATATTATTTTGTATTTTTTTTTTATATCTGTGAATGTCAAAATTCTACTTAGTCCATTAGTGATGTGCGCTTATGCTTAGGAAGCAATACTTTCACTTTGCAATAGCGATTCACGAAGTAATGAAGGTTATACGATTCTTGTGTCATGCATTAGAGTAGTGCTCTTAGTTGCTAGCAACAATATTATTATGACTTAGAGTAGTAGATTGATCGCTCTTTAAGCAGAGACAATACTGTGTGCTTTATAGGCTTATTGCCTTAGTAATCAAGTTTGGTTGGTTAAGAGGGTATTTCTCAATACTTAACTGTCAATCACATGTTTTTAAAGCATTCATTTTCACATTTTAAGTGTGATATTGTATTGTCATGTGTCTAGGAGACAATGTTTCCACTAATCAACATGTCAGAGTCGTGTCGTCGTGCGCTTAGGCTACTATGCTCTTAATAAGTAGTAGCAATGTATATAATTAATGCTTTATTTTTGCCATGTCAACTATCTTTGTGCGTTAAGGAGATGGATCTCTAACTTTGCAGCAACAAAAGAAATTTATAAAGTAATAAGATAGGTTATAGAAAGAAATCATGTTGAAGAGGCTTTGATAATGTAAGCCATAATTTCATTCAAATCAAACTTATCATGAACTCCATGAATGATGAAGGGGCCTTTCCACTTTGGCGTGAACTTAGGTGCTGAAATACCTCGCTACATATGCTTTGCTACGCGAAGTACAATGTTGCCTTATTGGAATGATCGCTTCTTAACCAAGCAGTCATAAGCAGTGCTAAGCCGTTGTTGATAATTGGCGAGGTTGCACTTGGCAATGTCTCACCTTTCTTCTAATGCTTTTAAGTCCAACATATGTAAAATATCTGGTTTTAGATTTGCATTGATATCTAATCGCGCTAAAGGAACTAAGATCTCTATGGGCATCACTACCTCTAACCCATACGAGAGAGAACGGTATTACTTGCGTAGGACTACGCTTAGATGTCCTGTAGACCCATACTACTAGTGTGAGCTTGTCATGCCATTTGTTATGATTGTCCTGTACCATACGATTGAGTACTATCAAGAGCATCTTGTTAGTGGCTTCTACCTGTCCATTTCCTTTGGGATAGTAGGGTGTGGACTTCATATGATTAATATTATAAGAAGTCAATAGTTGCCGGACATGTGAGTTGATAAAAGGTGTCCCATTATTTGAGAAAACTTCCTTTGTGATTCTAAAGGGGCAGATGGTATTCTCTTTCATGAATCTCGCTACTATTGGTTTGGTAGCATTCTTCAATGGGATTACCTCTACTAACTTGTTGAAACACTCTGTCCCTACTAAAATCTAAAAACACCCCTTTGATGGTGGATGGATCGAACCAATCAAATTGAATGCCCAAGTGTGGAATGGCCATGGAGTAGTTAAACTGTACAGTGCGATAGTGGAAGGATGATTGCATGGCCATGTTTTTGATAGGCAACACACTTCTTTGCAAAGTTGAAGGCATCGTTCTTGATAGTAGGCCAATCGTATCCTAAATTTAACAAGTAATAGTATAGCTTTCTTATTTCTTGATGCTCACCATTATCTCTAGAGTAGGCTTCAGCTAATATAGTGTTTGTTTCAAGAAGGGCAATGTACCTAAGAGGTTTTCCCATAAACAATACCTTGTACAGCTTATCTTTTTGCATGATATACTTCCTTGTTTTATGCTTGACTAGCCGAGCATCTATGCTATTCGTGGGTAAGGTGTTATTCTTTAGATAGTCAATATATGGTTGTTGCGAATCACTGATGCTTGCTACAAAGTTGTATTCACCTTGATCTGGTAGCTCAAAACATCTTGGGCAGCTCATTTGCAGCTGAGAAACATCTTTAGACATGGTTGGCCAATAATACTCCATGCATTGAATGCGATGATACAAGGGTGGCCTTTTCTCTTCATACCAGAGTTTGTGGTGTTTCTCTAACTTAAGACACACTTGCTTTGCATAGATGCATCTTGCTAAGATGCCTTTTAAAGCTTTGAACTAGAGGATGATATTGATGTAAGTAAAATTCTTTAAAATTGACACAGAAGCTGCATTAGGCTGCACTGGTTGTGTCTTGATGGGTGCGCACACAATCGTCTTGTGCTTGCTCTTCTTCGTCCACTAAGTTTAAAGCTACGTAAGGAATAATTTCTTGACAACTTAAACATTCAAACTGTCTTTTTTAGTTTGCATAGGAACCTTAGAAGCTAGTGTTGCTTGATAAGATCATATTTTATACAAATCTTGATATTCAATTGAGCTAGAATGGATATTTGTTTTGATTAAATTTTATGTTTCAGGACTAATTTGGATAAAGAAATCAAAACAAGTGAATTTGAATTGAAAAGAGGAAAAATTGAAGTCAAGGCCGGCAATTCATCATTGAAAGCCGCCGGCTTTCAGACGGCGTAAAATCCAAGGCCGTTGCAACACAGCCAGCTTTGCCCAGCACAAGTAAAACAACATTCAAAGCCGCCTCAAAGCTGCCGGCGTAGAAGATGAAGAAACCAGCGTAAATGAAGGCCGGCAGCCTAGAACTGAAAAATCACCAGCTTTGAAAGAGTTACATTATAAGCCGGCATGAAAGCCGCCGGCCTTGAGGCAGCGTACATGGAAGAATTGAAGAGACATAAAGCTATCCAACACTTGAAGGAAAATGAAGCAACACATCTGTTGGAATGCCTACGCCGGTGTCAAAGCCGCCGGCCTTGGGACGGCGTTCGTTATAAATCTGCCCAATGCTTCATTTCTGACTACATACGCCGGCTAGATCTACGTTCAAAGCCGCCGGCGTTGAAGCGGCCTACATTGTAACAGATATTGAAGGCTGCCAGTGCACTGCCTGTGCAAGGGACAATTTGAAGATACGCCGCCTGTAAGCCGCCGGCGTAGGATCCATAACGGCCGGCGTACATTGAGAAACAGCAAAGTTCATTAAATGTTTTTTACGAAATTTTTCCTATAAATAGGGGGTCTTCCCCTCATTCTGAGAATCATCCAAGAAACCAAATATCTAGTACTCCAAGTAGCTTTAGAATATTTAGAATAGGCATTTCATAAGAGATTTTGAAGAGATTTGAAGTTATACAAGATTTGCAAGTGAAGCTTTAGTATTTTGAATTGGTGATTTCTAATCTTATTTTTTTTATGCAATTCATATACTTGAATATTCTGATCATAATGAAATCATTTGCAATTTCTTATTTGATTATTGAATCATCATCCATGAGTAGCTAAATTTTTTTTGTGGGAAGTTGATGAAGCTTTAAACATGCTAAGATGATTTTTGAATCTATGTTATGAGATATTTAGAATCATGAAATATTCATATTGAATTCTGATTATTCATCTTGTTTTGGTGTATAAGAATTCTAATAACTCGGAAGGGAAATTAGTGTTCACATGAATTCATAAATTAAGATTAAATTGCAATTGCGGAAGCGGCGTAGTTTAATCTAGTTTAGAAATTATCCATGAATATTAATGCAATGTTTTATGTTGATTCCTCACTAAGGAATTAGGAGATTTTAATATAAAGTATTAGTCAATTATAGAATCGGGAGATTTATAATTGTAATTTTGATTCCACTAATGATTTATTCAACGAAAGTTATTGAATTGTTTTGTGGTTTAAAAGGTTTTCGAACTTTGTTTGTAAATCTTGATAATTTCTTATGAATATTCATAAATCTAATTATCATTATAACATGAGTTCAAGTTGATTAGCAATAGTTTAAAGTGGATTCTTATCCTTCCCACACTTGTCATCATATCTCTCTCTTTAAAAGCTCATTGCATTTCATATAGATAATTAAATAGATAATTAGTTTAACTTAATCATATTAAGAAAATCAATTGCCTAGATATTAGTATTAGTTGATAATTGTCTAGTAGTTAGTAAATCCTTGTGGGATCGACACTTTATTCATGCTATATTACAATAGAAGACCTAGTGCGCTTGCTAGAAATATGCTTTAAAATTCAATACTTATCAAAGCACATCATTGCTATGCATCTACATAGTGGTTACTTGACCATTTGGTGTGCTCATATATTACTAAATCAAATTTCCTAACAAGAGCTTGTACTACAACCCTATAAGGCACAAGCGTTGGCTCTTTAAAGGCAAACTCGCCATTTTTTTGTTTGGTTATTAGATTTGAGTCACCACGAATGCATGAGTATGATGCTCTAACATTTTTGTGCAGAAATGAGTCTAAGGAAGAGTGTCGCATACTCAGCCTTGTTATTGGTGCAGTGAAGTCTAACTTGAATGCTAGTGGTCTCTCTTGGCCTGTCAGAAATGTTAATGCTACTTCAGTTTCTCGTCCATTATTGCTAGAGGAACCATCAAATTGTACTTACTACTCTCTATCTAGTTTTATCATCATTAATTCCTCATGTAATTCTGGTGGAATCATGTTTGTAGCATGAATTCCTACTATCATGGGAAATTGGGCTAAGAGCTTAATCAAGGCTTGAGATTTGATGGCCTTAAGTGGCATGATTGTGACGTCGAATTCTAATAGCATAAGTAGCCATTTGGCAATCCTTCCTGATAAGGTTAGTTGTGCTAGCAAGTATTTGATAGGATCAAAGTTAGTGATAAGATTGACTTTGCATGCCAAGAAGTAGTGCCAAAGCTTTTGTGTGGTAAAGACCAATGCAAGGCATTGCTTCTCGCATGCTGGATAGTTGATCTCACTTCTTTAAAGGGAGTGTTGGTTTCTCTCAATCAAGGATTTTGATGATAACAAAAGTAATGAAATAACGATTATCTTAAGTTATGTTTTGTCAGAAAGTTATCCAGAAAGTTTATTCAAGAGGATTCGAATATTTATAACAAATAGTAGAAGGTTTAGCAGAAGGAAAAATGAATAGTCAGAAGCTTCGGCAGAAGGAACGTTAGTTATGAACAAGTAAACAGATGAAAGGCAGAAGGAATGTCAGAAGGTATGATATAAAGAAAAACATGTTATTTGATATGATGAAGACCTAGCTCCAATGATTGAATATATTTGGGAAATATATTTAATCTGTTCCACAAAAGTTGGTTCATAATCCATAGGGTATTATTATTATTTTCGAACTAAAATAATTTGAGAAAGTTTAAGTGATTTGAAAATTAAATTGGAATAAGATTATGCAAGTGATGTTCGAATTTTTTTAATAAAGGAATCATAATACATATACAAGATTTCAGGAGCTTGTCAGAAATCAGTTGGATTTCGAAATTTATGAGACAGGAAATTCGAAAAATAAATGTTCCAGACGTGATACTTTGAACAGATTCAAGACATGATCAACAAGAAGAATATTTGAATTTGTTTGTTTGAGATTTTTATGCAAGATATAAAGATCTGAAGTTATCTCAATCTCAAGGAAGCCTATCAGATGTTCAAAATTCAAATACAAGTGAAGATAGACTTGAAGAGATTTTGTATTCGAAATATCAGGAAACAAATCTTTAAATTTTGCGAAAGATCAGGAAATGAAGTTTATCTGGAACGGCAGTAGATTGTTTTCAATTGTCGAGGAGAACAAATATATACGAACAACTTCAAAACAGAAGGAAGAACACAAAGCAAGCAAACGAGATTTCAAAAGCATTCAAGAGCGAAATTACTGTCATAATTTTTATTGTTGTTCATTTGCATCGTTCAAAAACCGTCGAGGACCTTTACTATATTTTCCTCAGATTTTGCAAAATCATTTTTGAGTGATTGTGAGTTGCAAGTAGGCTCAGTAGATTGGTTATTAAGAGAATCAAGCTGAGTGAATTGTGAACTTCTTGTAACTATTCTTATTGATTGGATTAGTGGAACAAAACCGGTGTGGATTATCGGTGACCCTGGCTTGGAGCTGGAAGAGAGGATTGACGCTCAAGGCGGAACCTCTATAATTCGTTTTGGATTTCTCTCTTACTCATCTCTCTTTAATTAGTGCAATTTTAATTTGTTTTATTGCATTTGTTCGTCGGTCAGAAGGTTAATCAGAAAGTGTTGTTCTTATTGTTCTTGAGTCAGAGAGTTGGTCAAAAGGTTCCGAGGAGAAAGTTTTCAAACTTGAGTTTACATATTCGTGAGATTATTTATATAGGATTATTTTGGTTTATTGTTTTAAAGAAGTTATTCATCAAATTCATTTATTTTATAAAGTTCAAAGGCCATTTTAGTAGTATAACCAAGTGTGTGAAAATTTGTATAAAATTTTTCAAAACAAAGTTTTATAACCAATTCACCCCCCCTCTTGGTTATCATTTCGGGACCAACAGGGAGCAACTGAGGTAGTACACCAGACGCTTTATACCATCAAGTCATTGAGCCAGTGGAGCCGCCAAAATGTAGATATAGGGTTCTTGCTAATAGTGGTCATACATGCTTCGCGTGGATCTTGCGCCTAACACATGATTTCGGAGTGTTGGTGAGGAGATGACATTTAATGACGAGATGGCTTAGAGAAAATGCCAATGGAGGAGGAGCAAACAATTTTAGTGTCTCAATGGCACAAGTGACGGGTAAGGAAGATTGAGTCAACCTCGCACGTCAACCTTACAGTTCTTGAGCAGTTGTGGTAGAAATCGCTTAAGTTATCTTGTTTGATCTTTTTAAGTAGAGCCTCCTCTATAGAATGTTGGTCGTCTTCTCTCTTCAAAAAGATGGAAATGAGAAGGGGCGATTGAATATCTATAGGCATTTGGCAAGGATGAGGATTATCATATCACATCAATGATTGATGGATGAGATGGAGTAAGTTTAATCCATAGTTATCCTGAATGAGCTCCTCATGGACCAATGCTAATAGTCATCTCTTGCATGCATGAGCTTGTCTAAAAAATGTTAGATGCAGTAGACTGATCTAATGATCTATGTTCTTAGCCCATAAAGCCAAATCTTCCAAAGTCATCTCAATAATTGAATCGGACTCACTAGACCCTATCACATAACTCGCGAGTCAAGTCCATATATAAATAATAATATTTATATTTTATTAAGCACATTTACACCTTTTAACCTCATCTCTTCTCAAATTTATTTCTTCAATAGTCGTGTTTAACTTGTCTAATATTTACCTTAACTATATTAGCCTAATTTAAAAAAAAAAAGTTATTATTTAATTTCCAAATCCCTAAGAGATGAAGTGATGGAAAGTAAATAAAAATAATGATATTAAGAAAAAGAGACGGAAGCCAAGATTCGTGGTTTACCACACGTCCCTCTCTCTCTCTCTCTCTCTCTCAGTACTGCACGCATTTTATGGAAAAAAAGGGCGAAAAGAAAATATTTCCACGGACTAAAGAAAATAAAACAGAAAAATAAAAAATAAACACAACCAGCTCTCTCTCTCTCTCCCCCCCCTCTCTCTCTCCACCATCATCAATCTCCTTTCTCGGAGCCAACACCCCCCCTCCACCCAAGCCCTAACCCCAATTTACCATACGATCTTTGTATTTTTTAGGTTAAGTCTTGTCCCTGTCTCTGTAAAATCGCATGAAACTTTCGTTGTCGATGTTAATTTCTCTCTGTCTCTTTAACCTAAAGGCTGACAGTAGTCTGATCTGATCGATTCAGATTTCCATCATAAAACTTAGTGAAACATCTGCCCTAACCTCCAGATCTGCATCATTTCCTGTTTTGTGCATTCAAGGTGAACAAGCTGACATTTAGCGTCTCGATCCACGAGACCATAACATAAAGTCATAATTTCCTTCTCACAGGTCTGGTCTCTTTTGAAAACATAATCATCAGTTATTATTGCATTTTAAATTTCTTTGGATTTTATGTGCATTGTCTTTATATCTGCATTGAAATTAGGGGTTTTTGATTTTGTCTTATTTTTATTTGTTTTTCAGTTTTGTTGGCATTAGGGTCCAAAGTTGCAAGAGGCCTTTTGTCTTCACTTGTGGAAAGTAAATCAAATAGATTAAGGGGTCGCCCGCTAGGGTTGTTTTTGTGACAAGAGGCCTTCTTGCTCTCTCCTGATAGGCAGTCGGGCAGGCACTTCTCTCAAAATCTGCTGCTTTGAAATAATCCTCCTTGATCTATCTGCATTGCCTTAATTTTGTCTGTGTTGCGGAATTTCACAATTAGATGGGCCTGTTGTTGTATTGTGTTTCAAAATGAATTGTTAATTGGGCTTTGCAATGAGATATTACAGGTCATTTTTATTACAAGAGCTGGAAATTGGAACGTGTATGCATGGTTAGGGAGTGTGCTGTTTCCTTATGATGGTTGGTGTTGAGTGGACATGTCAGGATCAATGATCGGGATTCTCCGATGAGATTATTATTTGAGGAATATGATTTATGACTTCTGGTCAGCCCTTGCTATCATCTTCAAATCCTTCCTTACCTGGGGAGCCTCCTAACAATCTGTCTAGGAGCCTTGGCTCCTTCGGCTGCCTCTGCCGTGATGTTTCTTTCACGTCGTCGGCCCATGAGGATAGTCATAGCAACATAGTGAAGGATGATGATGGAGGGTCGTCTGATCTAGCATCTAGTTTAGGTGACAATCCTTTTGTGCACTCCTCATATCCTTTTGCAAGCAAGAAGAAACAGTTTTATTCTGCTGACTTGCAGTATTGCCAGCGGTCTCTGTTGGAATGCTCCACTCGCAACAACAACAGACGACATCCGGTTTGGGTTTCGATGGAGCTGCCAAGTGCCAACAACAATAGCAGAAATAACAAGTTATCTACCTTTGAAATTTCAGGTTCATCCCGCATTGGTCGGGATAAGCCTGGTAAGTCTCAGAGAGTTCGCCATAAAAGTGTTCAGTTTGAAGATAATGTATTTAATGAGGAAAATCCGAGGATAATTTTTATTAATGATGCCAAGAAGACAAATGATACGTATGAGTTCTCAGGAAATGAGATTACAACCAGCAGATACACCGTCCTGTCCTTTTTGCCTAAGAATCTGTTCATTCAGTTCCATCGTGTTGCTTATTTGTATTTTCTTGCCATTGCTGCTCTCAACCAGCTTCCGCCTCTTGCTGTGTTTGGGAGAACGGTTTCTCTTTTCCCCCTCCTCTTGTGCTTTCTGTCTCAGCTGTTAAAGATGGATATGAGGATTGGCGAAGACATAGGTCAGACCGAAAAGAAAATAATCGGGAAGCCCAAGTATTCCAGATGAACGGTTTCAGTTAAAGAAATGGAAAGATATTCAAGCTGGGGAGGTCTTGAAGATCAATGCAGAGGAAACAATTCCATGTGACATGGTCTTGCTTGGTACAAGCGATCCTAGTGGACTTGCATACATTCAGACTATGAATTTAGATGGTGAATCAAATTTGAAGACAAGATATGCCCGACAGGAGACTGCTTCAGCTGTTTTTGAAGGGCGTGCATTTTCAGGGCTCATCAGATGTGAGCAACCAAATAGGAACATATATGAATTCACTGCTAACATGGAGTTCCAAGGGCAGAGATTTCCACTCAGCCAATCAAACATAGTCTTACGAGGTTGTCAGTTGAAGAATACGGAATGGGTCATTGGTGTTGTGGTCTATGCTGGACAGGAAACAAAGGCAATGATGAACAGTGCAGCATCCCCTTCCAAGAGAAGTAAATTGGAAAGCTACATGAACAGGGAAACTCTGTGGTTATCAATATTTCTTTTTATCATGTGCTTGGTTGTGGCGCTTGGTATGGGGCTGTGGCTGCAAAGACACAAGGATCGGCTTGATACTTTACCTTATTATAGAAAGAGATACTTCAAAGGGAAGGATGAGGGGAAACCATACAAATTTTATGGAATACCCATGGAGGCTTTTTTTTCATTTTTGAGTTCCATTATAGTATTTCAGATAATGATTCCAATATCACTTTACATTACAATGGAATTGGTTCGATTGGGACAGTCATATTTCATGATTGGGGACAAGCATATGTATGACAGCAATTCTGACTCAAGGTTCCAGTGTAGATCACTCAATATAAATGAGGATTTGGGTCAAATTCGCTATATTTTCTCTGACAAAACTGGAACGTTGACAGAAAACAAAATGGAATTCCGAAGAGCTAGTGTGTTTGGGAAGGATTATGGTTCTTCTTCTCATGTGGTGGATATGTGGCGGGAAAGTAATACCAAAGGTACAAACAATAATTGTCTTCATCATCTTTTTCTCTGGAAATATATTGGTTTGCCTTCTATTCGATGTGAAATGGTTAAACAATGTGATATTTCCTCTGTTGTGTTTAGTTTGATTATGACTGAAGACTTGACAATTTGACATGAAGAATTGCGCGTTGGGACTGTGTTCTAATTTGCTAGAATTTAATGACCATTAGAGGTTCAAACAATGTCCTTTTTCTTGGTAAAATCTTTTCATGGTTAAGGTAGAATCTCACCCAAAAGAAATTATCATAAGTAGTTTTTGTGGGAGGTTTGTGAAGACAAGTCTTGAAGAAAGAGAAAAGCTCAATCCATCATTGAATGTATTTGCTGACATGGGCATGGTTTCCTATCATCTAACGGGGGCAAGATGTGTTTTCGTTTGAAAAATAAAGACTGGCTAAATATCCCACATCAGCCTGCTTGTAATTCACCTGTTAATTATTAACGAAAGCAATAAAATGTGTATACCTTGCAAACAATTATGGATCTGTTTGGATTGTTGGATTTTTATCTGTATCGTATTTGTTTTTTTTGTATTTGTAACTTATTTGTAATCTTATTTGTATCATATCCGTATCATCTGTTTGATCAGTTTATGAGTAAAATTGTTAGTTTTTATTGGTATTTGTTCTTGACACACATCTGTTTGAAAAAATAAAAATATGATGCTAAAATAATTAGAATATGATGAAACAAATAGGCCGTAGTTATGTCAACTGAAAGAGTGTAGCCAGCTTGAGCTCACCTGCCTTGTTCTTGTGTGTGTGTGAGAGAGAGAGAGAGAGAGAGAGAGAGAGAGAATATTATTTTGCTATCTTAGTTGTATAATGATCGGTGATAATACCATTATGGAAATCATTATACCAGGATTAAGAGGAGTGCCAATTTTCTAGTTATTTTGGAGAAAAGTAATTGATCTTTGTTTTTCTTCTTTATTCTTGGTTAAGTTAATCTTCTAGAGGTTTATACACAGTTTCATCGGAACAATCGATAGCTTTAAACAGAATAATAGTCACCGGAAATGAGTGAGGTGACCCCTGAAACATTGCTGTTATATTGTCAGTTCAATTTATTGAAAGAGATTCCTGATCTTTTGTGGATGTGGGAAAAGGTTAAAGGCAGTCCCCTAAGTCATATTTTGGTAGAAAGGATTGGAGACATGCCCTCATGATTTGTTTTTTATCTCAGAGTGATCCTTGCAATTACGTTGTGCAAACGACAAGTCATTGAGATATTCTTTCCTTATGTGATGCTGTCAGCTCTGGCTGTTCTTGCCTCAAGAAAGCTCACTCTTAGTTTCTCATGAATGCATGCTATAGTAAACATCACTTGCAAGCGCAATTATGAGAAAATAACTTTGCAGAATCTTGCTGTCGTTGAATATCCATAGTTGGGCATCAAGTCAATATATCTTGATTTTATGCAGATGGAATTGTTAATAGAAGAAGATGGAAACTCAAATCTGAAGTTGCTGTCGATTCCGAGCTGATAAAATTATTGCACAAAGATTTACTGGAAGAAGAAAGGCTTGCTGCACATGAATTTTTTCTGACTCTGGCAGCTTGTAACACAGTGGTCCCGATTTTAAGGGAGGACACTGAGACAATTGATTACCAGGGTGAATCTCCTGATGAGCAAGCATTGGTTGCTGCAGCATCTGCATATGGCTATACACTTTTTGAGCGAACCTCCGGACATATAGTGATTGATGTCAATGGAGAGCATCTGAGGTATACTCTCCATTCTCCTTACCCCACTCCATCTCTCTCTCTCTCTCTCTCTCTCACACGCGCGCTCGCTCACACCCACACCCACACCCACTCCCACACCCACACCCACACCCACACCCACACACACTCACAATATACATTCATCATTAGCTGGTACAGCACTATATTGTTGGTTTAACTTCTCAGCTCTCTTGTTTAATACATTCTAGGTTGGATGTTTTGGGACTGCATGAGTTTGATAGTGTGCGGAAAAGAATGTCTGTTGTTATCAGATTTCCTAATGATTCTGTAAAGGTATTGGTGAAAGGGGCTGACTCATCCGTGTTCAGTATCATAAATTCAAATATGGAAAGAGGGGAACATCTGTGTCATGAAACTAAAAGCTACTTAACCGAGTACTCATCACAAGGACTACGCACCCTGGTAGTTGCTTCAAGGGATCTTACAGTTGAAGAACTTGAAGAGTGGCAATGCCGGTATGAAGATGCTACCACATCATTGACTGATAGAGCTGCAAAACTTCGTCAAACTGCTGCTTTCATAGAATGTAACCTACAGCTACTAGGGGCAACTGGGATTGAAGATAAACTGCAAGAGGGTGTCCCAGAAACCATTGAGTCTCTTAGGCAGGCTGGTATCAAGGTTTGGGTTCTTACTGGAGACAAGCAGGAGACAGCCATTTCCATTGGTCTCTCATGCAAACTCCTGACCCCCGATATGCAGCAAATTATCATCAATGGTCACTCGGAGCATGAATGTAGAAATCTTTTAGCTGATGCTAAGGCCAAATATGGTCTGAAGCCATCCATTGAACAGAATAAAAGTTTAAATTGCAAAACAAATGCTGATGACAACTATCTTGAGATTCTCAGAGGGGCAAAGTCTTCTAAAATGTCACAGTGGTCCACCATTGAGGAAGAACATAAGGTTAACACGCCATTGGCACTCATCATCGATGGAAATAGCTTAGTGTACATTTTGGAGAAAGATCTGGAGAGTGAGGTTGGTGACATTTTATTGTTTGCATGATGTATGTGGAAATATTTGCCTTTTTCCATTAAGTAGACAAGGCTTCTTCTAGTGGTTTTAAAAATCGAACTGAACTGCCTGGTCCAATCAATAATAGGCCAGCATAAAACATTGAAAGCTGGGCAAGGTTGATTTGAACCAGCAGCTGTCAGCTTGGGCTGGTTTTGAACAAACAAACAACCGTTTGTTTCTCTTCTAAATTTAAAGCATCAATATTTGAATTGGTTTAATTAGAACCTCGACATCATACGGTGGAGAAGCTAGTTTAGCTGAGAAAAGATAGTCCTTATTTCCTACTGTCCACAATTCATATCATTTTGATACTAAAGTTTGTTGTATTTCCCTGGAACAGCTTTTCGAACTTGCCACTTCCTGCAGGGTTGTCCTTTGTTGCCGTGTTGCACCCTTGCAAAAAGCTGGAATTGTTGACTTAATCAAGGGTCGTACAGATGACTTGACCTTGGCAATAGGTGATGGTGAGTTGTTTTTCCATTAATGATCTTGTGGATGTGATTTTATTTTCACATGCTCTGGTTTTCAAGCTACTGGCATGTGGATTCATGTCATTGTTGAAGCTAGAATTCAGAATCAACAAGTCTGAGGGATGTAGTGAAGTATGACTTTTTATTTATCTGTGTGAGAAAATATTATTTAGCTTGTCTTCACTTAACTGATAATGTTTTTTATAGGAGCTAATGATGTATCAATGATCCAAATGGCTGATGTCGGGGTTGGAATATCTGGTCAGGAAGGTCGACAGGCTGTAATGGCCTCAGATTTTGCTATGGGACAGTTTCGGTTTTTAAAAAGACTGCTACTTGTGCATGGCCACTGGAATTATCAGCGTATTGGTTACTTAGTTTTGTACAACTTCTACCGCAATGCTGTTTTTGTGCTAATGCTATTCTGGTATAACTTATTTCCTTTTCTTTTTGAGAACTAACAATATTTAATTGTGAGTTTTGCTTAGATTGTTTGGCCTTTTTTTGGATGTATTTAGATTTTTTCTTCTTAATTATCATTTATTTAAAAAATGTTTTCACTGATCAAAGGAACAATTACAGAAGGAAAGGGGTATGTCCTTACAAAACACGTAAGAAACACAAAAAGAACCATCCCCCTAAACGAAAAAAATAAAAAAGTCACTGATGGATACAAGTATTATATATTCCAACTTTTAGGGGTGCGTGAATTAATACTCCAATAAGAAGTTACATTTGACTCCAATTTAGAGGGTTAATACAAAAAAGGGCTCTTCTAGCTGAGGCTACAGCATTTAGACAATTATGTCCTAGCCTCCTTTCAATGCATCTGTTTCCATCTTCTTTGTGTTTATTTGAGTTATGACTTATTGTTTAGGATACGACATGGTGATTTTTGGAGCTTTTGGCACTGTTATATGAAAATTTTAATAATTTCTGCATGATACATGCTGTTTATTATTTTTCTGAATTTAGATTTTAAAATTTAAAGGTTTATAATTGGTAACAGTCATCATAATAAATATAGTTATTATAGCTCATTAGTTCTATCGAATTTATACCCTTGCTAATATAATCTGCTATCAGTATATTGGCAATATTAGTCTGCTTGCTAATAAAATATAATTTTGCTGCTGTTGCTCATGGCATATGCTGGCCAAGATCTTCTGGTCGTGGGTCACTGTTATTAATGGCTTTTGGCATGAGTCTTGG
Organism: Combretum micranthum; assembly: GCA_024138025.1. Classification (NCBI taxonomy): domain Eukaryota; kingdom Viridiplantae; phylum Streptophyta; class Magnoliopsida; order Myrtales; family Combretaceae; genus Combretum; species Combretum micranthum. The sequence goes on from JAMXBD010000638.1 coordinate 56,323, forward strand.
TCATTGGTTGGGTCACATTGTGGCTTAAATGGTCTGAGGATTGGGTCCTGATTCTATATAAACTTAGTACTATTGTGGTTCTTGGCTAATGCGAAGTGAACAGCGGGCCAAATGAGTGTTTTTTATTGGATTAGGTTGGGTGTTTATTTATTAGTTAGGTGTATCTATAAATGTCTTTCCATCTTATTTGAGCTTTATTCACTAAAAAAGATGATTTGAAATTGGCAACAATAAGATGATGTAAAATAGCAATGGATGTAGGCACCTGGTCTCATTGCTAATCACTGGGCCTTTGGTGCCAAACTAGTTGAGATTACTGCTGGTAAAGGATGTTGCTTGTGCTCTTGGTTCTTTATATATTTTCATTATTCACTTTAGTGCCAGTAAGTGTCACCTTGAAACATTAATTTTTCTGCTGAGTAGAATTTTGTTCTGTTGTGGTTGGATTATAGATGTTTTCTTTTTGCTTTATTGTTCGGTCTGCTTATCCACACAGATTCTTCATTATTTGGGAAATATTCCAGCCATAATCTGGCATTGAGTTTGCTTTAAGTAACAAGCTTTTCTAGCTCTTCTGCATGAGAACTATCTTATATCTACTTGACATTATTCTTGGGTGTTCTTGTAGGTATATACTATGCACGGCCTTTTCAACCACTCAAGCCTTAACGGATTGGAGTAGTGTATTCTACTCTGTCATTTACACATCGGTTCCCACAATTGTTGTTGGTATCCTCGACAAGGATTTAAGTCACAGGACGCTTTTGCAATATCCTAAACTGTATGGTGCTGGCCATAGACACGAGGCATATAACATGCAGCTCTTCTGGATCACAATGATAGATACACTTTGGCAGAGTCTTGTTTTATTTTACGTACCCCTTTTTGTTTATAATGAGAGCACAATTGATATATGGAGCATGGGAAGTTTGTGGACGATATCAGTTGTTGTACTTGTGAATGTACATTTAGCAATGGACATCAGCCGTTGGGTATTACTTACTCACCTTGCTGTATGGGGTTCCATAGTTATTACATATGCATGTGTGGTGGTATTAGATTCTATTCCCATCTTCCCCAATTATTGGTTAGTAGTACTTCATGACTTTCTCCAAGTACATTTGACCATATTAATTTTTTCATGCTATATGCTGATAGATGTGACCTTTTCTCAGGACAATCTATCATTTAGCGAGGTCGCCAACATATTGGTTCTCCATTATGCTCATAACAGTTGTGGCTTTACTTCCTCGTTTTCTTTTCAAAGTTGTACACCAATTCTTTTGGCCTTCAGATATTCAAATTGCTAGAGAAGCTGAAATTCTAAGACGATGTGGGGATCATTGTACTCCTAAGCCAGATCAAAGTTGTAGTTGACAAATCTTGGTCTCTCAATGAACAACCCTGCTTTCTTCAGCTTCCCCAGCTTTGCTAATGGCATGTGCTTATGGCATTCTCATGTAATTTCCAGGTCTGCGACTCCATCTCTCTCTCTTCTCCCCGCCCCCCCCTTCCTTCTCTCTTGTAATTTGTCAGTTTTGGAATAGAAGGTGATTTCCCGGCAACTATTGAAACACTTTCCATGTCTTAGTATGTTTAGTATCTTGGGGTTGCCCATTATCAGCTTTTATATTGTATTTCTCACCACATGCATAGTATTGTGTTCATACACTGATAAGGGGTGTATGGTTCTCCAGAAGAGGACCTGTAGTGGTCCCCCTCCTTTTCCATCATGTTTGCCAACATTAATAAAGATTTTTTCAACAGACTTCCTGAAATGCTTCCTAGAATGCTTACACCTTTAGACGATTGAAAAGACAGCAATCTTATAATGCATAGATTTGGCATCTATCCTGTGTTATAGTTGAATCTGTAATTCTGGTCAGTGTATGAAGTTCACAATTGTCTTGGCTGAATGCAAGCCATTATGGGAATAGCTTATGAACAAAAAAAGATAAATTTTTATGTCGTACCTACCACACCATAAATTAGTGCTGTTTGTAGCATTCATATTGTCCATTTAAATGTGCTTATATTTAGGGAATATCTATCTTTGGTGTCTTCTACAGTTGATATGTTGTTCCTAATACTCTGCTTCTCATTTTGACTTTGTCCATGTTGTGGTGGTTCTTTTATGAGAATAAGTGACGAATTTTCCTACTCTATTCAATTATGCTTTGTTTTATCAGAAGTTTTATGGCATTTGCTTTGCTTCTGAACATAGAATATATAAGCTGATAATGTTACCTTGAGTTCTAGTTAAAGGCCGCTTAGAAAATAAAAATTTTATCTTTTCCAAGGTTGATTTCACATTTCACTGAAATCAAGCAAACAGATATGTGTGAAGATTCTTCTTTTGACATCACAAGTACCCTAGTGCTGTTTGTCATTTCCCTATATAGTTTGGTCATGGGTTTACATCACTTTCATTGTGCTGTAACTATGTTTGATTTAAATTTCTACTGAGAGCCTAATAAAGAACTGCCAAATTGACTCTTAAGATTTGTGGTCGGTTATAAGCTGTTGCTTGTGGAATTATATTATATGATGAACTGTGCTGATGAAGCTGCTATGTTCTTTTTTTTATCAGCAGGCCACGAGCTGCTTGCAGAGGGAAACAACAGGTTGGCGAGATTGTTTACTCGTGTGTACTCAGGTAACTGATTGAACGGTGGAAGCATTGGTTTTGTACACTACGTATGTTGTTACACAAATATAATTTGTGGGGAAACAATTGTTGGTTTGGGAATCCTGTCTTGTGCGATCTCTCAAGGAAAGCAGGATGGTTACTGTTAGTTGAAGTGTGTATGTAGTAGTTCGGTTTATCATGATGCTGGAGTAGAGGGATTGAGGAGGGATAAAAGAGATTGCAAAATGGAAAAATAGTGTATAATAGTTACGTATAGAAACAGATGTCAAAATTTTCTTTTTTATACAATTAAGGAGTGAAATGGAAGTGTTCAAAGCAGCGGTGCGCTCATCCAAATCGCCCTATATTGTCTGGTACAAGGTGACCATTTTTGGCCAAGCAAAAATGCCTTTTCGAATTGGGGAGTAACTGTATCGCCCCATCTTTTGTTTTCTTTGTCCCCTCCCTTCCTCCCTCCCTCTTTCTTTTTTTACATTGTAATAGAAAGGGTGATTGTAAATGTAAATCCAGCTCTGTTACTTTCTTTTTGCACTTAGTTTTATATGGTAATGCCATTTGAATAGATGAATAAAGAAGCTTGAAGTTTTAATATAACAATTCGAAGGTGTAAATTTCCCTTCCAGAGAGAAATCAAAGGGGATTCTTCTTCTTTATACGTCCTTTGAGATCCACAGCCCGTTTCAGTTTTACGCGTATATGTTTGGGATTTGGGATCGTAACAGACAGATGAACTAGGCACTAAAAATTTCGTGGTTTTATTTATTTATTTTTTGTTTGTCACTGTTTAAAACTGATTACGCTAATACTATTGCAGTCGGTCGGGTTTTCACAATCCCCGACCATCTTTTTGAGGTTTTCAAAATAGAATGAGTGGTATTCATCCAAGATCTTGGCACTATTGATAATGACATGTTTACACAATTTTTGTAGCTGTCCAATCTGAACCAAAATCATTTGCTTATCATTTATTTTAATTGTTATCTTTTTTTTCTGGGAAATTCGTTGGGAGAAGGAGAATGTATAACCGTATACACCATAATGGGGTTACAATGCAAAAACACTAAGAAAGTTCCAAACTACCTAGCATGTGAAGTTTTATTATTATTTTTTCCTTCTATTATTAAGAAAACTAGAGAGAATTACTCCTATATAGGACATTGCAAGTTGATATAAGAATTTGTTTTGTTTTTGGCAAAATGGAAAGATTTAGAAGCTGCTTCATTTTATTTGAGTGACCAATGGAAATATTACTAGGCTAAAAGGTTATAAACAAGTCCATATAAGATTCCATATGTCTAGCTGGAACCGACTGTTGGGGATGGATGAACCTAAACGTGTGGAATTTATGGTTCTCCATCAATAATATATACTTATACAATAGTCGTTAAGTCAACTTTTCATTTGGTTAATAGAGGTACAATTGACTCACCTAAACTGATGAGGTGTTGCAAATCTCCTTGTCATGAGAAACAGGATGTTGAGCTTTCTCACAATGTTGCTACTTGTTGCCACACTAAGGATAAATAAGGGAAGTCAAAAGAGAGATGATATGTTTTCTTGCTTAATGATATAAAAATAGTAGTTGATTGACACAACAATTCCTCGAGCAGACAACTTGTCTAAATTTCTAAGCTTCTGTATCCATGCTAGCCATAGGAAGAAAGTGTCTAGGTATACTTTTTTTTTTTTTTTTTTTTTTTTTTTTTCACCATATACTTTTTCTTAAGGGAGACATAAGATTTGTGAGTTGAGATGATGTAAGTACTTTTTACAAAGAATACATCGGAATAAGAGTGAATCCAAGTTAAGACATTTGGTTTATTTAAACAAGATTGGATAGAGCTTGGTGAAATTAAACCAAAAAGTGCCCATAGGGAGGCTCCAAAAATCATGCTCAATGATAGAGCAAAAGCAAGAGTTGGAGGGAGTCTAAGTTTGCTAAATGTTTGGCACAAAGTGTCAGATCTAAAGAGCCCATTGTAACAAAAAATCTAACCACATGGAGATGGAGAGCTAGTTGCCAACTTTCCACTAAAACATGATCTTACTAAAGGGTGATGTTTGAGGAGTTTCTTCTAAGAAGCATTCTAAAAAGACATGTGCGGCCCATCAATTTGTTTCTTTTAGTAAATATGTCTGCATCTAGTCAACCCACAAGCTACTTGAATATCTTTCATGTAGGTTCCAAATGTGCTTGATTTGGGTTAATTTATTTTGAATTTCTAATTTAGGAACACCTAGCCTTTCATTCTTAGTAGGATAGCAGACATTTTCTTGTCGCACCTTTGTCTTGGTTGATGAAATTGGTCATACACTTAAAAAAATTTCACATAAAACCTTTAATCATCTTAATTAAGTACTTGACTAATAGGAAGGTTGAAACCTAATATACTGGCATAGAGAATCGAACTGACTTAATGAGTTGCATATGATTAGAGAGAAAAAAATTTGAAGTCCAAGAATTTAGCCACTCAAGTATTTTATTAGTCATGATATTTCACTCCCCTACTTTAATTTGGTTGCAACCAATAGTTACCTAGATGTTGTATATGTAGAGAACCTTATTAGAAACCTAAAATATCTAGGATACTTTGCTTTTTTTGATAAATTAAAATTGTAGGAAAGGCTAATTTACTCTGATTCCAATTTTTGTGTGGAACTTATCCATGGTGTCTTCTAAAATTTGTATAGAAGGAAAATACCTCTTGTAAAAATGAATAAATCATTAATAGAATAAAGATGTGTTAGATGTTCCTTCTTACACCTCCAATGATAGAGAGAGAGAGGATGAATACAAAAAAATACGAAGCATCCTTATATTTTTCCATGATAACACAACAAGTAGGGGGATAATGAATCGCCTATCTTAATTCCCTGGAACTTGGGGAAAACACACCTTTTTGCTATTTAAGTTAGTAAGGAAGTGTAGACCTTTAAACTTTTTCAATATAATTTTAAGCCATCAACTCAAGATTTCTTGAGTATCTCTAAAACCCTAAATGATCAAACGTGAGATATTAAAGACAATACAAGATAAACCCAATGTACATAATATGTACCTAATTGAATAATATAGGGCCCTAAACCCTCAGATATTGATAAAAATTTCAATGGATTTTACAAACACCAAAACTTAAGAAAATTAAAAGATAAATGGCCCAAATTATCAATGCAATCAATTCCAAACACAATATTAAATTTACTAAAAAATCTAGTGAAAATTACTACTAAATCCTAACTATATGATCTCAATTGAACCAAAATCGACCAACCCACTATCCTACATGAATCTCTTGCTAATGGCTAGTCAATCATCATTATCAAACCCTAGTGCACAATCAAGTCACCATATTTATCCTTACACCCAAACAATTATCCAGTAAGCAAATAGGCATGGGTATTATACTTGTAAGTACCACTAGCCAACTACCAAAAAGTAAGCAACCATTGGTCAAACAGTACCCATACCTATTAAAAGACACTTAATATTCTAACAATTATATATGTGTGTAAGTGTTAAGCCCAATTTGACCTTATACCTACATGGGGCGACCTTTTTAGCCTAAAGGTCCATTGAGCTCCTACGAGGTTTGATAGCTGCCTTGCAAAGCCTAAAAAAGGAACCTACCCAAGCAAGCCCTTAGCCACCACAAATAGAAGAAATCCACTACTTTCCCAAAAAGGGAAATATCCTTAGGGGATGGAAGGTTCTTGAGTAATTGGTTTGCATTTACATAAAATTAGTGAAGGTACTTTTCTTAAAGAAAGAGGAAAAGTTTCCTATTTTGTGAAGATTTGATTTCCTAACAAAGAAATGGTACCACACTATATAAGTAAGATCAAACTGGCTTAAGCTCGTGTTTACTCTCTCCACTCTTTCTTTCCTTATCTTGCTATTGTGTGCCCTCATCCACTTAATAGTTTAAGCATTAGAATGGTCCTGTTGGGCATACCTTCAATACCCTTTAACTAGTTTCTATCTTGCAACCCATCTCATAAGCTCATATAGCTCAAAGTGAAGTGAACCACATTTTAAGGAACTCATAGTATATCGACTAGATTCTATGGGAAATCTAGGCTTACACGATCAAATATTTGAATCTTTAGCAACAATATGCATGACAATAATGCTTGATCGTCTTTCATATGATTTTCATTACACCATATGGTTATTAGTGAAAAATAAATAATAACTTCCCTCAGCCTTTGTCACACCCTAAAAACAGGCTTAGGTGGATAACCTGAAGTTATCATATCATGTATGTACCCGTAATACGAGAACCGTCTTGCAAGTCAGAGTTTACAAGAGTCTACCTGAATAATTAACAATGTTGTTAAAACCGGACCGAGGTTTGACTCGGACAGGCTAGGGGGTCAGGGGTCGAGGGGTGGAACCGGGTTCTACCGGGGTCGAACCGGGTTCACGAAAAAATAAAAATATAAGGGATAATTTAATTATAAAAAACCAATATGTGTGTAATCACTCAATTAACTCTATATTTGGATCAAATTCATCAATTAATTATTAAATAAATATGATTTAATGATCATATTTTATAAATTTATAATAAAGTATGAATAAATATTTAAATTTCTAATATTTTATTTTTTTTAAGTCCGGATCAACCAGTTTGGGTCAATCGGTTCAACCCAGTTCGACTGCCGAGTCGACCGAGTCTCGTCAGTTCATTGCAAAAACGAGTTTTAGGCGAGACCGACCCGACATTAGTACTGGTTTCGGTTGAAGTGCCCGGTCTTGGCCTATTTTGACAACCATGATAATTACTATATAGACATCTAAGATGAAATTATTTGTGATAAATAAAGGAAATCCGATTTCCTACAGTCCACTAGAACCACAAAGCATCGGTATCCCGTACCAAATAGTAAAATAGAATAAATCATCTATGTTTTACAAACTTGAAACTACAACAGTACATTTCTAATCCTTAAACAAAGCTTATATTATACAAGAAATAGAATCTTAATAAACTATATCATCTATCTATTTCTCATAACAAATTGTTTTCTATCTTCAAGGGTTCTTTTCCACAGCAACCTATCCTAAAACTGATGCTTTAGCTATTCCTACACCAAAACCGTGAAGGTGTGAGCTCAACCATAGCTCAGTGGATAACAAAATAAAATCACATAACAAAAATATGTCAACCAAGTTTTTTATTTAACAACATATGCAATGAACACTTAACCTTATGATATGCACAGTTTGGATGACCGGAATCTAAACCAATAAAAATTTATGCCCTTGGGTTAAAGGATTGAATACATGCCATTCATGCCTAGGAGAACTGTGAACTAGGGAAGATGGTGCATACTTAATCTTGAGCCTTCGGCTCATATTCTTCTTAGCACAAAAATCATTTCTTTTTTTTTTTATGCCAAAGATATAACTGTCAACTTCCCCTTGGATATCTCCAAGAAGGGAGGATTTTATCTTTAAATATTTCTTATTGAAAAATAACCTCTAACTTCCCCTTAGACTTAGCTAAGGATGGAAGATTTTCTTTGAAAGTCATTTTATTAAAACATAGCCTCTATCTACTCTTTATATAAGATTAATGAGTGATGACTTCTTCTTGAAATAATTTTATGCATAAAACCAAAACATTTACTTCACCAATCAATCTTCTTTTTAAGCCCCGTCTCCTCGCCTAACCTGCATGGGGGAATAGCCCACTAGAGCCCCACAGGACACAAGCAGTCTTTTGGAGAATGGCCCACTTCCTTATAACCATAGAACTTTCGCTAAGTATTAATCCCTTAAGCCAACTCTGACACGGGGCGATGTCCTTCGGTACATGCTTAGTTCCTGAAGCTGACAACCCTACTACTAGCCTCCAGGCAAACTCACTAGTCCCATATCAAGCACTACTATAGAGTTGGAATATTAATATGTGACGTGAACCCCTACCAATGCATGAATGATGTTATGCAATGCATGCCCAATTCAATTAGGGTCAACTAGATTTATATCATATTAGTTAATGACCATATAAGTTTCAAACACTCAAAATACATAATGCACAAATCACACAAAACAAAGGTTATCACTCATCCAATCACCACAGAAAAGAATTCCCAAACCCCATGTATAATCATTATATTAGTATTAACCTAAGTGCAACTATATTACAAACACAAGCAAGGTGATGAAATTGTTGTTACCACTTGCTGTCAAAGCTAAGTTATAATAGTCCTCTTAGGAAAACCAAAGCATCACCCCAATAACCATCCAATCATCAACAACATTAGCATCACACCAAATCATCATCATTTTTCATATGAAATCCAAGCAAGAATAAAAATTTGGCTAAAGGCTATAGGAGAGAATTTATAACTAAAGCAAACATCTATTTAAGATCTTAGATTCATTTTAAGATTCTATTTGACTAACTTAATTATCTAAATTTTATCTTAGTGAAGCTCATTAGATTAACTAACTTTAATTATATTACTATTTCATTTCATTTCTAAGAATCATGTTAACTCAAGTCCATTAACTAATTCATTTGATATATATAGACCATATTAAGTCTCATTTAGTTACTAAATTAGATTAATCCAAGTGAGACATAGATTTGTTAAGTAAGTTCATTTTATGTCTAAGAAGTCTAAACTTGTTATATTAACTACTTACTCTAATGGTCTTAAAGAAATCATGAGCTATCTTCCTTAACTACTCATACATAACTAATGAAACAATTACAGCTTAAGCTTTGTCATTTCTAGAATTTCCTAAAACTTACAACATAGCAATTATAGGATTCTTTCTAAGGTCTTCATAGCATTTGAAATCACTTTAATCTGAGTTTGGATGATGAAATTAATGTAAAATCAAGCAACTTGATAAAGGAAAGAAAAACAAAAGAGCTTTGGATCCATAGGTCGTGCCAAGGGTGGTGGTGATCACCACGCCCCATATCAAGGAGCGTGTGAAAATTGGTGGGGGGGAGCAGAGGCTACCTCGCCCTGTGGTGGTCTAGCAGTAGCTGCTATGGCTCTTGCTACGGCCGTGGTAAGGGGTGTATCAGCTCAAAAATGCATCCCTATTTTTCTTCTTCCTCTTCATGCCACTTTTCTACATGTTTTAGTCATCGAACACCATCCCCAACATCTTATGAACTCAGTAACATAACCCATAACACTTCTATTGATATTTCTACTTCATATTTAATCAATTCATGTCATCAACTCCTTTGATCCATTCATGCCCAAACAATCTTAATATCACAAGTTTACAAGTTTCTACTCAAGTTTTACTCCTAACTAACATTAAATCATCATATAACATCAATCACAACAAATAAAAACAAGAAACAACATCATACTTACATGTCTAAGGAATTTTAACTTTCTTTTCTTCATGACTACTACTATTAAATCGTTGATGAAGCGTCCTCTAGCATATTCCTTACTTCCTAACTTCCTTCCTAGCTTTAATCTCTCTTATTGCCTTCTTGGAAGTGAAATTTGATGATGGAACTTGAGTTGAAGAAGAAGAGAGGAAGAACGAAGAGAAAAAAAAAAAAACGTAAAAGATGAAAGAAAGAAAGAAAGAAGGAAAGGAATTATGGTAGCAAGTAAGAGAGAGGAAGAGATTAAATAGGATCAGAATAAAGCTAATTAAGGATATTTAGGATTAAAGACTTTGATTTAAACTTGTCAGATCATTATCTTGAGCATTAAAAACAATTAGGAGAATATTTTAGAGTATAAATAAATCAAATCACAAACTTGACCTACAAACCAAGTTTAGAAATTTAATTATGTAAAACTTGATATTTGTCAAGTTTGAGCTTAGAAATTGATATTTTTAGATAAGTAGGTAATCTCAAAATTCACAAAAATTGGAGTTATACAACATAGATTGAAGAAGCTATATTTGAGAATTTTAGAAATCTAAATATTAGACTTAAGAAAATTTTATATCATTTATAGATTAAAAGAAAAGAGTATTCAATTTTAAATTGATTGATAAAATAGTGAAATTTGGCTTGATGGGAAAAATACTAAAGTAAATAAGTAATTTGAAAGGAAAGGATTTCAAATTTGATAACAAAAAGGATTTAAGAAATTTAGTTGATGGAATGGATAATAAAATAGATATAATGTTGAAAAAGAGAATTTGGAATCTCAATTTCAATTAAGTCTATTTACTAATTGATCATATCAATCTATCCATTTACAACCTATAATTCAAATTATTTATTTTAATTGAACTATCTAAACTCAATTATTAAATTACTCTCTAAGCAAATTTAGGATTAATTATCCATAGATAGTTGACACCATACTAATTTTAGTTTTCGTGATTCGAAAGCTTTCAATAGTTTTAAGATTTTATTCTCCCACCCACTTTTCATTTTTTTTTATTCCAGTTAATTTATATTGAAATTTGATATTGTTTCCACTTCCATTGAAATTCTAAATCAGCGAATAATATGTTATTTATTAGATTAATATCTTATATTTCTATATTCATTATCCAATCTAATTAATATATATTTTTAACTTAAGTTATACTTTCTTTCTATATTAATTTAGGGTTTATTGCTATATTTGTATATTTATAAAACTTCTTAGATTCAAGTTATATAAATTTAGTACTATTGTCACGCCCCATAGGGTACTCTAAACGTAACAGTCCGCCACATGCCATACAAAACTCTCGAATTACCACCTTGGTCCATTCGAGGGCCTGTATAGATGTAAGGCGTACCTTTACGACAATAGAGTACAAGTCGAATGGAGATAAAAGCTTAACTTGGTCTTTCGAGGGCCTCGTATAGATGTAAGGCGTACCTTTACGATAATAGAGTACAAGTTCGAATGGAGATAAAGCTTAACTTGGCATACATTAGTAGTAGGATATAACTCATAATGCATAAATAAATATTACATTTACTAAGGGGCATCCCCCACAAAAGAATATTTAGTGGCCTTATACAGTCATCCAAAATCTTAAAAGTTTCCTATGGAAGTCTAAACAGAAATTCCAACTTCTAGGGGAAACTCCTAGCTCTTGTACCTGTGCGGTCGGGTGATGCTGTCTAAGCCATATATTCAGTAGCTGCAAAAGGAAGAAACTGTAGAGACGTAAGCTAACTAGCTTAGTGAGTGAAATCTTCCACAATAACATTCATGTCACAACAGTTCAAACAAGTGATTATACAAACAAGTGAATGCATCAAACACATGAGAACAACATACATATGACTAGCCGGAAATCATATGTGGATGGACTTGCGCCCTCCATCCCGGGTTAGCAGATTAACGAATACTGTGGTACTAACTTTATGCCGTTAATGGTTCACGGGTAACCAACAATTATTTCATTTCTGGATCACGATTTACCCACAATTAATCTCGTTTATGGATCTTGATTAACCGACCAATTAATCTCGTTTATGGATCACGATTAACCAACCAATGCTAATGCTCCTTCCCATTATGATATGCATATGTCTGAATTTGGCATTAGTTCGAATAGTTGATTAAGTCATTTTATTCAGGCGATCAAACAATTTCTCAAACAATACATCATAACCAACTACACAACCAGAAATTATCACCCGGTTTCGATATTCTTATTTTTAGTTCTCATATCATCATCAACATATAATTTCTCATTATTCCCCATCCTACATATTCATTTCTCTTGACCTACACTCTAGTGCACTAAATTATCAATCACATACAATAAACGAATTGGAAGAGAAAACTCACTCCGCCATTGGTTTGCCGGTCTCTTAGTAGTAATAATTCGGGGTTAAAGACTCGGCGTCCTTGGGTTCGCCTAAACACAAAAGAAACACCCTAATAAGTATTCTATCATCTAAGAATGTCAAAACTCTAAGACAACTTAGTGAAATCGAAATTCGCATCATTTCCGAAGTCCCGATTTAAAATGGTCATAACTTAGCCGTTTTAATTCGAAATTTCGTAAATTTTATATCGATTTCTATCTACTTCGAAAGAGCTTTCTAAATCTATTGTTTAAAGCAAGTTTTGAAAATATTTAAGTCTCAGAAATGAAGGATTAGTTCTGACCAGTAGGAATGTTGATTTCCAAAAAATGTGATTTTCATGAATGCTCTTGAGGTTCCTAAGTGTAGAATGAAAATAAATGCCATGATAATGAATTTCCCTATCATGAATGTCATGATATGAGCTCTTATGCGCTTAAGTTCTTATAAATTTATAGATTAAAAGAATTTAAATAACCTTTATCTTAGGATACCCTTTCATGCCATATGTTAACTAGTAGATTTGATACACTTGGTCACTCTTACTTGTTCTAAGGATTTTCTTTAGGAAAATTCTATTTACTCTAAAGAAAAATTGACCCTTACATTAACTATATCCTAAGGCCTTTATTTCTTTAATTAAATCTTTATTTGTAAACTTATAAGTGAGTCTTATAATAGGGTTGATCCTAAAATCCGAATTTTGCAAAACTCATTCTTAAGTTGATTTCTTTAAGAAAAATGCATTTTATACTTAGAACTTTAGGTATTTACTTTATCTATACCCTAAGGACTTTATTTATTTAAGAAAATACCATTTTTGAGGTTGGAAAACTAGTGTTTTCTAACCACCTATTGAGTATTACGAATTTTCCCTACAAGAACTTTCAACCCAAAATTTCTATTTGACTTCATCTCTTGTTTTAAATATTTTCCTTGGTAAAAATCATTTAAACTCATGAAAATTATCATCAAACATCATCTATCACCTATAGGCTTCATTTTTCTTGTAAAATACATGTTTTGAAGTTGATAAAAGGGTTTTTAAGCTAGGTTTTCCATGTCATCCGAATTTACCCTATTTCATTTCTTGAAAAGAGCTTTCCTTTTTGGTTTCCTTAACTCATTTACCTAGAGATCTATATACTAGCAAGCTTATTTACTCAAGACATAGGACTTGATGACTATTAATGCACAAAAACTCAAAATAGAGATGAGATCTTAAATGCCTACATGAATATGGATGGTAAAATGATAAATCTACCATCTTAAATGCTTAAATAGGTTTTGAAAGCATAAAAAAAACTAAATTTTTATGAAAGGTCTTTTGTTCAAAACAACTTTTAGATGGATGATCATGAAGCTCATGGCATGAAAGCTTGTTTAAATGCAAAATCTACTTTGCGATGGTTTGGTATTCTTGTATTAATATTTCCTTGTCCCTAACAAGAGCTCATGGGGATCTTTAAATGAAATATTCAAGAATATCCTTACCATTACAAGGATGTAAAGGTAAAAGAAGTAAAGTTCTTTTACTTAAGGGTAAAATAGATGACATATGAAAAAAAAGAAAAGAAAAGTTGTGTGTGTGTGTGTGAAATGAGCCATGGGGCTCACGGCAAAATGGAGTGGGGGAGGGAGAGAAAGAGAGCTTTTTCACCTTTAGAAATTTTTGAAATGAGAAATGAAGAGAGAGAGAGAGAGAGAAGAGAGAGAGAGAGAGAGAGAGAGAAAGTGGTTTATATATGAAGTGAAATTATGTTAAATGAGATAAAAAAAATAAAAAAAATTACACAATGGAGCTAAATTGGGGAGGATCACGCCGGCCATTGCATGGAGAGAGGGGTTTGAATTTTTATTTAAATTGTTTTGATAGTTTTGTGTATTATAAGTCATAATTAGTAATAATTATTTAGAGACAAATAATTCTTGGAAAAGAAAATGTAATGAAGTGTTTGTAAGGATGTAAGAGTAGGGTATGGCTTGTGAGTGTAGTAGGTTGTACTTGTGAATAGTAATGAATAGTAATCAAGATAATTTAATTACCGGTAGTAAGAAAATACGAATAAAAAGGCTATAACTATTTTTTTCATAAACCGAAAAATTTTGAAATTCATATTTTTGAAATCCTTATTTAATTTTGATTCAAATGAGTATTCACAAGTAATTTTTTCGAAATTCAAGTTCCGAGGCATGCTTTTTTGTAACGGGTCTCGGGAAGGCCCGAATTGAAATTTTCTCAAAATTGATTTTTTTCTTGGTTTGCAATATATCCAAGAGCTATATTCAAGATTAATTTTTCTTTAAAAAGTTTCTTAATTGGAAACCGAGGAAAAGTCGGATTCAGGGTTCCTAGGTCTCACTCCCATCTTAAGCTATTTCGGTTTAGGGTTTTGGTTTCCGGTTCTCGAATCATCTTGGTTATTGGAAAAAAAGGGGTTTACAACTATTCTTTTATAATCATTTATTTACTCATAATTCATTTTCTTAATTATACAGAATGTTTTGTTTTATAACTTTGGTTATTATTATTACTAGCTTGAATCTCATTTTCATTTATTTCTATCTATATATTTTAATTTTGTCTTTGTTATTTTTATAGAATTTTATCTTAAAATAATAATTCAAAATTTTAAACAATCATCAAAGTATTTAAATTTCATATATTTAAGTCACAAGAAATTATGAATGTCTTCTATGCCTTTTTATGTCATGCCCCACCGCTACCCAATTCTCCTTTTGGGTACTACAAACCCCATGGCTGGCGGGATGCTAGTGGTCACTGGCCCCTAGTGACACTAGGGCACACATCGGAGCATAAGAAGGTATTGTTACCCTCAAGCCTAAGTAAACTCTAGCTACAGCCTACGCGAGTTGAACTAGGACATGAGACTTTCGTTTGCCCCAAAGGCAATGCCTCCTTTAGTGGCCACTAGTGGGCCAGTGCTTACTGGCATCACGTCAGCTATGCTTGGGTCTGTAGTACCCAGAAGGGGAATTGGGTAGCGGTGGGGGCGTGATAGCCTTAATTGCCAAGCACTTCTATAGAGATAATAGGTAAATTTCTCAATTTACTTCCATTTGATTAACTATAGTGATAAATGCAATAAAAATAATATTGATTTTATCATGTAAAGCTATTAAAAGTATCAAGTAATACTTAATATAATGAAAACAATAATTCCAACTAAACCACTAGATATAGTTTAAGGAACTTAATAATAGATAGATTGAATAAAGTATGCATGGCTTTGGGAAAGCTTTTAGTAAAGGAAATAAGAAAACAAATGGGGTAATGACAGAAAAGAGACCTCAGCTTTCCCAAAAGAATAATCAGGTACTAAAGTTTAATTTGAATAATTTGGTACCTAAAGAAAGTTTTCATTTATTTTTTTCATACTTGAAGTTTGGTTTTGATAATTTTTGTGCCTAAATCAAGTTTTTATTGACTTTTTTTATACCTAAACCAAGTGAAATGAGGTATGAAAAAAGTCCATTAAAAGTTTGTTCAGCCACCAAAATTGTCAAAACTAAATTTTAGGTATGAAAAACGTCAATAAAAACTTTGTTCATATACCAAATTGTTCAAAGCCAAATTTCAGATACTTAATTTTTCTTTTTGCAAAAGTTCAGGCACCATTTTTGTCATTATCCCGAACAAATCAAACACCTAAATATTACAACCTAGTGAATTTGACTTTGTTGCGTTTGTACCTTAAACGAAACACTTTGATAAAGTTATTACTGTCACACCTCGAATGGTACCCTAAACGTGGCAGCCCGCCACATATAATATCAAGACTCAAGAATGACCACATTAGTCATGCGACAGTCTTAGTATTACATGTAAGGCGTCTAGTACGATAATAGGAGACGCTTTTGGGAAGTGTGGTCTAAGCAAGTAAAAATGAACATACAAGAATCCATAAATAAAATAGATCATAATATTAATAATCAAAGGTCTATTACGTGACTCTTAGGGGCATACCCCCGCTAAAACCCAAGGATCGAAATAACTAATAGTCTTTATACTAATTTAATACTACATTAAAAGATTTCAAAGGAATTCTAATCTAATTCTTTAAGTAGATTTCCTTTAAAAGCTCCAAAAGAAAACTTACGCGGATAAGAGGAGACCTCGGGTATAAAAACAGGTGTTCCTAAAAATGCAAATATCTATAGAGGCGTAAGCTTACGAGCTTAGTGAGTAAATCAAAAATTCATACTTGAAACAAAATTATCAACCAAGTTTATTAAGCAAGCAAATGGGATGTAGCAAGCATATGAGCATACAAGACATATGATTTTCCAAGAATCATATGTTGAATGAATTACGCTCTTCATTCGGGGTTAGGTATCCTAGCCCATTACGACTACTACTTCTTTAAAAACATTTTTTATAGATCTTACTGGCTCTACGCCATAAAAAACATGTAGTTATTACTGACTCCTACTAGTCCACCATTTAAGTAGTTTTTCACTGGCTCTTACTTGCCACATATATGATGTATCGGTTATGCCAACCACCACTATTATACACTTGTCCCACCAAATGTATAATAGCGAATGCAATGTGACATATGTGAAGTGTATGTGTCAACTTTTGTTTAAAGCTAGCCATCATATTTTATTTTCTTACAGGTGTTCATCCAATTTTAGACACTTCATCATGCTAATAAACATACAATTTATTAAAGTATTTCATGCTTTGATATACTTAATATTCTTTCAACATATCATCATACAACTTCCATTTTATCTTTCCTTAAATCTAATGCAACTAATTTTACAAGCACAAACATAAGTATGAAAAATAAAGGAGAGTTGACTCACTCGGCCATGATGATACTTCTTTCTTATGGATAAGTCGATCAATAATTCTACTAATCGAAATAATTCTCTGGGTACGAACACTCCTCCTCGGGATCACCTAATCAAGAAGAATACCCATAATGAGTATTTCTTATTGATTCTATGGTACTAATAAAAAACTATGTCATAAGATCATTAAAATTCATATAGAGGATAATTCCAACTTAAAATAGCAATAACTTGGTCATTTTAACTCGGAATTATGCATATAATATACCGTTTTCTACCTATTCGAAAAGATCTATCCAATTCTAAAACTATTTTCATCAATCTAAGTTGTTTGAGCTCCGAAACAGTAGTGATCAAATTCACCACGAATTTTGCAAAAGTTACTTTTTCTTCTTTTTACAAAAACTTGTATCAAAGATATAGATATTATAATGTTTGAAATAACTTAAAACAATGTGTGTGTATATATATATTCATTGACTCATGTTAAATGCATGAAATTAATGAAGTTGTCTTAGCCATGAATTTTTGGTAAAAGTAAAGTCTTCTAAAAATTTTGGAAAAGGAACACTTTTGAAAATTCTTCTTAGCTTGCTCGAAAATTTCTCAAGTTATTTTAAATGAGTATTTTCTTTTCCTTAATTCCATTTCCTTAGTCTTTTTAAATTTTAAAAGAATGATTTTTATTTTTCTAAGTTTCTTATAGCTTAGTTTCTAATACTTTTTGAAAGTAGTAACAATTCTATATTTTCTTACATTTAAAGAAATGATTTCCTAAGTTGGTCATTAATCTTATTCCTTAAGATCATTCTATTTTTTGAAAGGAAATTTCTTGGTGTTTGCCAAACTAGACTATGCCTTTATATTCCAAAGTATTGGTGGAAAAATGAAGTTTAGTAAAATTTTTGTTTAAACAAGATTTCTTTTCCATTTTATGACTTTGTAAAGTATATGTATGTATTGAAAAAAATTTCTATGTTCTTTGGTTATTAAAATTTATGATGAATTCCTTAAGATTTCTAGAAAAGATTTGTTAAGATAAATTCCTAAGTTTTTTTTTTTTTTTTTTTATGAAAAATCATTTCCTTATGACAACATTTATTTTTGGAGAAGAATTTCTATTTTAAGAAAACTTTTCCTTCTTTATCTTGTTGAGACAAAATCAATAAGTTCATGCATGATCATGAATATAAAATTATGAAAATAAGAAAAGACATAATAAGTAATAAGATAAGCAAGTAAAGAAATATGTCAAGTATTGAGAACCTTAGCTTCATCAAGGTATCCCGGGACTAAGAATGGACTAGTCCCAAAAGAAATAAGGAAAAGAAAGCAAATATTGTTTTGACTTGATGAGGACAAGTCTAAAACTAGAGACTAGTCTTAAAATAACATGAAATAAATAAATAAATTGCATAACTTAGAAGTAAATAAATAATAATGAGCTTATATGCTCTGAAGATTATATATATAAGTACATAATTATATCTAGTTACATATATATAAGAGGTTAACATAAAATCAATAATAATATGAGCAAAAGTAAAATGACAACATAAAAATATATGAATACAGTGAACAAGAACAATACATGAATATAGTGTAGCTTCCATAACATTGAGTTTAGGAAACTCACACCATGGTCATGTAAAGTTACATGACATGGCAAGAAAGATTTTAAGAAAATTCTTACCTAAAGTAGTGTATGTAAAAGAAGAAGAGGGTTTTGTAAAAAAAAATTTTAGAGAGTTTTGGGAGAGTATTTGAGAGGGGAGTTGGAGAGAGTTTTGGGAGTGAAATTTTGTGGATAGAAGATGTATGAATGAAGTGAAAGATGATGGGGTATTTATAGGAAAATGGGAAGTGTATCTTGAGTGATTTAATTAAAGAAAAATTGAAAATTGTAATTTTGTGTAATAAAAGTTATAATATGTAAAGTAGATATGATATAAAGTTACAAGAAAGATAAAAAGTAAAGATAACGGGTGTATGGTGTTGCAAAAGTAGGTGTTAGAAAAAATAGAGATAAAAGAATAGTGTAGAATAGTAATGAATAGTATAATGTAAAGTAGATGTGACTAGTAAAATACCGATAGTAAGAAAATACGCGTATAAATAAGATATTTGTTATTTTTGTTACCGAAATATTATGAAACTGATATATTTTGAAATCCTTGCATTCAATCGGTCCTAATGGTGTTAAAGGAATATTTTTATTATTCAGGGCTCTAGGACATGCTTTTCGAGAACTGATCCCGTTTGAGTTTAAAGGAAACTCGAAATTTGCGAATATGATATTTTTATGTTTCCTCAAGATATTATGAACTATTATCACTAATTAACTGAACTTCATTTTCTAGGGCTAGAGAATACGGGAATGTCGGATCTAAATTCTAGGGTTTGTACTAGACTTTTGTTGACCTTTAGGGTTCTGGTTGACTTTTAATTCTAAGATCAAACTTAAAATTAACCGAAAGTTTAGGGGTTTACAATTATACCATTAGAAAGAATGCTCAACACCATATGAAAAGAACTATAAATTTGTAAAAATCAAGGCTAAAATGATAAATATATCATTAAATAAGAAAACTAGGAAATACTAGGTGTAATATACGGAAATAAAGATGAAAATATAATGAATTTTGAATCATGAGATGATATAGGATGAGTTTAAGGTCAAAACAAGTAAGTTGTAAAGGTTTAAGTTTAATTGTAGTATGAATATTAAAGTTCGGATTTCTGCAATTTTTGACAGATTCAACACCGCCTCCTGAAGAATTTACGCCGCTGGCATAGAGACGGCATAGGAAGGGAACAGTAGCATTTTTCTTAACGCTGGGTGGAACGCCACTGGTGTGCACGAGGGTTTCTCTTAATGCCAGCTAGGAACATCGCCGGCGTAGGACATGGATTTGCCGGCATATGTAATAGGATCGAATTCCTGGGAATTCAAAGACTCGATGAATGCTGCCAGCATTCGTTTAAATTTTGTCAGTGTAAAGTGTATGTCGGCAAAACATATGCTGCCGGCATATGACCAATTTCTATAAATACGAGACGTGAGGAACAGTTTTTGATCAAAAGTAAGTGATTTTAACCTTCTCTTATGGATTATATACGAATTCGTATGAGTTTGCTTAGGGTTTTGTTGTGTTCTTGAAGGAAAAATGTGGGAAAGATTTAGATCTTGGATTAAATCTGTCTTGGCTGGATAAGGAGTGAGTTTTGTGATTAAAAAAAGTAAGTATAATATTCTTATATAAGATTTATAGGAATTTCATGCAAATTTTAAGGATTTTGAGATTTGTTTGCATGAAGGAACCCTAGATTTGGTTGGGATCCGAATTTATGGATGTGAGTCGGGTTTTGGTGATCTAAATCAGTAAGTTTCGTCTTTTCATTGATGAAATTAAATAATGTAAGATTTTATGATCGTTATATGTTCTTGGTGTCATGTAAAATTAGGGTTTCAGTGAAATATTCGGAATTTGTAGAGTTTTGTGCGATTCGTTGTTGTTTTTGAGGATATTTGTTGTGTTTGATCGGAGTAGACGGTGCAGATAGTGGATATTTCTTTTCAGGTAAGGATTTCTAGAAGATTCATGTCTGTTAGAAAATGTTGATAATTTGCTCATATCTATTGTATATATATATATATGTTGTAACAGGATATTTGGAATTTGTGGAATTGTTGTTGGTGTGGATATAAGAGTTTGTGGAGTTCGGGTTGAATTTGTTGTTGTTGGTATCGGATTTTGAGGATTTGATTTATATTTCTGAAATTGAGAAAGGTACGACCAATCCTTGCTTGTTATTTTTGCTTGTAAGTTTAGTATTGATTAAATGGTTATAGGAACAGAATTTCTTAATAAACCTAATCATTATTCGGTTTAATAATTGTATGTTTGGTTGTGCTTGGCTTTGACCAGTAAAGACCTGGCAGATAGTGATACTAGTGAGGTACCCTAATGATCTTGGTGTGAGGTTGTCCCTAATGGATTCGTGTCTTGATATGATTCCGGTAGAATTAGGTGTTTTGGATTCTGGGTGTTTGGGGAGTACCCACTCATCCATATATGTATATGATCATTATTTTCCTAAAGAGTTGTTTTGTTTTTCAATGGGGTCTGAGTAACTCTGAGTTCGGAATTAGAGTATATCTAATACTGGACTGTGATGTTTTGTTGGTTTAAGAAAAATAATAATATGACTGTATGCATTAGCTTAAGTTGCATGGATTATCTGTCTGTTGTATGTGCATATGCATTTGTTTTTGGATTGGAGTTATGATATTGGGCGTCGCCGCTCAATCTTTTAAATTTCAGGTACAGGTGAAGAAGATATAGTATATGATCTTTCCAGATATAAGTTATTCTTTGATAGTGGGGATGGCGATAGAAGACCCGCCTACCCAGCAAAGAGCTAGTCTTCAGCTATCAGGATTTCTAAAGAAAAGACATGTTTAGATCATTTAGAGTTGTAGTTAGATCTTTATGTTGGTTTTAAATGAAAAGATTTTAATGTAAACAGTTTTTAGTTTCTGTTGAATTTGTTGGCTATGATGTCAACTTGGATTTTATGCTCGAACCGGAGTTTATGTTTTATGAAGTTTTTTTTTTTTTTTTAGTTTAATAGGTTTCGTATCCTATGAGATACCCTATGTGTGTTTATAGGTGATAATTGTATTATTGTGGATATTAGAGTCTTTGCATATCCTATATAAGAGAGGATACGTGGCGGGTTGTAATGCCTTATTTTAGGGCGTTATAGCTTATTTGGTATCAGAGCTATAGGTTTTGAATCATATAGATTTAAGTTTTGATTCCTTAGGACGGTGAGATTTGAAAAGTGGGGGTAGAATCACAGGTTTGTTGTTTAGTTAAGTTTGATGTTGTCTTATAGATTTAAGTTTTAATCTTGAGTTGGATACCCTTATTCTAATCATGTGGTGTTTTTTTGTGGTAAAATACCTTCAAGAAGAAGAATTCCTGAGGAGAATGAGAATTTGGGGTAGTAGTAGGATGAGCAGCACACTCAGAATCAGACTTGCTACCACTTCCACCTATTAGACAGCAGGTTTCGGTTGATGCTGCACAGCTTATGCAAGCTGTGAATGCCTTGTTGGAAGTGGTTTGTCAACAACAGCAAGATATGAGGAGGGACATGTAGATGGTCCAAGAAAAACGCTAAAGCTTGGAGACAAGAGACTCAGAGATTAAATGGGAATGGAGCTAGGCATGCAGATGTGCTTGGTTTGAATAAATTTGTGGACTTGGTGCGTAAGTTTGAGCCAATACTAGGTAAACCTCTCGAATCACAGTTGTGGATGGAAGAGGTTGAGAAGACATTTGCTGCTCTGGATATTCCAGAGAACAAGAAGTTGAATATGCCTCCTATCTGCTAACTAGGAGGGCCAATAACTAGCGGTTGAGCACTAAAATACACATGACTGGTATGATTACATGGCAAATGTTTTAGCAGGCATTCTACAGAGAATTCTTTCCTGGCAGTGTCAAGTAGAGAATACTTCAAAAGTATTATACTCTGCAGCAAGCGAAGATGACAGTGGAAGAATATGAGGCGGAATTGCACAGATTGATGAGATTTCTACCTGACGCTTTGAAAGAGAGTGAAGAGGCCAAGGTTAGCAGTTTCATCACTGGACTAGAGCCTGAGATACAGTATCAGGTGAATTTGATGGATTTGGACAACTATTCAGCTGTGGTGAACAAAGCTAAGACAGTGGAGCAGGGCTTGAGCAGGATTAGAAGCCTTGAGCCACAGAGGAACCAGGTATTTTTGGGCAAGAGGCTAGCAGCTAGTGTACTTACACAAGATAGAGGCAAGAGGCCTATCACTAAAAATTTCAGGCCAGCAGTGCAGAATACAGATAGAAGATGCATGAGATTCCTTCGACCACATGATGTGAAGGATTGCAAGTGGGTAGAGAATGCATGCTTTTCTTGTGGTAAGCTGGGACATAAGAGTAATACCTATATAGACAAAGTCATTCAACAGGTTTTCTGCTTCAAGTGTGGGCAGAGGGGACACAGAGCTGTAGATTGTAAAAGAGGGCAGTATGGCAGAGTTTATTCGGGCCAGGGGCAGCGAGCACCGGCAAAGGTTTATGCTTTACAGCGTAGTGAGACTTCTAGTGTGGACACTATCGCGAGTATGTTTCCTATACTCCTGCATAGTGCATATGTGTTGTTTAATACTGGTGCTAGTTTCTCTTGCGTTTCTGAAACTTTTATGTCTGTTTGTGGTATATCTACTGAGTTTATGTTGGGATGTGTATCTGTTAGTACTCCTTTGGGAAGTGAGTCTATATTGAATAGAATCTGTAGGAATGTGGATATTGAGATAGACGGTAGACATCTACCTGCAGATTTGGTAGTGCTGGATATGTTAGATTTTGATGTGATTTTGGGTATAGACTGGTTGGTAAAGTACCATGTGGTGATTGATTGCTATAATCTGGTAGTAGAATTCAGTTTGCTCGATGGTGATAAGTTTGTTTTTAAGTTGGGAGTGCAAAGACCTCTAGTTTTACCTACTTATGAATTGTGGGGAGGATCAGTTTTGGCTGCTATGGTGAAAGAAGATAAGAAGGAGATAATGTTGTTGGATGTTCCGATTGTATGTGAATATCCAGAAGTTTTTCCAGAGGATCTGCCTGGATTACCACCAGAGAGGGAAGTGGAGTTTAGTATTGGCTTGATACCCAGTACTCCACCAAAATCAAAAGCTCCTTATCGAATGGCTCCTACAGAACTTGCTAAGCTTAAAGTGCAGTTGGATGATTTGTTGAAGAAGAAGTTCATGAAACCTAGTGTTTCACCTTGGGGAGCTCCAGTTTTGTTTGTCAAGAAGAAGGATAATAGTTGTCACACCCCGCCCCCGCAAGTGACGGCGATGTGATGCCAGGGCAGACAACCGCCGCTGGCCCCCTAGTGGTAATGGCCAGCACCACCATTGCATCAGCTCAACTAGTAAGAGGTGCTGCCTTTGGGGCAGGCAAAAGCCTTAGGTCTGGGTTCGAATCCTAGAGTCTGCAGACTGGGTTCAACTCTGCCTAAGGGCAACAATACCTATAGTGCCCGTGGTATCCTTTGGGCCATGCGTTGGTTGGGGTCACCATGATGCAATGGTGGTGCTGGCCATTACCACTAGGGGGCCAGCGGCGGTTGTCTGCCCTGGCATCACATCGCCGTCGCCTGCGGGGGCGGGGTGTGACATAAAAAGGCACAGACAACCACCACTGGCCCTTAGTGATAATGGCCGACACCACCATTGCATCATGGTGACCCCAACCAACGCATGCCCCGCAGGGTATCACGGGCACTATAGATATTGTTATCCTCAGGATGGATTGATCCCAGTCTGGAGCCTCTAGGGATCGAACCTAAGACTTGAGGCTTTTGCCTGCCCCAAAGGCAGCACCTTTCACCAGTTGAGCGCCTTTTTATGTCACAACCCCCCTCAGGCGACGGTGATGTGATGCCAGGGCAGACAAACCGTGCTGGCCCCTAGTGGTAATGGCCAGCACAACCATTGCATCATAGTGACCCCAACCAACGCATGCCCCAAAGGGTACCACAAGTACTATAGGTATTGTTACCCTTAGGCAGAGTTGAACCCAGTCTGCAGACTCTAGGATTCGAACCCCAGACTTAAGGCTTTTGCCTGCCCCAAAGGCAGCACCTCTTACCAATTAAGCTGCAGATTGGGGTCAATCCATCATGAGGGTAACAATACTTATAGTGCCCGTGGTACCCTGCGGGGCATGAGTTGGTTGGGGTCACCATGATGCAATGGTGGTGTCGGCCATTACCACTAGGGGGCCAGCGGTGGATTTGTCTGCCCTGGCATCACATCGCCGTCGCCTGCGGGGGCGGGGTGTGACATAAAAAGGCGCCTTTTTATGTCACACCGCCCCCCACTATCGAGGTTCTGGATGTGATGCCAGGGCAGACAACCACCGCTGGCCCTCTAGTGATAATGGCCGACATCCACCCTCAGGTGAGACCCAACCAACGCATGCCCCACAGGGTATCACGAGCACTATAGGTATTGTTACCCTTAGGCAGAGTTGAACCCAGTTTGCAGACTCTAGGATTCGAACCCCAGACCTAAGGCTTTTGCCTGCCCAAAGGCAGCATCTCTTATCAGTTGAGCTGTAGTTTAATTGGGAAGAGGTGCTGCCTTTGGGGCAGGCAAAAGCTTAGGTCTTGGGTTCGAATCCTAGAGTCTGCAGACTGGGTTCAACTCTGCCTAAGGGTAACAATACCTATAATGCCCGTGATACCCTGCGGGCATGCGTTGGTTGGGGTCTCACCTGAGGATGGATGTCGGCCATTATCACTAGGGGGCCAGCGGTGGTTGTCTGCCCTGGCATCACATCCAGAACCTCGGTAATGGGGGCGGGTGTGACAATAGTATGAGACTATGCATCGATTACAGAGAATTGAACTGGGTAACAGTGAAGAACAAGTATTCCTTGCCATGAATTGATGATTTGTTTGATCAGTTGGCAGGAGCTTCAGTGTTCTCAAAGATAGACTTGAGATCTGGATATCATCAGTTGAGAGTGAAAGCTGAAGATATTCAGAAGAAAGCTTTTAGGACACGGTATGGACACAATGAATTTGTTGTCATGCCTTTTGGACTCACCAATGCACCAGTATATTATGGATTTGATGAACAGAGTCTTCAGGGAGTATCTTGATATATTTATGGTAGTCTTCATTGATGATGTGTGGTGTATTCAAGGACTAAAAAGGAGCACGGAGAACACTTGAGATTAGTTCTGACCAGATTGAAGGAAGAGAAATTATATGCGAAGTTTTCAAAATGTGAGTTCTGGTTAGAACATGCGTCTTTCTTAGGACATGTTGTTGATGGTAGTGAGATATTAGTGGATCTTGAGAAAGTCAAAGCAGTTGTTGAATGGCCAAGACCCAAGACTGTGACGAAAATAAGAAGTTTTCTGGGAATGGTAGGATATTACAGAAGATTTGTGGAAGATTTTTCCAAAATTGCTAGTCTTTTGACCCGGTTGACGCAGAAGGGAGTAAAGTATGAATGGAGTGAAACCTGTGAAGCTAGTTTTCAGTTGTTGAAGAATAAGTTAGTATTTGCTCCGGTGCTAGCTTTACTTGTGAGTGGTGAGCAGTATGCTATTTATAGTGACGCCTCTACACAAGGTTTAGGATGTGTGCTGATGCAGAGAGGCAGGGTTATAGCATATGCTTCCAGATAGTTAAAGCCCTATGAGAGGAATTATCCTATTCATGATCCGAAACTAGCAGCAATTGTGCATGCTTTAAAGCTGTGAGACATTACCTATATGGGGAAGGATGTAAAGTTTATACGGATCACAAAAGTTTGAAGTACATCTTTACCCAAAAAGAGTTGAACATGAGACAGAGAAGATGGTTGAAACTGATAAAGGATTTTGATATTGATATTCAGTATCATTGTCATGCCCCATAGGGGTATCCTAAACGTAACAGTCTGCCACATGCCATATAAGACTCTTGAATTACTACTCAAGTCCTTCAAGAGTCTTGTATAGATGTAAGGCGTCCCTTTACGACAATAGAATACTCGACTCAATGGAGTTAAAGAGTTTAATTTAGCATTCAATAGCAATAGATAATAAATCAAAACACATAAGTAATTAGTTACAAATTCTAAGGGGCATTCCCCCGCAAAAGAATATTTAGAGATCCATTACAGTCATCCAGAGTCTCTTGGTTTCCTACATAAGTCTAATCATATCTGAATATAACTTCTAGAGAAAATGCCTAGCTCCTGTACCTGAGCTGTAGCTTATCTCAGCTAAAGCCATATGAATTCATGCTGCAATAAATAAAAACTATAGGGACGTAAGCTACACTAGCTTAGTGAGTGAAAACTTCTAAGATCACAATTATAACACATCAATTCAAACAAGTGATTAATCAGACAAGTGGCATGCATCAAACATGTGAAATCAACAAACATATAACCAACCAGAAATCATATGTGGATGGACTTGCACCCTCTATCTCGGATTAGCAGATTAACGAATCCTGCAGTACAACGCCGTTTAGGCTCATAGTCAACCAACTTATAAATTCGTTTTATGGATCACGATTAACCAACTCATTAATTCGTTTTATGTATCACAATTAACCAACTTTTACACCATTTAGGATCACAGAAAACCAACAAATGCTAATGCTCCATCCCCATTATGATATGAATGAGTTCATATTTATTTTCAATTCCGAATATTCAATTATACCAATTCTTCAAGTGATCAATCAATGATCGCAGACAATCAATCCTAATCCATCTATACAAGCAATGGTTAATCACCCGACTTCGATATTCTTATATTCGATTTCTCATATCAACAGCAATCATATATAATTTCCATTCATCCCCATCATGCATAGCCATTTTATCTTTGCCAAGTATCCAGTGCAACTACCATTACAATCACACACAATAATTGAAATCGGAAGTAATACTCACTCGGCCATGGTTCACCGGTCTTTTAGTTGTAATAGTCTGGTGGTAAAGATTCGTCGGTTTTGGGATCACCTAAAAAAGAAGAAATATCCTAATAATTATTTCATCACTTAACTAATCCAAACTATATATCAAAGCTTAGAAAATTCGTAATTCTCGCTGTTTACGGAAGTCCCAACTTAAAACGGCCATAACTTGGTCATTTTAACTCGGAATTTTGCAAATTATATGTCGATTTCTATCTACTTCAAAAAATATATCTAATTATAATATTATTTTCAAGTTTTGAAAATATTTGGATCAAGAAACAGAAGGATCAGTTTTGATCAGTAACGATTTCCAATTCAGAATAATAGTTTTGTAAATGTTCGAAATGTTTCTACATGATAAATCAATTATACATGCAATATTAATGATTTCTTAATATGAATGACATGTTATGAGTTTAATGTATGCATGATGTTGATGATTTTTACTAAAGAAAACTTTAGAAATCTTTATTTTGCAAGACTTCAAGTATAACTACTTTTGAGAAATTTAGTTTCCTAACTTTGATAACTTACTTGTGTTTTGGGATTAATTCTTAGGAATTTCTAGTTATCTTTGTTAGAATTGAATTTTCATAACATCTATTACTTAAGACCTTCATTTTTACATAAAAATTTGCATTTTACACTTTGTCGACATGTTTTCAAATAGGTTTATTCAAAATCCGAATTTTTAGAAATTTAATTTTTGAATGATTCTTTTGAGAAAAACTTTAATGCATTAAATTTTAAGGCTTTACTATATCTATTCCTTAAGGACTTTATTTATTAAATAAAACTTTCATTTTAAACTTGGAAAATAGGTGTTTTTATCATCCAAAATTACGAATTTCACAAGTTGATGTAACTCAAAATTTCTTATCTTGTTTTTACTCTTTCTTTTACACATTAATCTCATCAAAACTCATTTCAACTTATAAAAATCATTGGTTAATGATATCTGTTACCTATACCCTTCATTTTTCACATAAAACATGAGTTTTAGAGTTGATACAAGAGTTTTTAAAACATAGCTTTGAAGTCATACGAATTTTCTTTTGAACATTTCAAACAAAAACTTTTCCTTTTTAAGTTCTTTGTCTTATCCACTTAAAGATCCACTAACTACAACTTTTATATACACAAGACCAAGCCTTAATGAGCATTAATGCATGAAAACATAAAATATTCATGAGATCATGAATGTCAATTATAATATGAGTATCTAAATGCTAGATCTACTACTTATAATGCATGAAAAGGAGTTTAAAAGCATGATCATGGATTTTTATGCAAGATCTCTACTTTATATGCATGAACATGAAAATATTTCAACAAAAACTTATTTAAAAACAAGATCTACTCTTATCATGGCTTGATATTCATGTAGTAGCATTTTTTTGTCCCTAGCAAGTGCTCATGGGGACTTAATGTGAAAATACTCATGAATAATCTTGCCATTACAAGATTAAATGGTGGAAAGGCTTAGGATTTATCATCTAAATTTGAATCAAGTGAAGAAATGAAGAAGAAATGAAGCTTGTGTGTGTGTGATGGTGGTGGGAGCTCACAGCAATAGGGAAAGAATAGAGAGGGTTTTGTGAATTTTTTGAAAACAAATATAGTAAATGAAGGAGAGAGAAAAGTAAAAGATTATTTATAGTAAGTGAATTAGGGTTTGTTTTAATCATAAAAAGAAGAAAAAAATAAAAAAATAGAGGGTAAATGGGGGGAAGTTGCGCTCACAATGGGGAAAGAGAGAGAGAGATTTGAAATTGTTTTAATTTGTAATTTATGTAATAAAAAGTATTAAATGTATTAATTTGTCAAGAGACAAAATTTCTTGGAAAGAAAATATATTGAGTATTTGTAAGGATGTAAGAGTAGGGTATGGGTGTGTGTGTAGTAGTTATACTTTTGATTAATAAATAGTAGACATGACATTTACTTTACCGGTAGTAAAGAAAATACGGAAAAAAGGCTATAACTATAATTTTTATAACCCAAAAAATTATAAAACTTATATTTTTGAAATTCTTATAAAATTTCGGTTCTAAAGAGTATTCCAGAATATTTTCGAATTTCTAGTTCCGAGGCTCCCTTTTCCGTAATGGAGCTCGGGAAAGCCCGGAATAGAAAATTTTTCGAAATCAAACTTTTTATGGTTGGAAATATACTTTAAAATAATATTCCACATTAAATGATTTTATAAATTTCTTTTAATTTGAAACCCAAGAAAAGCTGGATCCAGGTTCCTAGGGTTCTCTCACAAGGCTTACACTAATTCGGTTTAGGGTTTTGGTTTTCGGTTTCCGAAGTTTACTTGATTACCAGGAAAAATGGGGTTTACAATCATCTAGGAAAGATGAATGTAGTAGCTGATGCCTTGAGCAGAAAGGGAATAGAGAATCTTGCAGCTTTGATCACGCCGGAACGTCATCTCATTGATGATATGAGGAAGCTTGAACTGGAAATAGTCACAAGACAGGTAGGTGAAAGATTGGCTAATATGAGAATTCAACCTACTCTTGTGGATAGAATCAAGACAACTCAGACAGATGATCAGAGTATTTTGGATATAAAGAGGAAAATGGAGATGGGTCAAGCACCAGAGTTTTATGTGGATGATGAAGGTATACTTAGGTACAAAGGAAGATTGTATGTGCCAATGCAAGGAGAACTTAAGAAGGAATTGTTGAAGGAAGCGTACTACTCCAGTTATTCCATTCATCCTAGAGGGAACAAGGTGTATCAAGATTTGAAAAAGCTATACTAGTGGAACAATATGAAAAAGGAGATAGCGGAATATGTATCTAAGTGTCATACGTGTTAGATGATTAATATTGAGCATAGAAAACCGGCAGGTTAGTTGAAGCCTTTGCCAATACCATAGTGGAAGTGGGAACATATCATGATGGATTTTGTTTCTGCTTTACCTAAGACAAAAGATAAGTTTAATTCAATTTGGGTCATTGTGGATCATCTCACAAAGGTAGCTCACTTTACACCTATTAAGACTAGTTATAAATTGGAGCGTCTGGCACAGTTGTACATCAAAGAGATTGTGAGATTGCATGGAATACCAGTAACAATCGTGTTAGATAGGGATACCAGATTTGTTGGGAGATTCTGGAAAAGTCTACATCAAGCTTTGGGAACCAAGGTTGTGTTTAGTACTACTTATCATCCTCAGATTGATGGGCAATTTGAAAGGACTATACAGACTTTAGAAGATATGTTGAGAGCATGCATTTTGGATTTCAAAGGAAGTTGGGATGAGCATTTGCCACTAGTGGAATTTGCCTACAACAACAGTTATCAAGCATTGATTGGCATGCCTCCATATGAAGCGCTTTAGGGCAGGAAGTGTAGATCACCTATTCATTGGAATGAAGTGGGTGAAAGGCAGTTTTTAGGACTTGAATTAATCCAAGATGCAGTTGACAAGGTCAGTTTGATCAGGCAAAGATTGCAAGCTACTCAAAGTCAACAAAAGAGTTATGCGGATAAACGAAAAAGACCTTTGGAATTTCAAGTGGGTGAACACGTTTTGCTAAAGATTTCACCAACAAAAGGAGTTGTTAGATTTGGCTTAAGAGGAAAGTTAAATCCTCAATATATGGGACCATATGAGATTCTTGAAAAGCTAGGCACCACCTGATTTGGAAAGTGCATAATATGTTTCACGTATATCCATGCTCGGAAAATATGTTAGAGATCTAAAAGAGATAGTAGCACTTGAACCGTTGGAAGTGCAGCCAAACCTTACGACGATTGAAAAGCCAATCATAATTGTGGACTCTAAGGAGAAGATTCTGAGAAGCAAGGTGATTAAATATGTGAGAGTGCAGTGGACTAATCAAACTGAACATGAAGCTACCTGGGAGCTAGAAGAAGACATGAGAATGAAATATCCAGAGTTGTTTTATTAATCTAGGTAACTTTCAAGGACGAAAGTTCTTTTTAGGAGAGGAGAGATGTAATATACGAAAATAAAGATGAAAATATAATGAATTTTTAATCATGAGATGATATAGGATGAGTTTAAGGTCAAAACAAGTAAGTTGTAAAGGTTTAAGTTTAATTATAGAATGAATATTAAAGTTTGGATTTCTGCGATTTTTGACAGATTCAACGCCTCCTGGAGAATCGACGCCGCCAGCATAGAGACGGCGTAGGAAGGGAACAGTAGTGTTTTTCTTAACGCTTGGTGGAATGCCACAGGTATGCACGGGGGTTTCTATTAATGCCGGCTAGGAACGCCGCGGGCGTAGGACATGGATTTGCCGGCGTATGTAGTAGGATCGAATTTCTGGGAATTCAAAGCCTCGATGAACCTCGCCAGCGTTTGTGTAAATTTTGCTAGTGTAAGGTACATGCTGGCAAGATTTAAACGTACGCCGCCGGCGTATGACCAATTTCTATAAATATGAGACACGAGAAACAATTTTCGACGGAATTTCTTTTTATCATATTTTCTTGCATCAAAAAGGGTTTTGGACTGTTCTTGGAAATCTAGGGTTGGAGAATCATCCGGAGTGTGTTTTTGATCCAAAGTAAGTAATTTTAACCTTCTTTTATGGATTATATACGAATTCGTATGAGTTTGCTTAAGGTTTTGTTATGTTCTTGAACGAAAAAACGTGAGAAAGATTTAGATCTCGGATTAAATCTGTCTTGGCTGGATAAGGAGTGAGTTTTGTGATTAAAAAAAGTAAGTATAATGTTCTTCTGTCAGATTTATACGAATTTCATGCAAATTCTAAGGATTTTATGATTTGTTTGCATGAAGGAAACCCTAGATTTGGTTAGGATCCAAATTTGTGGATGTGAGTCGGGTTTTGGTCCAAATCAGTAAGTTTCGTCTTTTCGTTGATGAAATTAAATAATGTAAGATTAGATGATCGTTATATGTTCTTGTTGTCATGTAAAATTAGGATTTCAGTGAAATATTCGGAATTTGTGGAGTTTTGTGTGGTTCGTTGTTGTTTTTGAGGATATTTATTGAGTTTGATCGGAGTAAACGGTGCAGATGGTGGAGATTTCTTTTTAGGTTAGGATTTCTGGAAGATTCATGTCTGTTAGAAAATGTTGATAATGTGTTCATATCAATTGATATATATATGTCGTAACAGAATATTTGGAATTTATGGAATTATTGTTGGTGTGGATATAGGAGTTTGTGGAGTTCGAGTTGACTTTGTTGTTGTTGGTATTGGATTTTAAGGATTCGATTTATATTCCTGAAATTGAGAAAGGTACGACCAATCCTTGCTAACTGTTTTTGCTTGTAAGTTTAGTATTGATTAAATGGTTGTAGGAACATAATTTCTTAATAAACCTAATCATTATTCGGTTTAATAATTATATGTTTGGTTGTGCTTGGCTTCAACCAGTAAAGACCTGGCAGACAGTGATAGTAGTGAGACACCCTGATGATCTTGGTATGAGGTTGTCCCCAATGGATTCGTGTCTTGATATGATTCCGGTAGAATTAGGTGTTTTGGATTCGGGGTGTTTGGGGAGTACCCACTCATCCATATATGTATATGATCATTATTTTCAAAGAGTTGTTTGTTTTTTAATAGGGTTCGAGTAACTCCGAGTTCGGAATTAGAGTAAATCTAATACTGGACTGTGATGTTTTGTTGGCTTAAGAAAAATAATAATATTGATTGTATGCATTAGCTTAAGTTGCATGGATTATCTGTCTGTTGTATGTGCATATGCATTTGTTTTTGGATTAGAGTTATCGCATTGGGCGTCGCCGCTCATTCTTTTAAATTTCAGGTACATGTGAAGAAGATATAGTATATGATCTTTCCGGATATAAGTTATATCTTTATGTTGGTTTTGAATGAAAAGATTTTAATGTAAACAGTTTTTAGTTTCTGTTGAATTTGTTGGCTATGATGTCAACTTGGATTTTATGCTTGAACCGGGAGTTTATGTTTTATGATTTTTTTTTTTTAGTTTTAACAGGTTTCGTATCCTATGAGATACCCCATGTGTGTTTATAGGTGATAATTGTATTATTGTGGATTTTAGAGCCTTTGCATGTCCTATATAAGAGAGGATACGTGGCGGGTTGTAATGCCTTATTTTGGGGCATTACACTAGGAAACATAGCAAATTTGGGTAGAATTTAGTGTAATGCTTAGCATATGGGTAGTTTTGTAATTGTTATCTCTTACTAAAGAGACTTTGATTCAAACACTGATCTTTTGAAAGATTATCATGACTAGCTCGTGGATAGGCTGAGTATGTACTCTTCCTATGATTGCCGTATTTGCTTTTGTTAGGAGTTAGATGTGCTTTAATGAATATGAAATCATTTGTATGCTTGATATTGATTGGTGAGTGATAAGATATGTTAATTATATGTGAATTCCCTTGCTTGATGCATATATTTTAGTATTGCAACTGTTTGGATAATATTTTTTTTATCACCTTGAATGAACTTAAGATTTATTCGGTTTAAATTCAATAAAATGAATAATGCATTGCAAACTCGCATCATTAGAAGGCTACAACATCAAGTGATGGACTGGGTGTGACTATGATCAGGGTGGTACTATAAACCCTACTCCTTAGGCTATGAAGTACTTTGCATCCGGGAATACGACCCAATGCTAGGAGCCGAGTTAACTATCATTAGTTAAGGAGAGGATGTACCTATGTTGCCTACCTCAGCTTAGGAACCTTTATTTCGAAAACTGATTTGAGAACTTTTTTTTTTTAATAAAACTTTCTATTGAACTTGCTTGTGCCTTGTTGTGCTGAATCTTCATGCACTTGAGAGTTCTACTTGTGCTGATTTTTGAATATTCCTGTTGCATGGTTTTATACTTAATCCAAAGGTAAAGACACTTAGTACTAGCATGTAATATATTGATTTCTAAACCCTTGGTATGGAGGGTGTATGTCCCTTCAATATATAGTTTTTGGACGATTGTATATATTTGTTTCCTTTATGTACGAGAATAGTCTCACTAAGTTGGATATAGCTTAAACCCCTATATTGTGTTACTTTTGTTGGATAAGTTATGGGTGACTCAGGTTATTAGCGATTGCAGATTAGCTTTTAAGGATCACTGGGATGAGTGAGAGTAGAGTGAAGTGATTATCATTTCATGCGTCCTCTTTTGTAGAAACTCTCTTAGTTTATGCTTTACTTTGTATTCATATTGGTGATGTTAGTATTATTATATTTGTGGGCTTAGGACCCTTATTTACATTTAATATGCTCATGTCACAAACCTTAGAGATAGGCCCCAATTCATGAGGTTCTTAAAGGCTAAAACGAGATAAGGCCTAATGTCCACATTTGATGTTGGTTACAAGAACAAGATAATTTAAAGTTCTAGAAGACTTTCAAATGTCTCCAGAGTATCTAGAATGTCTAGATACATTCTATCATAGTAGTAAGGTAGGTAAAATGTAACTACCATGAGTTGGTAGGATTTGATTGTAACCATTAGATCAGATTAGTCTAGACCATCCATTTTAGAAGGCCACTTCTATATATAGGGATAACACCATTAGTAGTGAATACAGTTATATTTAGAGTTTCTCTCTTTGCTTTCTCTCATTAAATTATTATGTGGGATCTTTAGGCCAACTTAGCCTCTTCATACAACGCTAAGTGCCGTATGGGTTCATTCCTAAACTCTAAGCCCTTAACAAGTGGTATCAGAGTGAGAGTTGGTGGAGCAAATGTCATATGGAAACAATAGCAACACCTTTGTGGTGAAGGAGGTGAATGAATAGGAGGACGTCGATTGACCAAGCAAAGGGCTCAGTCTAGAGACATGATGAACTCTTTAAATGCCCGATGGAGAGGCTGAGTTAAGCATTGCTGAGACTAAGGAAAAGTTAAAGGAGCTGACTCCCTAAGGAGGATATTAAGGAGACCTCTAGGAATGTGAGGAGTTGTAATGAGGCAATGGGAGACCTTATAACACAAAGTTAGACCATTGAGGAGATGGGGAACTCCTTGAAGCTAGGATTGGGGCATTGGAAACTAAGGAAGTTACTTATGAGGCACGGAAAATGCTGCTATTGCAACTTTGCACCAAGAGATGGAGGAAATCAAGGCTTAATGGTGGCTTGTAGAGCAACAATGGCGAATGGGTGACTGTCCAACCAATGCATTAGGTGGATGTACCCAATTTGGAATACTTTAATGGGGTTAGATCAGCTTGGAAAGTAGATAACGTCTTATGGGGGTTGAAGTAGTACTCAATGTAGTTGGGTTGGTGGACAATCTAAGTAAGGTATGCACTGCTGCCATGTATTTGAATGACTCTACAATGGTTTGGTGACATTTAAGGGAAACATTATTATCACTTGGACAGGTTTGTGCAAGAATTCTAGGGGTAGTTCTTTCATCAAATGCCCTTATGAGACCAAGATTAAACTCCGACACTTAACTCATAAAGAAGACATAAAGTAATATGTGTAGGAATTCCCGGAGCTTATGCTAAAGATACCAGATTTGTGCCTTAATGATGCTCTTGTCATGTTCCTTGATGGGCTCAAGCCATGGCCAAACTAAAGTTAGAACAAAGAGGGTACGGAATATTTTGAAAGCTATAGCTGTGGCTGAAAACTTAATAGAGCACAAGAAGACAGACTTTAAGCCTTCCATAGGAAGGAGAAAGAGGAGTGCGGAGAAATAAATGGGGTAGTTCCTTTAAAATGAAGAGGAAGATGAAGAAAGGGATAAAGAAAGAAGAAAACCTCGAGAATTGAAGTATTATGTTTGTCGTGGGCCACTTTATGCTGAGAATGCCCAAAGAGAGAGAAATAGTAGTCATGATGGTTGGTAGTAGCTCAAAAGATGAGGAGGAAGCTAAATTGGGCTCATTGCATGTCTTGAGTGCTATGAAGGGTCAAGCATTTAGAAGCAAGGGATGATGTACATGGAAGTGGAAGTTGCTGGTAAGAAACTAAATGCCCTTATTGATACTGAACGCCTCCAATCTATTCATTTTAGAATTAATAACAACCAAGCTGGGGTTACAAGTTAGAAGACCAAGACTTGGCTAAAGACAGTTAAGTAAAAGGAAGTCCTTACAGTTGGAAATGGCAAAATACGTTGAGTTGCATATTGGCAGTTGACAAGGAAGGAATCTATTGAGGTAGTTCTCGTCGACGACTTTGAATTCATGATTGGAATGGAGTTGCTTGATAAGATTGATGCACTGATTACTCTTGAGCCAATTGTCTATGTGTGTTGGATAGCAAATCCTAATGTGAGATATCTGTAGATGGGAATCATTTCACAGCTTCATCTATTGATCTAAGAGTGAACAAAGATCAAGTGGAGAAGGACATAGGATGTGAGTAGAGGTGGGTAAACGAGCTTGACGAGCTAAACGGGTAGGACTTTTTTGGCTGCTTTTAAACAAGAAAAAAATTCTCGGCTCGGCCCGGCCTGCTTTGGCTTGTGGTTAAACGGGCTAGCCCGCAAGCTAAATGAAAAAATTTTATTTTTGTTATTTTTTATGTTAGTTCATGTAAAAATAGAGTATTTTAATATTTTAAGGTTTTTATATATTAAAAAAATTTTGTTACCATTTTGATTACTTATAAATGAAAACAAGTTTTTAAAATAATTTATTAGATATCATATTACGTTTAAATCAATAAATATATACTTAAAAAAATGTTATAATGGTTATGATTCATGTATTAATTTATTTCTTCCATAATATTTCCTAAATAATCACAAATATGTTATTGTATTATCTTTTTTTTTACATTTTCCTCTCTTTTTTTCTTTCTTTTTTTTTTAAACTTCTGACCCCCTGGCGGTCCAACCAGTCATGGGCTAGCCCGCAGGCTAAACGGGCCGAGCCTGTCATACCCTAAAGGGTACCAAAAAACGACAGTCCACCACACCTAATATTTAACTTAAGTGTGACATCCTTAGTCATCCCATAAGTTTACATATCGGGTGTGAGGTATGCTTGCACAATTTTTAGGATCACACCTTGAATCGAATAGTCTTAAAAAGCATATAATAGCATTAAAATAGAAATCACAATAAGATAAATAAGTTACGTCTTTACAAAAGTCAAGGGGCATACCCCGCCAAATAATAGAAGTCTAACCAGTCTAAATTCTCTTACAAACATTAAGTTTATGTTAAAGAGATTTTCCTAGAAGTCCACACCTATAGCTAGGTCCCGACTTCTTCAAACTCCTTAATATAAAAGATAGACCTGTGAAAATTGTTCTCTCGGAACAACCCAAAAATGGAACACTACAACAAAAACTATAGAGGTATAAGCTAACAGCTTAGAGATTCATTTCCAAATATTTAACTCAACAACAGAATATAACAGACAAGTTATAGCAACCATATGAAATGCACAAGCAAATGAACAACAAGCATATGACTTTCCGAAGCCATCCCTCCATTCGGGTTGGGTGTCTATAAGTCATGTAACCACAATTCCAATCTTGAGTGGGGTAGTCCATAAGTCATGCAATCCATAACCCCGATCTCTTTCTCTTAGTTATACAACCTCTGTTGTTTCATTGTGGTAGTTTTAAGTGCCTACCCCACTTCCGTTAACTTAAGCGATCTCGCATTCTTAATGTTAACACAGGCCCCTTGCCTTCCACTAATATACTTTTGTCCACCAAAGGTATATTAGCCAATGCAATGACTCACTCTATGATATACATGTACAGTTTATTCATATAATCATGGCATCTTAATTTTGTAGATTAAATGCGATCATAGAGAATTTCAGACAATCCAAGTCTATATTAGCTCATACAATGATTTTTACAACAAGTCTCGTCTGATATACTTATTATTCATTCAACCAAGATTAATCACAATTTATCATAATTTTATCTTTTCCTAATTCTAATGCCACTACGATTACAAGCACATACATGAGCACAACTATTTAAGAAATGAACTCATTCGACCATGGAGAGAAATCCACTAGTTATAGTAGTCCTCGGGAGTGGAAATCCGTCCTCCAAATTACCTAAGTACAAGGAATACCCTCAATGAGTATTTCTTGTAAAGTTCTAATAAACTTAACAATTCTATTTACTAAGCTCGCCAATTTTCGCCTAAGTTGAAGTCCTAACTTCAAACTCGGAATTGCGCATATTATATATTGATTTCTATCTACTTCGAAAGATCTATTCATTTCCTAAGTTAAATCAAACATCCAAGGTCATTTGAGGGTCGAAAAGATACTGTACAGCAAGGTTACAAAAATTCCAGTTTTTGAGTTATTATTGAAAATTGTTACTTTTGTTCCATTTAACTTTTTAGATCAACTTATATTGATTCTACACTTGTAAGGAGAACTTGTAGACAAAGATAAAAGATCAAATACTTATATGATCCTAATGATTATTTTCCAAATGAAAATTCCAAGAATCTACTTTTGCAAAAAACGAAATTTTGAGTTGAAACTCATTTTCTTGTCTTGAGAAAATCCTTTGCTAAAACTAACATGACTCAATGAAAATAATTTTCTTATATCACCCTTATCAAAGAATTCCATTTACACATAAAACTCTTGTTTTGAAGTCTAAAATAAGGTTTTCAAAATTATCTCTTCCTAAATTGAATTTCTTCTTGAGTTTTAGAATGAAAATAAGACCTAGACTTGTCTTTTATAAAACTCTCTATTTTAGGAATACCTTTTAGGAAAACTCACCTAAAGTATGAAAATCCAATCCTTAGGATATCTATACCAAGAGCCCTTTATATTTTTGTCTAAATCTTCATTTTGAGGTTAGATAATAGGTTTTAAAATGGGTCTTGGCTTCGATCCGAATTTTCAAAAATTGTTTTTGAACGTATCTTTTGATAAAATTAATCAAGACTTATGAAAAATCATCCTTTACATATCATATCTTAAGAGCCTTCCATTTCTTGAATAAAATATTCATTTTTGAGTTGTAAAACATGTTTTTAAACCATGTCTTGGCCTAAATCTGAAAATAAGATTTTTATTTTTGAAAGTAACTTTTGAAAACCACCTTTGATTCCTGTAAAAAGAAGTCTTGATGATATACATCCACTAAACCTTCATTTTTCCAACTAAAACTTCCATTTTGAGACTTAGAAAGTGGTTTTAAAATATAGGTTTTGCGTAGCCACGAATTTCACTATTTTTATTCAAGTTCAAATCTAAGATCTACACATAATATGAGCATAAATATAAAAGAAATACATGGTAGTAAGCTCTAAATCTATAGATCTAAACATAAACATAACCAAAGCTTCATAAAAATTAGATCTACAAAGTATAATACAAATATGAAGATAATAAAGTCTTAAAGACAATAAATATAGCAATATCAATATGGATCATAAACAAGAGGAGTGTTTCAAAGTTTTGGCATCATCATCTCTAGCTTTTAGGCATTATGGAGAGTCCGTTGATGCATGAAACCTCCATATAATCAACCTATAGTATCTATGGAAGCTTAAGAAGAAGGCATACTTAAAGAATCTTCAAGAATGGAATGTGGAAGCAAGAATTTGAAATGGGGGTAGCTTGTTTTCCTTGCAAGAACAAGGCTAAGAAAGAGTTAAAGAGAGGAAAAAGAGAGAGTAAATGATGTAGGGTTGCAAAGAAGGAAAGGGTGTAAATAAGAGGCTTTAAATAGAGAGAGGAGTGTATTAAATGTGTTAAATAATTGAAAGAAAAAAAATCAATGGCAGAAATTAGGAGGCTAGCATGAATTCAATAGGGAAAGAGAGAGGAGTGTAGTTAGTTTGTAACTTGAATTTTGAAAGTGTAACTTGTATTACTTAATTTGCTAACTAAAAGAGACTTTAAATCATTAAATAAATCATTAAAATAAAAGAAAGTGGCTGTTTTTAGGAGTGTGGTCAGCTGCCATGCATGGGAAATGGAGTGTAGAATGATGTGAAAGAAAACATGATTAATGTGTAGAAGTGACAATTGAAGTGTACTTGAAGTATGGGTTGAAAAAGTACTTTTTATTAAGAAAATATAAAATAAAATTAAGAAAAATATTTTTAAATGAGTGGCAGAATTTTCATAAGTAAAATTAAATAATTAATATATTATTAGTATTTGAACAAATATGTTATCGGTACGGCCAAAATATGTTTATATAAGCTATAACTGATTTTTTAGATTCCGAAAAATTATAAACTCGATATTTTTGAAATCCTTATGAAAATGTGAGTCTAAAAATATTAAAGATATATTTTTAATTTTCGAGCCCTGGGATACGCTTTGCAAAAGCAGTATCCAATCGGATTCGAAATAAGCCGAAAATAATCCAATCTGATATTTTTAATAAATCAAATATTATTACGGACTATTCTACACACTTTACTTAATTTTCGACTCCTTGGTTTGCGAACACGGAATTTTTGGATCTAAACTATAGGGTTCAACTTGAGATCCGTTGACTTAAGGTTTGCGGTTGACTTCTCGGCTTAGGATTACTCTAAAAACCAAGGGTTTACAGGGCCAATTTGGTTCGTATTTAAACGGGCCAAAAAAAATGGTCGCGGCCCGCTCTTTTGAGCAGGTAAATGGGCCGGCATGCGGGCCACGACCCTTATGCCTAGCTCTAGATGCGAGTTCAAGTCGGGAAGAAAACAAGGTTAAATGCTCGAAAGCCGCCCCTACATCGATAGTGTAGAATGCAACACCGGTGGTGTACTACATAGCACAAGTGGTGTGTGTGGCGGCATAGAAAGCAAGCTTTTGTCTAGAATGTGTACACCACCTCTAACGCCAGTGTTGTATGAACATAGGCTGGCAGCGTAGGCTATGCACCGGCGGTGTAACTGGCGGCCCTACATCCTAGACCTCATATTTTAATTTAATTCATTTTTTCTTTTTATTTTATTTGTGGGGAACTAATATAAATATTCTCTTGTAAGGAACCCTAGATAGCTTTTGGATATTTGAGACCCTAGTTGATAAATTTCTCTTCATTTTACTCTTATCAATCCGTTGTGTGATTGTGGTGAGTTCTTCTGTTCTTATCAATCGATTAGATTATGGTGAACAAACCATTCCTTCTTTCTTGTGCATAATATCAAAAGAGAGAGTGTATTTTGAGTTGATTTCGATGCGTCATATCTATTGCTAACATCAATCATATCCCTTTATTTTCTTTGCATCCAAAATTAAAACCCTAAAAATATCACTTTTATTACATCTGATCAATTTCCCAATTGAGATCTTTGTGCCTAGCATTCTAGGCACATCATAATTTTTGGTATAAGAGCAAATTATCATTCTTGGCACATCATGTTTTGGTATCATAGTAAATCATCATTCTTGGGACATCATAATTTGGTATCATAGAAAAAATTCATGTTTCTGTGAATCTAGGTTTGAAAATTTCATTAGCAGAGCCCAGTTATGACGACAAGATGATTGGTAAGGTGAAGTTGTGATCTTTAACCTTGATATTGAGTTATCATGTTAAGATTGAAATTAGGGTTTATGGTGTGATTGTGATATCTGTGATTTGAAAGTGTGTGAGATTGAATTGGAGGATTAAGTTGCAGTCGTGTTGTAGTGTGGTGTGTATTGTGTGTGTAATCTAGGGTTTTCTATTATTGGTTTAAGATTTGGAGTTTTGAATGAAAGCCATGAATGGTAGAAAATCATTAGAAAAGTAGTTGCAGGAATTGACTGCCATTGTTGCCAGCATAACTGCACGTATGGATTAAATGGCTTTAGTCCAACAACCATTGATCAATTCCCCAGCACTATCGCCAGTGATAAGCCAACAGGTGGCATATAAAGGTATAGTGAATGATGCTAGGAGGTAGGGAGTAAGAGATGCTAGTTTTAATGAGATTGATGATGATGACGATTGGAAATTGGAATGCACA
Source organism: Combretum micranthum (assembly GCA_024138025.1). Taxonomy (NCBI): domain Eukaryota; kingdom Viridiplantae; phylum Streptophyta; class Magnoliopsida; order Myrtales; family Combretaceae; genus Combretum; species Combretum micranthum. The sequence goes on from JAMXBD010000638.1 coordinate 98,989, forward strand.
AGATGTTTAAGCCGTGGACATATTGCATACCAATGTCCAAATGAATATGCAGTGAAGCTTGTCAATGGAATTCCTATATTTCTTATGGAGGATGAACTTGAGAGCAAGGTAGATCAATAGAAAATTTTTGCAGTTGAAGAGGAAGTTGGAGAAGAAGGAGATCAGATCCGTGAAGAATGTAAAGAGAATGATTTCATTGAAAAGACTAATGATCAAAATAGAGTATGTGTTGTAGAAGCCAAATCACAATCTTTGGTGTTAAGAGAAGAATTTGATGAGATACAAGAGAGCCTTCAATTGCCTAACTTCTTGCGTCTTCCACTCATACCAGGAGCTACAAATTATTCCAAGTCATATCATATTCTTGTTCCCTATTTACAAAAGAGTTATTTTGATCTACTGTTGGGGTTGAGAAGCATCCATGAATTTTGTAATCATCTTTTTGCTAGTGATGTGCCCTACGCCATATGGATTCTATGTCATTTAAATGTTTATTATTTTATAATACAAGTCATTTTCATTATCAAAGTTGTCATTAGCCTTTTTGCTTTGATGAAAATTATTCCTTGAATAAATTTGTTATTCTTTATGTTATTAAAGTATGTGACTTTAATAGTAAAACCATAAGGTAATAAATAATTTTTTTCTAAATCATCCCTAGTTGTTCATTATATAAAATACTAATGAATTAAGACTAGAATGTTGGTTGAATGAAGATCATGTTTTACTGATCATAAATATAAGATATCGATTCGACACATGGATACATGTAAGAATACATTGTATTAGAATGACCAAATATGAGAATGCTATATGGATCAATGCAATAAGTATTTCTCATTGTAGTGTTATTTTTGTCCTTTGACTTGATGACACCATGGATTCCTACATAGCACATTCCATGTTTTGATTCTATTCTTCATTATCTTTAATCGAATAATTATAAGACTTTAATTGGACATGGAATATGTCATGTAGAGGAATGTGAGTGTTTGTGAAGGCATTTGTTCCTCTCATTAATTTGAGAGAGATATCTTTTGGGCCTCTTGATGAGTAAGATTGAGAAATGCATGGCCGTGCTTGAATGGATTGATAAGGAGTTATCAATAACATTCGTTTAAGTTAGTCATACTCTGGATTCAAGAAATATATGATTAAACAATATAAGAGTGTATTGATCCACACCTTATGTTTAATTATAAGATATTGTGTAACAAAAGGACTAAATAACTGATTATTAATAGATAGAGTCGGATCACCAGTCTTCACTTAATTTGGTAGGCATAATATTTTTCTAGAGACCAATTATGTTCTATAGGCCTAAAAGGTGTTTTAGGGTTACTGCCAATATTAAGTGAACCTATATGGTCACACACAAAGAATGAATTGATTGAATCATGGGTTATAACTGATATCATATATTATAACTGTAACTTTTATAACCCGAAAAATTATATAACTGATATATTTGAAAATCTCATAAAATTACGATTCTAATGGTACTAATATCATATATTTAATATCTCGGGTCCCGGGACACACTTTTCAAAGTCTGTATCTGATCGAGTTCGAAATAGATCGAAAATTCGCTAATAAGATCTTTTTAAGCACCCTAATATTATTACGAAAAAAACTACACTCTTCACTCATATTTCGACTTCTTGGTTTAGGAACACGAGATTGTCGGATCTAAACTACTAGAGTTTCTTGGGAATTTGTTGACTTAGGATTCCGGTTGACTTTTCGGTTTAGGGTTTGAACTTGATATTACCCTAAAAATTAGGGGCTTACGACCTGTCTCCCTTAAAGAAGGTTTTTTCCTCAAAACTTGAAGCGCGTACCTGATTCCTCAAACAAATTGGGTTATTTCTGTTGCATCTCGTTTTCGGCCTCCCAAGTTGCCTCCTCGTACGAATGATTTCTCTAAAGAACCTTAACATACTTGATTTCCTTATTCCTCAACTTTTTAACTTTTCAATCTAGAATATGTACCGAATACTCTTCATAAGTGAGGTTCTCTCCTAACAACACTGGTTCTAATTCTACAACTTAATCCGGGTCAGCTATATGCTTACGAAGAACAGAGACGTGAAAAACATTGTGTACTCTAGACAGATTTGGTGGCAAAGCAAGGCGATATGCCAAATCTCCAACTCGCTCTAGTATTTCAAATAGACCAATATAACGAGGGCTTAACTTTCCTTGTGAGTGGATTCGATGAATAATCTTGATAGGATTTACCTTTAAGTACATATGATCTCCTACTTGGAACTCGAGAACCCTCCTTTTCAGATCTGCCCAATTCTTTTGTCAATCTTGAGCCTCCTTCATTCGTTGTTGAATTACTTGTACCTTATCAGCAGCATCTTCTATAAGATTCGGTCCAAGAAGCAATTTTTCCACATCATCCCAAACTAATGAGATCTACACTTTCGTCTATATAAAGCTTCATAGGGTGGCATTTTAATTGTCGAGTGATAACAGTTGTTGTAAGCAAACTCCACTAAGGGTAAGTGTGCTTCCCAACTTCCTTTAAACTCCATCACGCATGCTCGAAGCACATCTTCTAAGGTTTGTATGGTTTGCTCAGACTGTCCATCGGTCTGAGGATGATATACTGTACTGAAGTGCAACTTAGTTCCCATACACTTTTGCATGCTCCCCCAAAATTTGGACACAAACCTTGGGTCTCTATCTAATACAATCCCAGCTGGTACTCCTTATAGATGAACGTTCTCCTTGATGTAGAGCTTTGCCAATTTAGCTATAGAATAAGTCATGCTTATTGGTAGGAAGTGAGCGGACTTGGTAGCCGATCTACTATAACCCATATAGCATCATGCCTTGTTGGAGTTTTTAGCAATCCACACACAAAATCCATGGAAATCTGATCCCACTTCCATTCCGGTATTAGCAAGGGTTTCAACAATCCTCTCGACCTTTGATGCTCTACTTTCACTTGCTGGCAAATCGGACACTTCAACACAAATTCAACTATGTCACATTTCATTCTGTTCCACTAGTAATGTCCTTTGAGATCTTGGTACATTTTCGTTCCTGCCGAGTGTACCGTGTACCCAAAATTGTGAGCTTCACTCATAATCTCTTTTTGTATCTCCTCATCATTTGGTACACAGAGTCGTCTCTTCATTCTTATTACATCCTCGTCATCCACTGTGAAGTTAGTATATTTTCCTTCTTGAATTTCTCTCTTTATTCTTTGTATTATCTCATCGTAATGCTGAGATTCCTTGATTCTTTCCACTAAAGTGGGTTCCATCACCAAATTTGCTATTTCCATCTCAGTATCTCCTCCTGTGAACTCAGTACTTAACCTTTTAAACTCCTTCACTAATTCCTCTTGGTTGGTGAGCAAGGCTGCTAGTTCTCCGTGATTCTTACGACTTAAAGCATCAGCAACCGCATTCACCATTCACGCCCTAAAGGGTAGTCTAAACGTAACAGTCTGCCACAAGCTATATAAGACTTAGGAATTGCCATCACAAGTGTTCCAAAGTCTCGTATAGATGTAAGGTGATAGAATACATGTACCAATGGAGATAAGTAGTTTCAATCGACATATTATAAGCATCAGGATATAAACCATGAGTCCACATAATTAATAACAAAAAGTTTCTAGAGGCATTCCCCTACAAAATAATATCGAGTTTAATAAAAGTCTTTACAGTCATCCGATAAACAATAGGGTTTTCTATGGAATTCTACACAAAACCAAACATAAACTTCTAATGGAAACTCCTACTTCCGGTACCTGCTCGGTAGGATGCCTTGGCTTTAACCATATATACAGATACTGCAATAAGAAAAAGCTGTGGGGGCATAAGCTACACTAGTTTAGTGAGTGAATACTTCCATGAAGACATTTATAACAATTCAATCAATCAAGTTAATTAATCAATCGTATGGAATGCATCAATCCCATGAACAAACAATCACATGGTCAGTCGGAAATCATATGTGAATGGATTTATGCCCTCTATTCAGGATTAGTAGATTAACAAATACTGCGGTACTATCGTTGAATTAATAAGCCATTTATGGATCACAGATAACCAACTTATGTCGTTTATGGATCACGATCAACCAACTTTTAGCCATTTACGGATCACGGGTAACCAACATATGCTAATGCTCCATCCCCATCGTGAAGTGAATATGTCCATATTAATTTATCAAACCGAATAGTCATTAATACCAATTTCTTAGGTGATCAAGAATTACGCAGATAATCATTCCTATAATACTCTAAACAAATATGAGTTAATCACCCGGTTTCAATATTCTTAATACCTTTTCTCAACTCAACAATAACATACGTATTTCCCCATAGTTCCCATTGTCACGCCCCAAAGGGTACCCTAAACGTGACAGTCCACCACACCCAATATTTAAACTTAAGTATGATAATCTTAGTCATCCCATAAGTTTACATATCGAATGTAAGGTGTACTTACACAACTTTTAGGATCACACTTTGATTCGAGTAGTCTTAAGAAAGCTTACATAGCATTAAGAATATAAATCACAACAAGATAAACAGTTAAGTTTTACAAAAACCAAGGGGGCATACCCCCGCTAAAATAATGGGAGTTTTCATCATCTAGCTCCAAATTACAAATATCTGAGTCTACATTAAAGAGATTTTCGTAGAAGTCCACGCCTATACTAGGTCCCGACTTCCTCAAAAGCTCTTTAATCCAATGAAATAAACCTGCACAAAGTGTCCTCTCGGAACAACAAAAAATAGGGACACTACAACAAAAACTATTGGGGTATAAGCTAATTGTTTAGTGAGATTCATTTTTCAAGTAACATACTCAATCAAGCTAAAAATATCTATACAAGCAAGTTATAATTAAGCAACCATATGAATGCACAAGCGAATGAGCAAGCAAGCATATGACTTTCCGGTAGTCATATGTGAATGGATTTACACCCTCCATTCGGGTTTGGGGTAGTTCATAAGTCATGCAACTACAGTTCCAATGTTGGTCTATAAGACATGCAACCATAGTCCCAATCTTAAGTGGGGTGGTCCATAAGACATGCAACCACAATTTTAATGTTGGTCCATAAGTCATGCAGCCATAGTTTTCATTATTTGAATGGGTGGTCCATAAGTCATGCAACCCTAGTCCCCTTCATTAAAGACCCGCTGCCTCCCAAATACACCTTTGTCCCACCAAAGGCATACTCGACAATGATATGTGACTCACTACGTGATATGCATGTACAATTTATTCATATAATCATGGCATATTAATTAGATAATTTAAAAGTGATCATACAGATTTCAGACACTCCAAATCTATACTAGCTTATACAAGGTTATTGCAACAACTCTTGCCTCGATATACTTATCGTTCATTCATGCAAGTTTAGATCACCATTCAATCACAATTCTATCTTTTCCTAAGTCTAATGCCACTACTACTACAAGCACACCCAAGAGCATAATTAATTGAGAAATGAACTCATTTGTCCATGTAGTGAAATCCACTAGTCGTAATAGTCTTCGGGGAGTGGTAACCCATCCTCCAAATTACCTAAGTACAAAGAATACCCTCAATGAGTATCTCTTATGAAGTTCTATTAAACTTAATAATTTTATTTACTAAATTCGTCAATTTTCGCCTAGATTGAATTCTTAACTTAAAAAGGTCACATCTAACTCATTTTAACTCGGAATTAAGCTTATAATATACCGATTTCTATCTACTTCGAAAGAGCTATCTATTTCCAAAGTTAATTCAAACTTTTAAGGTCATTTAAGGGTCGGAAACATACTGTACAGTAGGGTTGCGAAAATCCAAGATTTGAGCCTTTGTGAAAAATTGCATATCTACTTATTTAACTACTTAGATTAACTTATTGTAGTCCTAAACTTGCAAGGAGATTCTCAAAACAAAATTAAGAGATTACACACTTATCTAATCCCAAACATAAAGTTCAAAAGAGACTTCTAAGAATCCATTTTTTATAAAACCGAAATTTGGAATTGAAACTCATTGTCTTAATTTAAGTGATTCCTTTACCAAAACTTACTTAGTTCAATGAAAATAATTTTCCTATATTATTTATCATCAAGGCATTCCATTTTCAATATAAAATACTTGTTTTGAGATCTAAAAGGAGGTTTTCAAAATTGGTCTCCCCTTAATTACGAATTTTCTCTTTGAAGTTTACAATGAAAACAAAACCTAAATTTTGTCTTTTACAAAGCTCTTGATTTAAGCAATACTTTTTAGGAAAACTCATTTAAACTTATGAAAATTCATTCCTTAAGATATATATACCAGGAGTCCTTTATATTTTTGTCTAAATCTTCATTTTAAAGTTGAATGATGGGTTCCAAAAATGGGTCTTGGTCTAGATCCGAATTTTCATAAATTTATTTTGAACATATCTCTTGAGAAAATTCGTCAAAACTCATGAAAAACAACCCATTACATATTATATCTCAAGAACCTTTCATTTCTTGAATAAAATCCTCATTTTTGAGATGGAAAACATGTTTTTATTTTAGATCTTTGTCTTGATCCGAAAATACAATTTTTGTTTTTGAAAATAAAATTTGAAAATTAACTTTGACTCTTGTAAGATGAAGTTTTGATATACATCCACCAAACCTTCATTTTCTCAACAAAAACTTCCATTTTAAGACTTGAAAGGGTTTTTAAAATGATGCCTTGACAAGTTACGAATTTACTTTTTCATTCAAACTCAAATCTAAGATCTACTCAAAATACAACCATGAACACATAAGAAAAACTTGGTAGTAGGCCTTAAACTTCTAGATCTACACATAAACATAACTAAAGCTTGTAAAACTCTAGATCTACAAGTTATCACAAAAATAAGAAGATAAACAAGCCTTCAAGATAACAAATATACTAATAACAAAAAGAGATCATCAACAAGAGGAGTGTTTCAATTTTTAGCATCATCATCCATAGCTTTTTTAAGCTTGTGGAACATCCTTTAATGCATGAAACACCCATAATATTATCCTACAACATCCTATGGAAGTTAAAAGAGAATGATTACCTCAAATATTTGCAAGAAAAGTGTGTGTGTGGTGAAGGAGTCACGACATAGAGAGGAAAAATGAGAGGGTTTGAGAGCTTTTTGGAACAATGGAACAAAAATGAATGAGAGAGAAAAATAAGAGACTATTATTAGAGGAATTAGGGTTTGTGTGTGATAAAAAAAAATAAAACAAAGCATTTTGGAGCCAAAATGGGAAGGTTTCACGTCGACCAATGCTTGTAAGGAGGGAGGGGATTTGATTTTTGGTGCGACTTGTTTTGATAGATAAGTGTACTAATTGTCATAAATTGTAATAATAAATAAGAGACAAATGATCCTTGGAAAAGAAAATGAATTTGAGTGATTGAAAGGTTGTAAGAATAGGGCGTACTTGTGAATAGTAATAAATAGTAGATAAGACATCTACTTTACTGGTAGTAACGAAAATATGGGAAAAATGCTATAACTGTAATTTTTATAGCCCGAAAAATTATAAAATATATATTTTTAAAATCTTTATAAAATTCCGGTTCTAACGAGTATTCCGGAATATTTTTCTGAGTTCCTAGTTCCGGGGCTCGCTTTTCCGTAATGGAACTCGGGAAAACCCGAAATAGAAAAATTTTCAAAATCAAAACTTTTTATGGTTTGAAATATGCTATAAAACGATAATCCACATTAATTTATCTTATAGAGGTTCTTTTATATAGAAATCGAAGAAAAGCCGGATTTAGGGTTCCTAGGTTGCTTGTACTAATCCTATTTAAGGTTTTGATTTCCGATTTACAGAGTTTACTCAGTTACTAAGAAAACCGGGGTTTACACCCATCACACAATTCCATTTTTATCTTTTTCCTATGATCTAGTGCAACTAATTGCTACAATCACAAGCAAGAATGAAATTAGGAAGTAATACTCACTTAGCCATGGGTCGTTGTTCTTTTAGTAATAATAATCCGGGGTAATGAATCCTCGGGTTCCATGTCACCTATAGGAAAGAAATACCCAAATGAGTATTTCAACTCATAACTAATCCATTTTTTTCATAAAGGTAATTAAGTTTGTAATTTCCGTCATTGGTGGAAATTCCAACTTAAAATGATCATAACTTGGTCATTTTAACTCGGAATTTTGCAAATTGTATATCGATTCCTATCTACTTCGAAAGTTCTATCTAATTCTAATATAATATCTAAGTTCTGAAAACTTTTAGGGCTTGAAAAGGTCCAAACAGATCTGGTCAGTAACCGAATTTTTCATTTTCGAAATTGTTTTGTGAAGAATTATGATAATTCTACTATCCATGCCCAATATTCATGGAACAATAATAATCACTATCATGAATGGTATGTTATGAGCTTCCTATATGCATATTCATGATCATATTCTATTGGAAAATATTTTTGAAATTTCTACTTTTCAAAATATTGTGAATATTTAAACTAGTAAGTTCGATTTTTTTGTGGTCTTGACCAATCACACTTGTTTTAGAGATTTTCCTTAATAAAACTTACTTATTCTTGCCAAAATTACTTCTTTATCATATCTATTCCTTATGGTCTTCATTTTTCAACATAAATCCTCATTTTACACATTGTAAATAAGTGTTTATATATTAGCAATTCCTAAATCCGAATTTTGTAAAAATAGTTTATGAGTGATTTCTTTGAGAAAAACTTGGTTGATACTTTAAAATTCCAAGATCCATTATTCCTATCCCCTAAGGACTTCATTTCTTTAATAAAACTTCCATTTTGAGTTTGAAAAGTAGGTGTTCACATAACCTCTTTTTCCTAGTTACTAATTTCATGCAATTATCTTAGGATCAAATTTTTCTATCTAGTAAATATTTCTTGTTTAAAAAATTTCTCTGAGTAGATCTTCCTTTTACCTACAAAAATCATTTCCTATTGTTATCTATTCCATAAGCTCTTCACTTTTCACATAAAAATCATGTTTTGGAGTTGAAAAATAGGTTTTTAAAATGTGACTCATTTTCCATCCGAATTTACAAAAGTTTGTTTTTATAAAACCAAAGTTGTTCTTGAGCTTTTTGGCTCATCTTCATAAATATCCTATCTTCTAGAAGTAATAAAACATTCATTTACATAAGACAATATATTTATGACCATTTACTCATCCTACACATAATAAATGCATGAGATCTACAATGTCATGTAAAGGAATAAATGTTTAAGAGCTAGATCTAAGTGTAATGATCATGTTATATGCATGAAATGAGATATACTACTTATGGAAATGGTGTAATAGCAAGATTCCTACACGAACTCATCACTATGTGAATATATATTATGATCATGAGGAAAACACAAGCTTTAAACACAAGATCTACAACTTGCGATGGCTTGATATTCATGTTCTAGTAGTTTCATATCCCTAGCATGAAGCTCATGGGGATTTTTTTTTTGTAGATCTACACATGAATGATCTAGCCATTACATGTTTTTGTGGTAGAAAAGTTTAAATCTATACCTATTTAGGCTTTGGAACAAAAGAAGTTGAAGAAAAATTTCTTGTGTGAGTGTGTGTGGGGAGGAAAGTCACGACAAAGGGAGAGAAAAGAGGGAGAGAGTTGTGTCACGCCCCAAAGGATACCCTAAATGTGACAGTCCGCCACACTCAATATTAAAGCTTAAGTATGACAACCTTAGTCATTCCCAAAAGCTTTTATATTAAGTGTGAGGCGTGCTTTCACAACTTTAGAGCACCATACGTGGAATTATGAAGCTTAAGAAGGTATAATAACATATTAAGAAAAGAGGATTCATAATATTCAATCACTTATAACAACGATCTTTACAACTTAGGGACATTTCCCTTTTTCACTAATCTATTACAAGAATATTTGTACATCATTACTAATACTACACTTCATCTAAAATTTCCTTTTTCCAAAAGAAATTACTTGACCGTAGGGTCCTCGTGGCCTTAAACATAAATAGGAAAACTGCAAAAGATATCTATGGGGGTATAAGCTAACAGGCTTAGTGAGAATTATTTCCATAAATAACTTCTTGTAACAAATTTTCAAACAAGTTAATAAGGCAAACAAATGGAATGCAACATACACGTGGCAAACAAGGCATATAGTTTTCCGGGAACTATATGTTGAATGGATTTGCGCCCTCCATTCGGGGTTTGGTGATACATAACCTCAAAACAAGTAGTTTTAATAAAAGGTTTTATGCTTTCGATCAATATCGCCAAGAATACGAAGTCTACTTGAGTTGAGCCTTGCTTTTGGATCTTCCGCCAAGCATTTTCTTTTCCATAACGCCGCCAAGCAATCGCTTTTGGATCCTCCGCTAAGTGTTGCTTTCGACATGAGCTTACTATCCTTCTCACCCAAGGATAATAACCCAAATGTAATGTGACTCACTTCGTGGTATGCATGAATCCATTTATTTATGATATCATAACATTATTATTATCCAATTTAAGGTGATCAAAGCATTTCATACAAACCAAGTGTTATACTAAAACAAACATTTTAAATCAATTCCGGCCTCGATATTCTTAGGATTCTTTTAAAGAATTAATTAACATACATATCCATTTTGCTTTTCCTGACTCTAATGCAACTAAATTACAAGTACAACAAGTATAGTATTTAAAGGAAATAAACTCACGATGCCATGTCGACTTATTCCTCTACGCGGATGAGTCGTTCACACACTCCACTCAATCGAAATAATCTTTGGGATATAGGTATCCTTCCTCGGAGTCACCTATCCAAAGAAAATACCCACAATGAGTATTTCTTGAATTTTGACAAGACAATGTCAAAAGAACGTTAAAGTTCGTATAAAGGAAAGTTCCAACTTAAAATGGCCATAACTTGGTCATTTTAACTCGAAATCGCATATATAATATACCGATTTCTATCTACTCGAAAAGATATACCCATTTATAAAATTATTTTTATTAAATAAGGTCATATAGGCTCTGATACAGTGGCGACAAAATTCACCACGGATTTTCCAATGTAAAAACAACTTTGGTTCAATCAATCAAAATTTGGTTGATAAATACTTAGTTATCATATAGATGAAAAATTCTCTTTTTATGGTTACTTAGCTCATATTTATTCCTGCTTAAGTATTTGTTGTCCATTCGTGTTACTCAAATAAAATCATGCCGGTTTTGGAGTTTCTAGAAAAAATATAGTTTACAAGAATTCACTTTTGTAAATCTCTTAAAATGAATATTTTGTTTTATTTGTTTTCCAAAGATATTTTATGTTGGCTTATATATATTTCCAAGTAACTTTTTGAAAATAACTTTTCTTCTTTCAATGTTTTCTATATTAATACTATTTTTCCTATACAATTTTTTTTGTCTATTTGTTTGCAAAAATCTTTTTTTGAAAATTCCTCATCCTTATCTCATATTATGTTATTCATATAAATTATCCTTGCATAAAAATTTATTTTCTTTATAAAAAAAAACAAAGTGTTTTTAAGAAGCTTTTTATAGTAGGAGTAGTTTCTAAAATCTTAGTGGTTTCTTCTTGTAATTTTGAAAAGAGATAACTTTATTTTTGTTTTAAACCATAGATCTTCTATTTTATATAAACTTGTTTCTATGTGTCAAAATCTCCTTTTTGTCAATTATTTCTAAAACTTGAAATCTTGGACAACAATTTAAATGACCATGAACTATGTGAAAATAATAGTAAACAAAGTAACATAAATAATAAAGTCAAGTATTGGGAGTCTTAGCTTTTTCAAGGCTCCCGGGACTAAGAAGTAGACTAGTCCTAAAAATAAAAATAAAATGAAAGAAAGAAAAATTTGTTTTGACTTGATGAGGAAAAGTCTAAGACTAGAGACTAGTCTTAAAATAACAAGGAATAAATAAATTGCAACGGAATTAATAAATAAATTGTAATGGAATAATAAATAAATTGCATTGCATAAAAATAAATAAATTGCAAGTGAGCTTATATGCTCTAAAGAATATGTGTATATATATATATAAATATATAGATAATAATACTTAGATATAGTAACAATAATAATAACATGAACATAAATAGATTTTTATAAACAAGAACAATACATGAACATAATGTAGCTTCCATAACATTTAGTCTTTGGAAACTTATACTATGGTCATGTAAGGTTACATGACGAAGAAAGAAAATAATATGGAATGGTTACCTAGAGAAGACTTTAGTTTTGTTATGTGGTTATGGGTTTTAGTTGTTGGTAGATGTTGTTTTGGAATAAATTTAAAAGAGTTTTGGGAGGATATTTTGAGAGAGTTTTTGTATAGAATTTGTGGTGGTAAATGTATGGAAGAAGTGAAAGAGGAAGGGCTATTTATAGGAAAATAAGAAGTGATTTTTGTGTGATTAAAATAAAAGAAAAATAAAACAAATTAAGGAAGAGGGAGGGGATAGGCATCGGCCATAGTGAGGAGAGAGGAGAGTGTTTTTTATTTATTTTTTGTATTTTGTAGATTAAATGAAGTAATAAATAAAGTAGATGTGAAATAAAGTTATGGGAAAGGTAAAAAGTAAAGGTTATAGGTTATAGTGGTGTAAGAGTAGGTGTAAGAAAAAGTAGAGATAAAAGAATAGTGTAGAATAGTAATGAATAGTATAATGTAAAGTAGATATAACTAATAAAGTACCGGTAGTAAGAAAATACGCGTATAAATGCGATATCTATTATTTTTACTTACCGAAAAATTACAACATTGATATTTTTGAAAACCTTGTATTTTTATAAGTCTAACGGTATATTCGAAATATTTTTATTATCCCGGGCTCAGAACACGTTTTTCAAGAACCATGTCCGATCGGGTTGGAGACGAGTTGCGGTTTTACTAATCTGATCCTTTTACGTTACCTTAGAAAATTATTCTACATTTTAAACTTGTACTTATCTTTACTGAGTTTCTTATTCGGGATTACTGGATTTTGAGCTATTACGTCTAACTAGGGTTTTGTTGAACTTTAGAGCTCCGGTTGACTTTCGATTTAGGGTTTTAGGCTTAAACCAATTCCAAAAATTTGAGGTTTATAGTTTGTGAAATTTTGAAAAGTGAAAGTGAAGAAAGAGAGTGAAGGCATTATCACGCCCCGAAGGGTATCCTAAACGTGGTAGTCCGTTGTACACAATATTAAAGCCTAAGAATGACCAGCTCAGTCACGCGAAGACTTCCATACTATGTACAAGGCGTCTAACACATGAAGGACACATCGAGTGATACATTTCATATTGATACAACTTGAGTAACAACGTAAATGAAATACAATTCATTATACTTTAAATACAATTCACTATACTTCAATTTCAATTCGTCAAAAGATTTCACTACATGAAACTATTACAAAGCAATTCACAAAACCTAGCTAATATCTTCAAGTATTCTTACTTCCAGCCAGAATCCTGAAGTCATACTCAGCTCCAACCATCTCGATCCCCACGTAGCATTTTGATTTAACCTGTTTAATTAAACATCTATTGGAGTATAAGCTACACTAGCTTACTGAGAATTCCCTTAATTCCTTACCATAACAAGTGAGTTATAAATCATCCATATGCTATGCATGAACAAACACATGAGCAGACAATTATGTATGGGTATCCGAAATCCATACACAGAACGAATTTACGCTCTTCGTATCTTGGGTTAGGGATGGTATTGAAAGTCTACATGACCGCTAATAGCCCCGAGCCCCCGGCTCAGGATCACACATGGAATGCATCCCCGGTGCGCCTTAGTTCCCTATGAATGAGCTCTAATACCGGGTCTCATTATCCAAACGAGTCATCGGACTATACCGATCGACCTGCGTAGGAGTAGCACGTTACCAAATACAACATGTTCGATGCGATGCATGACCAATTTAATTTTTGCTTAGGTCAAATCATTCACAAATTCTTGAGAGTGACCAACCAATATCATATACATAAATAGAAATAATATGAACAGTGCAGTTATCTAATCGAATCATGGTTTTGATATGCTTTAGTATTCTTTGGTATACATACATCAAAATCTCATCGATTATCTCATCCCTATTCATATCGTCTTTTATCTTGTTCCTATAATTCCAATGCAACTAGCTAAAAGCACAAATAAGGTACCAAAATAAGAAGAAAACTCACTCGGCCATTGGACCATCGATTTTTTAGTAAAAGTAATCTGGTGGTAGTGAATCGTCGATTTCGGGGTCTCCTAAAAAGGAAGAAATACCTTAATAAGTATTTCATCGCTTAACTAATCCAAACTATCTTATACAAACTATCAGATTCGTAATTCTCATTCTAAGCGGGAATTCCAACTTAAAACAGCCATAACTTAGTCGTTTTAACTCGGAATTTAGCAAATTATATATTGATTTCTATCTACTTCGAAAGATCTATCTAATTCTAATATCATATTTAAGTTTTGAAAACTTTGAAGCTTCGAAAAGATCGGATCAGATCAGAACAGTAGCAAAAACTGATTTAGAAAATTGATTTTGTGAAAGTTTATGAAGTTTCTACTATCCAAAGCAAGTATACATGCAATATGAACAAGTTACTATCATAAATGATATGTCATGAGATATATATATATATATATATATACATGTTCTTGATGATATTGAATAAAATAAATTGTTAGAAAACTTTTTCTTTGTAAAACTTTATGAAAAATCAACTTAGAAAGGCTAGTCTTGTATTCTTGATAATCCCCACTTGTTTTAGAAAAATTCCTTGATAAAATTTATTTATTCTTGTTAAAATTAAGCCTTAATTATGTATATTCCTTAAGTCCTTTGTTTTTCAATAAAAATCTCCATTTTACACTTTGTAAACATGTTTTTAAATACGGTTCATCCCAAAAATCCGAATTTTGTAAAAATTGTTTTTGTGGTGATTCCTTTAAGTAAAAATCATTTGATACTTAGAAAATTAAGGCTCAACCATACCTAGCCACTAAGGATTTCATTTTTTTAATAAAACTTCTATTTTAAGTTTGGAAAGTAAGTGTTTTCATGCTAGTACTCCAGGACAAGCAACTCAAATTTTTCTACTTTATTTCTACAAATGCATCATGTATATATATATATATATATATAGATATCCTACAAGCTATTGTTGTGAAGGTTATGAGATGATCTATCTATATGTATACATATAGTACCAAGAATTCTTTTTGAAAACTTTTACTTTGCAAAACTTTGAATTTTACTAGACTTAAGAAAAATAGTTTTTCTTCTTGTAAAATCATACTTGCTTTTATCAAAACTCAACCTTGATGACCTATATAACCATCACTTTCATTATTTCAATAAAAGCCTTCATTTTGGGGTTAGAAAATAGATGTTTAAATAGGTGGTTTGCCTAAGTACGAATTTTACAAAATTTTAAAGAATGAAAACATTGTTTAACTTATTCTTGGAAACCATTTATTGTTCTAAGATTATATTTTGATAAATATCTCTTATCCTTGTCAAAACTTGGTCTTTGTTACATTTATTCCCTAGGAATTCCATTTTCCTATAAAAATTATCATTTTGGCATTTGGAAATAGGTGTTTAAATGGTGGCTATTTTCAAATCTGAATTTTGAAAAACTCATTTGAGTTTGTTTTCTTTGTAAAACTCATTTAGTCTTTCAAAAACCATTTCCTAATCAAATCTACTCCTTAAGGCTTCCATTTCTTTAATAAAAATCTTGTTTTGAAGTTGCAAAATGGGTTTTCAAAATTGGTCTTGGTTGAGATCCGAATTTACAAAACTTATTTTTGGACATATCCTTTGATAAAATCTATCTAAACTTATGAAAAATCATCCTTTACATATCCTATCTTAAGAGTTTTACATATCTTGAATAAAAACTTTCATTTTTAAGTTGGAAAACATGTTTTTAAACTATGTCTTTGTCTAGATCCGAAAATAGAGTTTTGTTTTGAAAAATAATATTTGAAAATCACCTTTGAACCACATAAAATGAAGTCTTGATGATATATCACTAAGCCTTCATTATCTCAAGTAAAAATTCCATTTGACACTTGGAAAGTGTTTTTAAAAGTGGGTCTTGCCTAGATACGAATTTCACAATTTTTGTTTAAGTTCAAAACCAAGATGTACACTTTTTATGAGCATAAATATAAAAGAAATCCATAATAGTAAGCTATAAACTCATAGATCTAAACATAAACATGACCAAAGTTACGTAAAAGCTATATCTACAAATATAACTACTTCTAACAAGAAAATAATAATATTACAAGAGAGTACTCATGGATAAGAGGAGTGTTTCATTTTGGCATCATCATCCTTAGCTTTTAAGCTTATGGAAAGTCATTTGATGCATGAAACTCTCACTATACTTTACCTATATCATCTATGGAAGCCTTGAACAAGAGTTTTATCAAAGGATCTTGAAGAAATATGTATGGGAGCTCAAATAAGAAATAGGGGTAGCAAGGTTTTCATGCAAAAACAAGAGAAAATGAAGAGAAGAAAGAGAGGAAAAATAGAGAGAAAAAGGTAAGAAATGGTAAATGGTTGAAGGTGTAAATGAGAGAGAGAGATAGAATGAGTTTAACGACTCTTTAATGAAGTTAAAAAGAAAATAAATGGGCAGCAAATAAACCCCTATGGCCAGTGTGAAATGAGGAGAAGAGAGAGAGAAAATTAGTTAGCTTTTGACTTGGAATTGTAATGTGTAGTTAATGTGTAAGTGTTACTTCTTAAAGAAGGTTGGAAGAGATTTATTTTAATCAATTTGGGAGTAAATCAAAGGACAAGGGCAGCAAAAGGAGCCAAAAAAATCTACCAAGAAGTAATAATAAAGTGTAGAAAGATTGAAGTGAAAAAGAAGTGATGTGTGAAATGTGTACTTAAAGATATGAGTATGTAAGAGTACTTTCTTAATAAATAAAATAAAAATAAGAAAAATATAGAAAATTTATCCCAAATATTTGTAGCAGATTTTTCATAATTAAAATAAGATAATTAATTAATTTATTTTAGTGAATTATCAAATAAGTTACCGGTATGATCAAAATATGCGAATATGAGCTATAAATGATATTTTTATAACCCGAAAAATTCAAAAAAAATTATTTTATGAAAATAAAATATTTTTCAATTAGAAAATTAATTATTTTATTTTTAGTATCGGGTCTTAAATAGAAACTGATCCTATAAAAACCCAAAACAAACTAAATTTTAGAAAAACAAAATTTTCTATAATGTATAAAATATTTATCTAACAATATAAGGAATTATAAGAATAATAAAATTGTGTAATAAAATAGAAGTGAATAGTACAAAAGACTAGTTGATTGCTGGTAATAATGAATACGAATGTAATCGCAAAATCAGATAATAGCTATCGAAAAATTATAAGACTGATATTTTTGAAATCCTTATGAAAATATGAGTCTAACGGTATTAATGATATATTTTTGATATCTCGAGCCCCAGGACGCGCTTTTCAAAGTATGTATCCAAACGGATTCGAAATAAGTAAAAAATTTACCAATTTGACATTTTTAAGCGACCTTATATTATTACAAGCTACTCTATACACTTAAACCACACCTCGGCCTCTAGGGCTAATAGTGCAGGATTACCCAACTTAAACTACTGTATTCCACTTAGGATTCTCAGGTGATTTTTCAGTTTAGTTCTTTACCAATTTGGAAACTGGCATTTTATGTTTATACATCATATTTAGTTTGAGATAATTATTTTAAATTTTATTTTTATAAATATTTAATATTTCTTAACGTTTTCGGAATTATTGAATTAGGTTTTATTTCCAAAGGTTAATCATTATTTACTTTTTAATAATTTATTTTTGAGCTCTATATTACCCGATTTTACAATTCAGAGTAAGTATGAAATTTGTCGTACATAGTGATTTTGAATTTGAAGACTGTTGAGTTCTTATTTTATTTTTAAGGAATCTCATTTTCTCAAGATTAAGAAATTTTTGGATTCGTTCGTGATTTAGGACTATTCGAAGTTTGGTTTTAATTTGGAGTCATTTAGAGTTTATTTTCGATGTTTATTTTAGAATTATTTACTGAAATTTTTTGGGGCTTATAGGCATAAAAGATTATTTATAGTAAGTTAAATTAGGGTTTTTGTTGATTAAAATAAAGAAGGAAAAATAAAACAATTGAGGGAAAGAGGGAGGGGCTCATGCCGGCCACAAGGGAGAGGAGAGGGAGAGAAAAATAATTTTTGTAAAATTTTCAAATTAAAATGTGTAATAAAATACATTGGAAAAGTAATTGTAAGGAAGGTAATGTAATAAGGTAAGGTTTAGTTGTAAGGATGTAAGAATAGGGTATGGTTTGTGAGTGTGAGTAGGGTATGGGCTTGTACTTGTGAATAGTAATGAATAGTAGATAAGACAATTAAGTTACCAGTTAGTAAAGAAAATATGATATAAAGGCTATAACTGTAATTTTTATAAACCGAAAAATTATAATAAATATATTTTTGAATTCCTTATTGTTAAAGACAAATTATACTCAATTTCATGAATTAAAATATGCTCAATTGTTAAAGATTTTGTACAAATTAATGAGGAATAGGTACTTAATCAAATAAATGTTATATTTCAGGTTTCTAACACAAATTTGAGCAAATGGAATGTCTTGAAACGAAGAAAATCAATGTAAGATAATTTGGATCAAAGAAGTTTGCAACTTTTGCAACACATAAGTGTACGCCGGCTATTGACTAGGCTACATCGTCGGCGTACATCCGACCTTCAACAGAAAACTTCAATGCGGGTGAAGAATCAATTCTGTACCACCAGCCTCAATTGCAAAATAACCCAGTATGTATTGCAGGATTCAACACCGGCAATGCAGAGGTCTATGCCACCAGCGTTTGGCCGGCTCACAAAATGAATAGTACTTCAATTGTAAATGCTAATACGCATGCCGGAAGCGTTCTTTAAAGCGTTTGAACTTCTTCAACTTATGCCGGACTCCTGGGTTTCTACGCCACCAACCTTCAGCCTATGCACAAAAGGAACAGAATGCAAATTTCACAAGCAGTCATCAAAGCCGTTGCAACACAACCAATGTAGAGTTCATGGAATTTTCTGAAAATCAATGAACGCCGGCTAGATCTGAATCTAAGTCGCCGGCGTAAAAGACAGCATTCCTTCTACACTGTCGCAACACTGATGAATTCTGGCAGTGCACATTTTTCGGATCTGGCATTTATGCGAACGCCGGCAGTATACGCTGCTGGCGTAGGAAGCATAACTGCCGGCGTACAGCATAGAAACCTTCGAATTTTTGGATTTTGTTCTATATATTGCGCGAACAGAACTCAATGATATTCATTCCAAAGTTTCCATAACATAAAATTAGAGATATTTTTGTTCTAAAATGAGTGGTTAATTTCCTCATTTTCTAGCCAAAGGGATTATAGTGGATTTGGTTCTTCAAAATTGTGAGACCTAAACAATTTGCATTTTATATATTTTTTATTCTAGATATTTGTGTATTCTCTGTTTATTATCTTGTTATTTTGCTTGATTGTTACAAATTAGGATCCATTTGTTCAATCAACAAAGTGATAATCTGTTATTTGGAATAACAAACCTGTAATTATTTGTCTGTTCTGATATCTATAACACAATAGCATGGTTAATTATGAAATATATGATTAATCATGTTATGAGAATATGCAATCTAATTTAAATAAGTCATGCCATTGATTTGTTAGTTAGAATTGATTGTCTGTCTTGTTTTTCATGCTTATGACAAATTAAACCTTAAGAAACTGTTTAGGGTTGTTTAGTCAGAAAGAGAAATAATTAAAGAACTTATTTTGATTATCGAATCAGTAAGGAGAGATAGGTTGTTAGAGCTTGTTAGCATCATAATTAGTTTGTCTAGATAAAGAATATAGATTTTTGAATCAATGATCAATTCTCATAAATGAGTTGCAATATACTTTTGGCTGGAAATCCCTTTGATATTGAAAAACCTTATTAAATTGTTTTCTTCTTTAATTGATTTTTTTTGTTGAAATTCAAACTCCCCCTTTATCTTCTTATTCGCTAATCTCATAGGAATAGATAAAACTAATCCCTAAGGTTCAACCTTGCTCACCACTAATTGCAAACTTTGAGAGTAGGATAAAAATTTTTTTGTTGGATTCGACACCCACCACTTATTAAATTCCGGCCTTAATGAGTATATCGGAATATTTTTCCAATTCCGAGTCTCGAGGGTCGGTTTTCTAGAACGGATCCCGATCGGGTTCAAAATAGATAATTTCCTGAAAACTGAACTTTTTAACTTTCGTTATATTCTTTAGAACTATAATCTATATTAACTTGATCTCAAAAGATTTATGGTTTTATTCTCAATGGAGCCGGACTTAGGGTTTCTAGGTTCTTGCTAACCCTAGCTATTCTGGTTTAGGTTTCGGTTTCTAATTCGGCTCATGAAGTTAAGCTTGGTTTTTAAGAAAATCGGGCTTACACCATTCCTGGGCAGTAATTAAGCCTCAAATCGTAATCCTTGATTAACTTGAGCCATCTCCTTTGTCTTATGTTCAACTCCTTTTGTGTGAACAAATACTTAAGGCTCTTGTGATTAGTATAGATCTCGCACCTTTGCCTGTAAAGGTAGTGTCGCCATATCTTTAAAGCGAACACCAATACGGCTATAAGCCCCGAAAAATTTCAGTAAATAATTCCAAGATGAACTTCGAAAATAAACCCTAAAAAAATCACTCCAAATTAAAACCGAGCTTCGACTAATCCTAAATCACAAACGAATCCAAAAATTTCTTAATCTTGAGGAAAATAAGAATCCTTAAAAATAAAATAAGAACTCAACATACTTCAAATCCAAAACCACTACATATGACAAATTTCATACTTAACTCTGACTTATAAAATCGGTTAATATAGAACCCAAAAACAAATTATTAAAAAGTAAATAACGACGAAACTTTCAGAAATAAAACTCAATTCAAGAATTCCGAAAACGTTAAGAGATATTAAATACTTACAAAAATAAAATTAAAAATAAATTTCTCAAATTAAATATGTTGTATTAACATAAAATATCAGTTTCCAAATTGGCAAAGATCTAAACTAGAGGATCACTCGGAAACCCTAAGTGGAATATAGTAGTTTAAGTCCGGCAATCTCGCGCCCTTAACCCTAGAGGTCGAGGTGTAGTTTAAGTGTGTAGAATAGCTCGTAGTAATATAAGTTCGCTTAAAAATATCATATTGGTAAATTTTTGATCTATTTTGAACCTGTTCAGATACAGACTTTGAAAAGCGCGAGGCTCAAGATATCTGTCACGCCCCATAGGGTACCCTAAACGTAATAGTCCGCCACATGCCATATAAGATCCCCGAATTACCACCTTAGTCTTTCGGGAGTCTCACATAGATGTAAGGCGTACCTTTACACAATAGAGTACAAGCCCGAATGGAGATAAAAGCTTAATTTGGCATGCATGGGCAATAGGATATAATTCATGAACATAAAAAAGATTACAAATTCTAAGGGGCATTCCCCCCAAAAGAATATATAACGGTCCATTACAGTCATCCAAGTCTTAGAAGTTTTCTATGGAAGTCTAATACAAAAATTATAACTTCTAGGGAAAACTCCTAGCTTCAGTACCTGCTCAGCCGGGTCTCTTCGTCTAAGCCATAAATGTGTAAGCTGCAAAAGGAATGGTCTGTAGGGACGTAAGCTAACTAGCTTAGTGAGTGTAATCTCCCACAAAAACATTTATATCACAACAATTCAACCAAGTTATTAATCAAGCAAGTGTATGCATCAAACACATGAGTTCAACATACATATGACCAACCGGAAATCGTATGTGGATGGAATTGCGCCCTCCATCCCGGGTTAGCAGATTAACGAATCCTGCGGTACGACAATATCCCGTTTATGGATCACGGCTAACCTACGATTATCGATGTCGTTTATGGTTCACGACTAACCTACGATTATTCGATGTCGTTTATGGTTCACGACTAACCTACGATTATTCGATGTCGTTTATGGTTCACGACTAACCTATGATTATCGATGTCGTTTATGGTTCACGACTAACCTACAAATGCTCATGCTCCATCCCCTTGTGATATGCACATGTCAATTTATCATTTACTCAAGTAGTTGATTAAGCCAATTTACTTAGGCGATCAATCAATTTATCAGACAATCCATCATAGCTAACTATACAATCAAAGTTTATCACCCGGTTTCGATATTCTTAATTTGTTTCTCATATCACCAACAATCATATAATTTCCCAATAATCCCCATTATTCATATTCCATTCAATTGACCTACATTCTAGTGCACTACTTTACAAGCACATACAATAAATGAATTGGGAAGAAAAACTCACTCCGCCATCGGTACTCCGGTCTTCTAGTAGTAATAATCCGGAGGTAACTCGTCACCGTCCACGGGTTCACCTATTCATATAAGAAATTACCCTAATAAGTATTCTATCATCTTAGGACACTAAAACTCTAAGGAAACTTACTGAAATCGGAATTCGCGTCATTTCCGAAGTTCCGTTTTAAAATGGCCATAACTTGGCGTTTTAAGTCGGAATTTCGCAAATTATATACCGATTCCTATCTACTTCGAAAGAGCTTTCCAAATATGAAGTTTAAACCAAGTTTTGAAAATATCTAAGCCTCGGAATTGAGGGATCAGATCTGTACAGCGGGTTCCTTGATTCCAAAAATGCGGTTTTCATGAATGCATTTGAGATTCCTAAGTGTAATATGATGCTAAATGCAATGGAAATGATTTTCCCTATCATGAATGTCATGATGTGAACCTTAAGAAGTCTATGTTCTTATAACTTTAGATTTAACGATTTTTAGAAAACAAACTTTCCTTAGAACCATTTCCTCTCAATGTTTAGTAAATGAGTTTACTACATTTGACCACATCTACACTTTGCATGGATTTCCTTTAGAAAAACTCTACTTTATTTAAAGAAATTTTGATCCTTATATTAGTTATATCCTAAGGCCTTTATTTCTTTAATAAAATCTACATTTATAAACTTTTAAGTGGGTCTTTTACTATGGGGTTTCCAAAAATCCGAATTTACACAAGTCCATTTTCAAGTTGATTCCTTTAGGAAAAATATATTTTATACTTGAAACTTTAAGTATCTATTATACCTATATCCTAAGGACTTCATTTATTTAAGAAATATCATTTTGAAGTTGGAAAAATAGTGTTTTCTAACCCTACATCCATTATTACGAATTTGGTTTTCATAACTTTTAACTCAAAACTCCTATGGACTTCATTCTTGTTTTCAACATTTTCTTTAGCAAAAACTCCTTTAGACTCATGAAAAATACCACTAATCATTATCTATTACCCATAGGCTTTATTTCTCTTATAAAATATAAGTTTAGAAGTTGTTAAAAGTGTTTTTGACCTTGGTTTTCAAAGTCATCCGAATTTTCAAAAGTCTTTTTCTTGCAAAGTACTTTTCTTTTTGACTTCATGGACCCATATATATATAGATCTATACACTAGAAAGTCATTTACTAAAGACAAAAGTGTTAAAGACTATTTATGCACATATGAACAAAATAATAATGAAACTATAAATGCCTACATGCTCATGAGTAACAAGATGATGGATCTACTTTATCAAAAGCTTAAATGAGTTTTAAAAACATAAAAACCATATTTTTATAAAAGATCCTTTGTTTAAAAGACTTTTTGATGGATAAAAGTAAAGCTTTTGGTATAGAAACTCCTTTAAAAGATAGATCTACTTTGAAATGGTTCGGGATTTTTGTATTGTTATCTCATTGTTCCTACTACAAGATCATGGGAACATGGAGTTGAGACAACCAAAAATCACTTAGCCATAACAAAGTTTCATGAGTTGGAAGTAGTGGATCATTACTTACTTGAAGTGGGTGGAAGATAGAAGAGAAAAATGAGAAGTTGTGTGGATGTGTGAGGGCTTCAAATGTTTCGGCCAAAGGGGGAAAGAAGAGAGGATTTAGGAGCTTTTTCACACTTTGTAAAAGTGGAGAATGAAAGAATGAGGAGAGAGAGAAAAGTTAGTTTATATAGAAAGTGAATTAGGTTAAATGGAGACAAAAGTTTGCAAAGAGGACAAGGGAGGGGGGGCCATTTTGGCGCCGGTTTTGGAGCTTAAAGAGAGGGGGGGGGGGGGGGGGGGGGGGGGGGGGGGGGAAAGACTTGATGGTTTCATTTGATTTGGCCTTGATTTGATCTTTGCTTCCTTTGTCATACTTTGTAAGAGAAAAGGGACAAAAGTTATGGAAGGGTGGGTTTAATTTGAGTGATGGTGAGGTTTAGACTTGTAGGGTGGCTAAATAGGTAGACTAGGTAGTGTAGGTGGTACTTTATGAATAGTAATGAATAGTTGACAAGACAATTTAATTTCCGGTAGTAATGAAATACGAATAAAAAGGTTATAACTGTATTTTTCATAAACCGGAAAATTATGAAAAATATATTTTTGAAATCCTTATGTTATTTCGATTCAAATGAGTACTCATAAGAATATTTTTGAAATTCTAGTTCGGGGCACGTTTTTCTATAATGGGTCTCGGGATGACCCGGAATCGAAATTTTCTAAAATCAAATATTTTCTTAGTTTGAAATATATTCAAGAATTATAATCAAAAGTAAATTTTCTTAGAAAAGTTTATTAATTGGAAACCGAGGAAAAGCCGGAATTAGGGTTCCTAGTTCTCACTCCAGGCTTGAGCTATTCCGGTTTAGGGTTTTCTTGGCTACCTGAAAAACCGGGGTTTACAATATCAAAATATACCATTAGTACCGTTAGATTCGTATTTTCATTAAGGATTTCAAAAATATAAGTTTTATAATTTTTCGATAACTAGAAATATCTGATTTTTATATGATATTCGTATTTCATTATTACGGTAATTGACTAGTCTTTGCACTATTCACTCTTCATTACACAATTTTATATCTTATAAACTCTTATATTTTTAGGTAAATATTTTATATTATAGAATTTTTTTTTTATAAAATTTAGTTTAGTTCGGGTTTTTACGAGATCAGTTTTTTTTATGATCCGTTACTAAAAAATAATATAAATTAATTTAATTAATTGGAAAAATATTTGAAAAATATTTGTTATTTCTAAAATAATTTTTTTATAATTTTTCGGATTATAAAAATATCATTTATAGCTTATATTTCGCGTATTTGATCATACGGTAACTTATTTGATAATTTACTAAAATAATTTAATTAATTATGTTATTTTTATTATGAAAAATCTGCTACAAATATTTGGAATGAATTTTCCTATTTTTATTTTATTTTATTTTATTTATTAAAAATACTCTTACAACCTATACTTTTAGTACACCTTTCACACATCCTTCTTTTTCATCAATCATTCTACACTTTATTCCACACTTCATAGCAAAAATTTGACTTCTTTACTGCCTTGTCCTTTAATTACTCCCAATTTGACTGAAATAAATATATTCCAATTCTTCTTAAAGAAGTAACATATACACATTAATTACACATCTCAATTTCAAGTTGAAACCAACACAAATTCCCCCCTTTCCTCCTCTCCACTTTCACGTGCAGCTTCCCTCCCCATTTGCTGCCCTTGTTTTATTTTTTTTTCTTTCATTTAATACACTCTTCTCTCTCCAATTAATGCCTCTCATTTACTTCTTTTCATTCCTTTGAAACCTATCTCATTTATTCTTTCTTTTTCTCTCTTTCTTCTCCTTCGTTCTTGTTCTTACAAGAACACAATCTACCCCTATTTCTTCTATGAGCTCCCACACATACTTCTTCAAGATTCTTTGGTAAAACTCTTGTCCAAAGCTTCCTAGGTGATATAGGTAAAGTATAATGAGAGTTTCATGGATCAAATGACCTTCATAAGCTTAAAAGTTAAGGATGATGATGCCAAAATGAAACACTCCTCTTCTCCATGATTATTATCTTGTATCATTATTATTTTCTTGCTAAAAGTAGTTATATTTTGTAGATCTAACTTTTTGTAGCTTTGATTTTCTTTATGCTTTAGATCTTGTTATTTGAGTTATTATTTTTGTTATTGCTAATGATTTATGCATATATTCACCATTGACATAACTATCTTAGTGTTCATGCATTTATAATTAGTATAGTAAACTAGATCTAGTTGTTTTTAGTTCATACATGTATTAAACTTTTGTTTTATGCTCTTAGATAACTTGTGGTAGCATGATGATAGTAGGAAGTTTTAGAAAGCTCAAGATCTATTTTATTTTCAACAAAATCATTTTTGAAAATTCGGATAAAAAAGGAACCATATTTAAAAAAGTTATTTTTCAACTTCGAAATGTGTATTTTTCATTTAAAATGAAGAGCTTAGGGAATAGATAACATGAATGAATGATTTTGATAAGTAAAGTTTAGATCTATGAGTTTATAGTTTACTACCATGGATTTTTTTTATATTTATGTTCATATTAAGTGTAGATCTTGGTTTTTAACTCAAATAAAAATGGTGAAATTCGTTATTTAGATAAGACCCTATTTAATTATAATCAATTGATTTTGTGGTGGTTCATTTTCCCTGGAACAAAATTGATTAGGCATGCCACCGATTCAAGTCAACAACATACAGAACCATTTCATCATCAAATCCATTAGGGGACATGTATACCAGTCCAAAGTCGCCACAATTTCATCCTGTTCAAACAATTAGAGGCGCCTTGGTATTGATTCATTAGTTTTAATAAATTATATTTATTTTATGTATTATGCTTAAATTAAAAAATCACCATGTACATATATATATATATATGTGGGTGTGTGGGTGAATCGTGCAATGTATAGGTTACTTATATAATATATTAATCTTGAAATTTTTTTCCCGAAATTTACTATTTATTTAACAATCAATCAGAAACAAACAATAATAATAATAACAATAATAAAATAATAATGAAAAACCTGGAATTCGACATATATGTATATTAATTTTTTTTACAAATTTCAGCATAAAAGAAAATCAAATACAACATACATATACATGATAATTCTCAACACACACACACACAAACATAATATTGCATTAATTTATTATGATTTGTCACAACAAAATCAATCAAAATTACCTGACATACTCATATATAGTTTTTTTTTTTTTTCCATGTTAAAAAGATAGCTCCAAATTATGATATTCCATAACTAATCAATATATTTTCATATTTTCATGTTGGCGTGAACAGGCATGTCATCATCAATTTGATCATTCTTCCTGAGATATTAACCTTGCGTATATGACCATTTGGTAATTAAAAAAAAATTATCAGGTATTCAAAGTCCAGATCTATATTTACATTGTCAATCTGAACATCATTACCATCATCCATCAAAGATCGTTGTCGTGCATATACCATTTATCTCGGGATACATATTTCATTTATATATTATAACATGTTTTAATCAAAATAAATCTAATTCAATAACGACATATACATATTTCATACAACCAGACACATATATTCATCATATTCATCACACCATATATATATTATTTAAATATATAATTTTGGCACTTATATATTTAATATACATATTAGAATTTAATTTAACATTTGATCTTAATTTAATCATTAATCAATATACATATTTTTATAAAAGACGAACAATGGCGAGAGCAAAGAGATATGATAAAGCACACATAAGATTTACGTGGAAAACCCAAATTGGGAAAAAACCACGAGCAGAGGCGAGATTCACTATATGTCGATAATGGAGTACAAGAGAGAGAAAGTAACAAATTACAAATCAAAACTCTCTCATTTTTTCACTCTCATACAAACCCTAACAAAACACATATTTATATGTGTATACAGCTAGCCGCAATAAAGGCTAAAATTATGTCTCTTAAATGTATAATGAATGAATAATAAATGTATAGTCAAATATTCATTCATTATACAAATACCAAAATTATGACTACGAAAAACAGCTACTGAAAACGGGTCACAAACTCTAACAATTTCCACCTTGACACGGATACAGGAGCTTCGACATAAAAACAAAACATTCTTCACTCTTCCACAAAAATCATAAAAGGGCTCAATCGACATTGAACATTCTCCATCTCTTCCAAGAAAATTTGATGCTGTGACCCAAGAACGGAATACATACTTCAAAGTTGCCATTGTAGAAGAGACACAAAACCAAACCTTTGGCTCTGATACCAGTTTGTTATAAACAAACGCGCAATCAAAAAATGATAATAGCATGCAGAAAGTAAAGAATACACAGATTTTACGTGGAAACACTTTTGGGAAAAACCATGGGCAGAGGCGAGAGAGAAATCACACTATATCAAAGTAGGAATATAAGAATTGAGAGATTTATAACTCTAATCTTTCAGATCTCTCAATAGAAAATCTCTCATGGTTGGCCCACCATATGGAAAGAAGAGTTTTGTGGCATGACTCGTTTGTGAAAACCCATGGTGAGTAGGTGAGACCACTCACAAAGCGGGTTTAGTGGAGTCTGTTTGACAAGCTCTTGTTGAGAAGGAGTATGGCCTATCCCATTGTGGAGACTCACACTTGAAATATGGGATTCTCACACTTGCATCCTAACAATCTCCCCCTCAAGTGTGAGTCTCCACAATGGGATAGGCCATACTCTTTCTCAACAAGAGCTTGTCAAACTGACTCTACTAAACCCGCTTTGTGAGTGGTCCCACCTACTCACCATGGGTTTTCACAAACGAGTCATGCCACAAAGCTCTTCTTTCCACATGGTGGGCCAACCATGAGAGATTTCCAGCCGAACCATCGGCTCTGATACCAATTGTTAATATCTGGAGTATGCCTTCAATGGGGAGAAATCTAATGGGCTTTATGAATGATAACACCATTGGGTTTTTGACACTATCTATAACTCAAAACCTTAAGGTAATGGGTTAATGGGTCTTCTCCTAGAAACTCTTCACACAAGTCTCATATTTCCCATGTAGAATT
The DNA here is from genome assembly GCA_024138025.1 of Combretum micranthum. Classification (NCBI taxonomy): domain Eukaryota; kingdom Viridiplantae; phylum Streptophyta; class Magnoliopsida; order Myrtales; family Combretaceae; genus Combretum; species Combretum micranthum. The sequence goes on from JAMXBD010000638.1 coordinate 128,084, forward strand.
CTCACACTTGCATCCTAACACATATTCATCACAAATTGAAACTTCTCTTACTAGAAATGTAAAAATTATCAATTACATCTTTTAATCTTCAAGCTACTGCTACTAAAATGATTTGTAGAAGTTTATTCTGTATAATTCTAGCCTTAATTTTGATTCTCACTATTCAATATTACTTATAATTTAACTGAAATAGAAATTAAAATGGGTATCAATATAGGTAAAAGATAGGAGCGAATTTTGGGTATATGCTTTCCTATTTTTGGTTCAATGTTGATAATGGGATGAATGGGTTTTTAGAGCTTAATAGGATGTGCGTCTTTATGTTTTAAAGTTAAAATGTTGCTACTGAATTTGGGAATTTTTTTGAGCTAGAATCTTGGTGAAATTTTGTGAAGAGAGAGAGAGAAAGTCACATGTTTGGAATTTAATTTAGGTAAGCTTGTAATAATGATTTGAGGTATTTGGAAATTTTGAATAGGAAATTGAGATATTGATGTCTCTATTTCAATTAAATCTATTCACAAACAAATTATGTGAAAATTTATACAATTTATTTAATTTAATTCCTAAGTTTGATTGTTAACCTAATCCTAGAATTTAGAGTGCAGAAATAATTAATATTATTCTATAGGAAAGTAAAAGTTGAGACTTAGAATACTTGTTTGTGGCATATAGCCTGGCTATTCTTTCCTATCCTATTGTAGTGAAAGAAATCTTAATGGTTTAACATGTGACAGAGACTTTAGGGTATTATTTATAGAGTTATGGATAAATTTTAGGTGAGTCTTATCTAACTTATATTTTAGTTGTTTCCTTTTTTTTTTTCACTAATTTTTCTCTTTCTTTATAATAATTTTATGTCCCATTAAAATTCTTAATTATTCAATATGGTATTTCAATATAATGCATTCTGAGTGTGACTTTATTTAAAATGGTTTTATCTTTCTCATTTATAATACATGTTATGTCAAGAAAAATCGAAAGATAGGAAAACAAAAGGGAAATACCAATAGGGATTAGGGTCTTAAACAAAGTTAAACAGAAGCTCGAGACATTTGATTTGCGTGAATGCAAAATGGGCAAGGCTTTCCAAAGAGAATTTCACTAAAGAGTGGTTAGGATGAGACCAAGATTGAGGCTGACCAAGAGATGGTTGGGCTTTATGCCATCGACCTTTCTTCTATTAATTTGATGAGCAGCAGCTGAGTCATTTATACTTTTTAATATTTTATGTTATTTTATTATTTCTGTATTTGTATTAGGAGTCCATTATTGTCTTTAGCATTTTGGATCATATGTTATCTTTCATGGTCTATCCCCCTTTTTAATTCTTTTTTTTTTATCAAGTGTTTCAACCTACAAACAAGGTTTTTGTTGTATTTTCATTATTTGAACAATTCAAACCATTAAGACTTTGTTCTTATCAATCATATTTGATTGTGGCAAATTCCTCTCATCTTTGTTCTCATCAATCATACTTGATTGTGGCAAACTATTGATTTCTTGACTACTACGTGCCATATTAGTACTCTAGCAGTACTTTAGATTATTCCTTAAATCGAAAGTACTATCTTTCTTTAAATAAATCTTATCCTAGTTCAATTTTACAATTGGTGAATCATATTTGTTTGTTGAATCATCTATATCGATATTTTTAATTTGCCACGTTAATTTAAAACGTAAAATATTTCTCTTTTATTTATTAATCATACAGAAAATCCCAAAAACATAACTTTTAATATTGAAAACCACACAAAACCTAAATCCTTCAATTGCATTTTGACCAATGATTGGACTGGTTTTGACCTTGGAATTCGTTTATATCATATTCGTATCAAAATGAAAATTCAATGAGGACAAAGTTGTGTTATGGCGGTACATGTGGTGGTTGTGTGGTGCAATGGGACTTTTGTGGTTAGTCAAGTTGTCGAGTTTGGCTTTTTGGTTTTTAATTCAATTTGCATCAAGCGTTATCCCATTTGATACAAACCGTCATTAGAAACTAAAAGAAATTTGGTTTTTCAAAAAATTTTAGGAGTCACTACTAACTAAGGTTAGAAAAAAAAAATTATGGTCAATGGGTAGGTTGAATCTAACTTACCCATTGATCTTTGAAGAAACAATTTTACTGCTTGAAATACATTTTTTGTTGCACATTTTCATTAAATTTGTCTCAAGATGTATGAATTGGCAACCTACATAATCTAACTATACTCAATCATGGCCAAATAAATAAGTCTATATAAAGCTCGAAAAAAGAATCTTTCCTTCCGTTGCTCTAAGTCATGTCCAATGAATATTAAAGATTCCAAAACTTCCTATTTCTTATTTTTAAATAATTTTTAAAACATATTTTTATTTTTTTAATTATAAAAACTACGACTAGACAATTATAGAGAGTAAAAATAGGATGTTTACACCAATTATCACTTGTCATTTGCTTGATAAAGTAGCTTTAGATAGTGGATTGTTGTTATAATGTTGTTGTGAAGGTTAAAGGAGGAGATTATTTGCAAAGCATGTTTTATATTTACTGCCATTACATCTTGGGAAATTGTCTCATTATAGTTTGTGGGTGGATTTTGATTAATCTCATCAACAAGTCTAACATATCATATTTTTCATGACGTGCTTATACATATATATGGAAGTTGGTAACAAGAGATTGTTGAAGATTCTATGTAAACTTGAACACATCGAATGTGGAATTAACACTACCAAAATGGAGTAAGAGTAACAAGCCATCAATACCAAGTAAACTCCACTAAAACCTCCAATAACCAAATGACCCAAGATTGTGAGCTACTTAGCTTAGCATCACTAGTTCCCATCAATCGCTGTGTCACGATCTTCAACATTACTAACCTAACTTGTAGTACCTCCTTACAGAATCTTACTTACAAAATTGAACTCTAGTTCATTAATTATATTAGCCAAAATACAGGACTAGGATTTAGAGCTCAAATGTAGATTCCTCTAGAATCTTATATACAATATTAGAATTTAGGTTAGGAATCTCATGAATACAAATGCCAAAAAAATTATACCTATTATCATGACCTTAAGAGGCGGAGCCTAGTGGGATTATCCTAACGATATCATACCACATGTGCACTCGTAATATGAGAACCGTCTTGCAAGCCAAAGATTATAAGACTTTATCTTATTTATTTAATTCTCATAATTTAATCATAAATATCTATAATAACTTTATTTAAATTCACTAAGGATTTGATTTTTCCACATTATACCAAGATTGCAGAGAATCGGTATCCCCTATCAAAAAATGAAAATTGGGTTTAACCTATAAAATACAAAGTTTCTATTATTTATTCAATTTATCCAATTTGCATTCTAAGTTCAATATAATCTATATTTCTAATTTCAATATAATCTGATGGAGAAGCACTCTTCTTACACTTTTAGCCCAATCCCAACTAGCATTTTATGTGCACAAACATTGTTGGGGGTGAGTGAAACCATAGCTCAGTGAGATAACCTGACTATACTACACATCAAGCAATAACAAACAAGTTTAATTAATAAGTGTATGCAATGTAATAATCAATCATATGCATAAATACAAGTTTGGATAACCCGTAATCCAAATAGGATGGAGATTTACGCCATCTTATCGAGGTTGAAGGAACCTAGTCGAGGAACTCTGCCTCATAACCTAACCACCCTGGAGAATCAGAGAACCAAGGGACTAACATTTTACTCATATCCTTGGAACAAAGAAACTCCACTAAGTGTTAGTCATTTCATGTCGATACTACGGGCGGCGTTCCTTCATTTGCCAGTTAGTTCCCTTGGAACTGAGCAGATAAAAAAAAAAAAAAAAAAAAAAACCTTGCATAGAACTAGGAAATTTACATCTAGAAAAATCAAGCATTAACAGAAAACTAAAACACTAATACGTAGAGGGCTGTCAAGCTTTTATGGAATAAGGCAATTTATGCAATGTATGACCATTTCATTTAAAGACCATATAGTATTATGTGAGTTTACTTAGTGACAAAATAATTCACAAACAAGCAGCAACATGTTTCAAACATTATACATCACCCAATTGAGTTATCACTTCAAATAACATTGTTTAGCATGCAGTCAAATAGCATACAACATATATTATTCCCATCCCCGCACACATAGCAATTTTGATTTGCTATTTCATATGCACTAAACTTATGAGCACAATTAATGTGATAAGGTCAAAGTTACTCACCTATCATCCTAGCTTAATTGTCGTAATAGTCTACTAGGAAGTCCCATAATTAATATGTTTCTCTTGTAAAATGAGATAACATATACTCATTACTATACCATTATCTGCATAATAATCTCGGTTGTACTTTTGTGTCCTAAACTTAAGTTTTGCCATTTTAGATCTATTTTACTTATTTGAATATGGGTTTTAAACCTTATAAGAGTTAACTTTCCCTAGTTGAGTTATAAAATTCATATAAACTCACTTGGTTACGACCCACCTTTTAAGGTGTCTGCTAAAATATGGTATCTAAAGGCAAGTCGTGATGCCGTCCTTTAAGTAAGGATAACGCTATTATAAAATTTTCAAACTTCTTATAACTTATATTTCCATGGACATTACAAAACTGTGTGGTTACACTACTATATTATTCAAAGCAAATAGGGTTTACTTAACACATTATAGTGTCTTAATAATATAGAATTTGTACAAACCATAAAAGTTTTAAAGATAACTTTTGCATAGTAACATAGTAACCTATAATCTTAAGCTATTTTCAAAGATTAGATCCTCTAAGCAGGTAGTTGGAACTCTCTATGCAATTCCCGAAACCCTTCTTAACAGCATCAAGCATAGTCTTCAATATCTGAGGTTAGAAACACTAACCCCTCAGTTCCTTTGAACTAAGTCAGTACAAAAGCACATAAAACAAATAGTAGAAAAGTACAATTTATTGAAATTTGAAATTTCATATGCAACCGTATGTCATGCTAATGCACGTGACATGTACTGGCTAGTACCTTAACCGAGCAGAGCAGCCCTTAGGCGACTCAAAAGCAGTATTTCATTGCTTAACCGAGCAAAGCAGCATGGTGCAGCTCCAAAATAAACCGAGCAGGAATCAACCTAAAGGGATTTAGATTCCTAAAACTGAACAGAATCTAAAGATTCAATAACCGAGCAAGCAGCCCGGAGACGACTTAAAAACCAAGCAAGCGGCTATAGGTGGCTTAAACTGAGCATGCAATTCTATATGCATTAAATCAAGCTTATAAGTTAAGATTTCCAAGAAAACCAAGCTTTATCAAATTATGACCCTAAGGTCCATTTGTTCAAAACCAAGCTTTTGAAATATAGCCCTTGGGCCCTTTCGTGCTGTGCCATGCCATGCCATGAATGCAATAGTGCAAGCACCATTAATGTCACACCCCGCCCCGCAGGCGACGGCGATGTGATGCCAGGGCAGGCAAACCCACCACTGGCCCCCTAGTGGTAATGGCCGACACCACCATGCATCATGGTGACCCCAACCAACGCATGCCCCAACGGGTACCACAGGCACTATAGGTATTGTTACCCTCAGGATGGATTGACCCCAGTCTGCAGCCTCTAGGGATCGAACCCATGACCTGAGGCTTTTGCTTGCCCTAAAGGCAGCACCTTTCACCAGTTGAGCTGCAGATCAACTGGTGAAAGGTGCTGCCTTTGGGGCAGGCAAAAGCCTTAGGTCTGGGTTCGAATCCTAGAGTCTGCAAACCGATTCAACTCTGCCTAAGGGTAACAATACCTATAGTACCTGTGCTACCCTATGGGGCATGCGTTGGTTGGGGTCACCATAATGCAATGGTGGTGTCGGCCATTACCACTAGGGGCAGTGGTGGGTTTGTCTGCCCTGGCATCACATTGCCTTCGCCTGCGGGGGCGGGGTATGACATAAAAAGGCGCCTTTTATGTCACACCCCGCCCTCGCAGGCGACGGTGATGTGATGCCAGGGCAGGCAAACCCACCACTGGCCTCCTAGTGGTAATGGCCGACACCACCATTGCATCATGGTGACCCCAACCAACGCATGCCCCAACGGGTACCACGGGCACTATAGGTATTGTTACCCTCAGATGGATTGACCCCAGTCTGCAGCCTCTAGGATCGAACCCATGACCTGAGGCTTTTGCCTGCCCCAAAGGTAGCACCTTTCACCAGTTATCTGCAGCTCAACTGGTGAAAGGTGCTGCCTTTGGGCAAGCAAAAGCCTCAGGTCATGGGTTCGATCCCTAGAGGCTGCAGACTGGGGTCAATCCATCCGGAGGGTAACAATACCTATAGTGCCTGTGGTACCCGTTGGGGCATGCGTTGGTTGGGGTCACCATGATGCAGTGGTGGTGTCGGCCATTACCACTAGGGGGCCAGTGGTGGGTTTGCCTGCCCTGGCATCACATCGCCGTCGCCTGCGGGGGCGGGGTGTGACATTAATGGTGCTTGCACTATTGCATTCATGGCATGGCATGGCACAGCACGAAAGGGCCCAAGGGCTATGTTTCAAAAGCTTGGTTTTGAACAAATGGACCTTAGGGTCATAATTTGATAAAGCTTGGTTTTCTTGGAAATCTTAACTTATAAGCTTGATTTAATGCATATAGAATTGCATGCTCAGTTTAAGCCGCCTATAGCCGCTTGCTTGGTTTTTAAGTTGTCCTCGGGCTGCTTGCTCGGTTATTGAATCTTTAGATTCTGTTCAGTTTTAGGAATCCAAATCCCTTTAGGTTGATTCCTGCTCGGTTTATTTTGGAGCTGCACCATGCTGCTTTGCTCGGTTAAGCAATGAAATACTGCTTTTGAGTAGCCTAAGGGCTGCTCTGCTCGGTTAAGGTACTAGCCAGTACATGTCACGTGCATTAGCATGACATACGGTTGCATATGAAATTTCAAATTTCAATAAATTGTACTTTTCTACTATTTGTTTTATGTGCTTTTGTACTGACTTAGTTTAAAGGAACTGAGGGGTTAGTGTTTCTAACCTCAGATATTGAAGACTATACTTGATGCTGTTAGGAAGGGTTTCGGGAATTGCATAGAGAGTTCCAACTACCTGCTTAGAGGATCTAATCTTTGAAAATAGCTTAAGATTATAGGTTACTATGTTACTATGCAAAAGTTATCTTTAAAACTTTTATGGTTTGTACAAATTCTATATTATTAAGACACTATAATGTGTTAAGTAAACCCTATTTGCTTTGAATAATATAGTAGTGTAAGCCACACATTTTTGTAATGTCCATGGAAATATAAGTTATAAGAAGTTTGAAAATTTTATAATAGCGTTATCCTTACTTAAAGGACGGCATCACGACTTGCCTTTAGATACCATATTTTTAGCAGACACCTTAAAAGTTGGTCGTAACCAAGTGAGTTTATATGAATTTTATAACTCAACTAGGGAAAGTTAACTCTTATAAGGTTTAAAACCCATATTCAAATAAGTAAAATAGATCTAAAATGGCAAAACTTAAGTTTAGGACACAAAAGTACAACCGAGATTATTATGCAGATAATGGTATAGTAATGAGTATATGTTATCTCATTTTACAAGAGAAACATATTAATTATGGGACTTCCTAGTAGACTATTACGACAATTAAGCTAGGATGATAGGTGAGTAACTTTGACCTTATCACATTAATTGTGCTCATAAGTTTAGTGCATATGAAATAGCAAATCAAAATTGCTATGTGTGCGGGGATGGGAATAAATATGTTGTATGCTATTTGACTGCATGCCAAACTATGTTATTTGAAGTGATAACTCAATTGGATGATGTATAATGTTTGAAACATGTTGCTGCTTGTTTGTGAATTATTTTGTCACTAAGTAAACTGACATAATACTATATGGTCTTTAAATGAAATGGTCATACATTGCATAAATTGCATTGTTGCATAAAAGCGTGACAGCCCTCTACGTATTAGTATTTCAGTTTTCTGTTAATGCTTGATTTTTCTAGATGTAAATTTCTTAGTTTTATGCAAGGTTTTTTTTTTTTTTTTTTTTTTATCTGCTCAATTCCAAGGGAACTAACTATCAAATGAAGGAACGCCGCCCGTAGTATCGACATGAAATGACTAACACTTAGTGGAGTTTCTTTATTCCAAGGATATGAGTAAAATGTTAGTCCCTTGGTTCTCTGATTCTCCAAGGTGGTTAGGTTATGAGGCAGAGTTCCTCGACTAGGTTCCTTCAACCTCGATAAGATGGCGTAAATCTCCATCCTATTTGGATTACGGGTTATCCAAGCTTGTATTTATGCATATGATTGATTATTACATTGCATACGCTTATTAATTAAACTTGGTTGTTATTGCTTGATGTGTAGTATAGTCAGGTTATCTCACTGAGCTATGGTTTCACTCACCCCCCAAAAATGTTTGTGCACATAAAATGCTAGTTGGGATTGAGCTAAAAGTGTAAGAAGAGTGCTTCTCCATCAGATTATATTGAAATTAGAAATATAGATTATATTGAACATAGAATGCAAATTGGATAAACTGAATAAATAATAGAAACTTTGTATTTTATAGGTTAAACCCAATTTTCATTTTTTGATAGGGGATACTGATTCTCTGCAATCTTGGTATAATGTGGAAAAATCAAATCCTTAGTGAATTTAAATAAAGTTATTATATATATTTATGATTAAATTATGAGAATTAAATAAATAAGATAAAGTCTTATAATCTTTGGCTTGCAAGACGGTTCTCATATTACGAGTGCACGTGTGGTATGATATCGTTAGGATAATCCTACTAGGCTCCGTCTCTTAGGGTCATGATAATAGGTATAATTTTTTTGGCATTTGTATTCATGAGATTCCTAACCTAAATTCTAATATTGTATATAGGATTCTAGAGGAATCTACATTTGAGCTCTAAATCCTAGTCCTGTATTTTGGCTAATATAATTAATGAACTAGAGTTCAATTTTGTAAGTAAGATTCTGTAAGGAGGTACTACAAGTTAGGTTAGTAATGTTGAAGATCGTGACACAGCGATTGATGGGAACTAGTGATGCTAAGCTAAGTAGCTCACAATCTTGGGTCATTTGGTTATTGGAGGTTTTAGTGGAGTTTACTTGGTATTGATGGCTTGTTACTCTTACTCCATTTTGGTAGTGTTAATTCCACATTCGATGTGTTCAAGTTTACATAGAATCTTCAACAATCTCTTGTTACCAACTTACCATATATATGTATAAGCACGTCATGAAAAATATGATATGTTAGACTTGTTGATGAGATTAATCAAAATCCACCCACAAACTATAATGAGACAATTTCCCAAGATGTAATGGCAGTAAATATAAAACATGCTTTGCAAATAATCTCCTCCTTTAACCTTCACAACAACATTATAACAACAATCCACTATCTAAAGCTACTTTATCAAGCAAATGACAAGTGATAATTGGTGTAAACATCCTATTTTTACTCTCTATAATTGTCTAGTCGTAGTTTTTATAATTAAAAAAATAAAAATATGTTTTTAAAAATTATTTAAAAATAAGAAATAGGAAGTTTTGGAATCTTTAATATTCATTGGACATGACTTAGAGCAACAAGGAAAGATTCTTTTTTCGAGCTTTATATAGACTTATTTATTTGGCCATGATTGAGTATAGTTAGATTATGTAGGTTGCCAATTCATACATCTTGAGACAAATTTAATGAAAATGTGCAACAAAAAATGTATTTCAAGCAGTAAAATTGTTTCTTCAAAGATCAATGGGTAAGTTAGATTCAACCTACCCATTGACCATAATTTTTTTTTCTAACCTTAGTTAGTAGTGACTCCTAAAATTTTTTGAAAAACCAAATTTCTTTTAGTTTCTAATGACGGTTTGTATCAAATGGGATAACGCTTGATGCAAATTGAATTAAAAACCAAAAAGCCAAACTCGACAACTTGACTAACCACAAAAGTCCCATTGCACCACACAACCACCACATGTACCGCCATAACACAACTTTGTCCTCATTGACTTTTCATTTTGATACGAATATGATATAAACGAATTCCAAAGGTCAAAACCAGTCCAATCATTGGTCAAAATGCAATTGAAGGATTTAGGTTTTGTGTGGTTTTCAATATTAAAAGTTATGTTTTTGGGATTTTCTGTATGATTAATAAATAAAAGAGAAATATTTTACGTTTTAAATTAACGTGGCAAATTAAAAATATCGATATAGATGATTCAACAAACAAATATGATTCACCAATTGTAAAATTGAACTAGGATAAGATTTATTTAAAGAAAGATAGTACTTTCGATTTAAGGAATAATCTAAAGTACTGCTAGAGTACTAATATGGCACGTAGTAGTCAAGAAATCAATAGTTTGCCACAATCAAGTATGATTGATGAGAACAAAGATGAGAGGAATTTGCCACAATCAAATATGATTGATAAGAACAAAGTCTTAATGGTTTGAATTGTTCAAATAATGAAAATACAACAAAAACCTTGTTTGTAGGTTGAAACACTTGATAAAAAAAAAAGAATTAAAAAGGGGGATAGACCATGAAAGAAATAACATATATCCAAAATGCTAAAGACAATAATGGACTCCTAATACAAATACAGAAATAATAAAATAACATAAAATATTAAAAAGTATAAATGACTCAGCTGCTGCTCATCAAATTAATAGAAGAAAGGTCGATGGCATAAAGCCCAACCATCTCTTGGTCAGCCTCAATCTTGGTCTCATCCTAACCACTCTTTAGTGAAATTCTCTTTGGAAAGCCTTGCCCATTTTGCATTCACGCAAATCAAATGTCTCGAGCTTCTGTTTAACTTTGTTTAAGACCCTAATCCCTATTGGTATTTCCCTTTTGTTTTCCTATCTTTCGATTTTTCTTGACATAACATGTATTATAAATGAGAAAGATAAAACCATTTTAAATAAAGTCACACTCAGAATGCATTATATTGAAATACCATATTGAATAATTAAGAATTTTAATGGGACATAAAATTATTATAAAGAAAGAGAAAAATTAGTGAAAAAAAAAAAGGAAACAACTAAAATATAAGTTAGATAAGACTCACCTAAAATTTATCCATAACTCTATAAATAATACCCTAAATCTCTGTCACATGTTAAACCATTAAGATTTCTTTCACTACAATAGGATAGGAAAGAATAGCCAGGCTATATGCCACAAACAAGTATTCTAAGTCTCAACTTTTACTTTCCTATAGAATAATATTAATTATTTCTGCACTCTAAATTCTAGGATTAGGTTAACAATCAAACTTAGGAATTAAATTAAATAAATTGTATAAATTTTCACATAATTTGTTTGTGAATAGATTTAATTGAAATAAAGACATCAATATCTCAATTTCCTATTCAAAATTTCCAAATACCTCAAATCATTATTACAAGCTTACCTAAATTAAATTCCAAACATGTGACTTTCTCTCTCTCTCTTCACAAAATTTCACCAAGATTCTAGCTCAAAAAAATTCCCAAAATCAGCAGCAACATTTTAACTTTAAAACATAAAGACGCACATCCTATTAAGCTCTAAAAACCCATTCATCCCATTATCAACATTGAACCAAAAATAGGAAAGCATATACCCAAAATTCGCTCCTATCTTTTACCTATATTGATACCCATTTTAATTTCTATTTCAGTTAAATTATAAGTAATATTGAATAGTGAGAATCAAAATTAAGGCTAGAATTATACAGAATAAACTTCTACAAATCATTTTAGTAGCAGTAGCTTGAAGATTAAAAGATGTAATTGATAATTTTTACATTTCTAGTAAGAGAAGTTTCAATTTGTGATGAATATGTGTTAGGATGCAAGTGTGTAGAATTCTACATGGGAAATATGAGACTTGTGTGAAGAGTTTCTAAGAGGGAAGACCCATTAACCCATTACCTTAAGGTTTTGAGTTATAGATAGTGTCAAAAACCCAATGGTGTTATCATTCATAAAGCCCATTAGATTTCTCCCCATTGAAGGCATACTCCAGATATTAACAATTGGTATCAGAGCCGATGGTTCGGCTGGAAATCTCTCATGGTTTGGCCCACCATGTGGAAAGAAGAGCTTTGTGGCATGACTCGTTTGTGAAAACCCATGGTGAGTAGGTGGGACCACTCACAAAACGGGTTTAGTAGAGTCAGTTTGACAAGCTCTTGTTGAGAAGAGTATGGCCTATCCCATTGTGGAGACTCACACTTGAGGGGGAGATTGTTAGGATGCAAGTGTGAGAATCCCATATTTCAAGTGTGAGTCTCCACAATGGGATAGGCCATACTCCTTCTCAACAAGAGCTTGTCAAACAGACTCCACTAAACCTTTGTGAGTGGTCTCACCTACTCACCATGGGTTTTCACAAACGAGTCATGCTACAAAACTCTTCTTTCCATATGGTGGGTCCAACCATGAGAGATTTTCTATTGAGAGATCTGAAAGATTAGAGTTATAAATCTCTCAATTCTTATATTCCTACTTTATATAGTGTGATTTCTCTCTCGCCTCTGCCCATGGTTTTTCCCAAAAGGGTTTCCACGTAAAATCTGTGTATTCTTTACTTTCTGCTTGCTATTATCATTTTTTGATTGCGCGTTTGTTTATAACAAACTGGTATCAGAGCCAAAGGTTTGGTTTTGTGTCTCTTCTACAATGGCAACTTTGAAGTATGGTATTCCGTTCTTGGGTCACAGCATCAAATTTTCTTGGAAGAGATGGAGAATGTTCAATGTCGATTGAGCCCTTTTATGATTTTTGTGGAAGAGTGAAAATGTTTTGTTTTTATGTCGAAGCTCCTGTATCCGTGTCAAGGTGGAAATTGTTGGAGTTTGTGACCCGTTTTCAGTAGCTGTTTTTCGTAGTCATAATTTTGGTATTTGTATAATGAATGAATATTTGACTATACATTTATTATTCATTCATTATACATTTAAGAGACATAATTTTAGCCTTTATTGCGGCTAGCTGTATACACATATAAATATGTGTTTTGTTAGGGTTTGTATGAGAGTGAAAAAATGAGAGAGTTTTGATTTGTAATTTGTTACTTTCTCTCTCTTGTACTCCATTATCAACATATAGTGAATTCTCTCGCCTCTGCTCGTGGTTTTTTCCCAATTTGGGTTTTCCACGTAAATCTTATGTGTGCTTTATCATATCTCTTTGCTCTTGCCATTGTTCGTCTTTTATAAAAATATGTATATTGATTAATGATTAAATTAAGATCAAATGTTAAATTAAATTCTAATATGTATATTAAATATATAAGTGCCAAAATTATATATATATATATAATATGGTGTGATGAATATGATGAATATATGTGTCTGGTTGTATGAAATATGTATATGTCGTTATTGAATTAGATTTATTTTGATTAAAACATGTTATAATATATAAATGAAATATGTATCCCGAGATAAATGGTATATGCACGACAACGATCTTTGATGGATGATGGTAATGATTTTCAGATGACAATGTAAATATAGATCTGGACTTTGAATAACCTTGATAATTTTTTTTTTTAATTACCAAAATGGTCATATACGCAAGGTTAATATCTCAGGAAGAATGATCAAATTGATGATGACATGCCTGTTCACGCCAACATTGAAATATGAAATATATATTGATTGGTTATGGAATATCATAATTTGGAGCTAATCTTTTTAACATGGAAAAAAAAAAAAAAACTATATACGTGTATGTTCACAGGTAATTTTGATTGATTTTGTTGTGACAAATCATAATAAATTAATGCAATATATGTTTTGTGTGTGTGTGTGTTGAGAATTATCATGTATATGTATGTATGTTATTTGATTTCTTTTATGCTGAAATTTGTAAAAAAATTAATATACATATATGTCGAATTCCAGGTTTTTCATTATTATTATTATTATTGTTATTATTATTATTTGTTTGTTTCTGATTAATTGTTAAATAAATTAGTAAATTTCGGGAAAAAAATTTCAAGATTAATATATTATATAATTAACCTATACATTGCACGATTCACCCACACACACACACACATATATATATATATGTACATGGTGATTTTTTTAATTTAAGCATAATACATAAAATAAATATAATTTATTAAAACTAATTGAATCAATACCAAGGCGCCTCTAATTGTTTGAACAGGATGAAATTGTGGCGACTTTGGACTGGTATACATGTCCCCTAATGGATTTGATGATGAAATGGTTCTGTATGTTGTTGACTTGAATCGGTGGCATGCCTAATCAATTTGTTCCAGGGAAAATGAACCACCACAAAATCAATTGATTATAATTAAATAGGGGTCTTATCTAAATACGAATTTCACCATTTTTATTTGAGTTAAAAACCAAGATCTACACTTAATATGAACATAAATATAAAAAAAATCCATGGTAGTAAACTATAAACTCATAGATCTAAACTTTACTTATCAAAATCATTCATTCATGTTATCTATTCCCTAAGCTCTTCATTTTAAATGAAAAATACACATTTCGAAGTTGAAAAATAACTTTTTTAAATATGGTTCCTTTTTTATCCGAATTTTCAAAAATGATTTTTGTTGAAAATAAAATAGATCTTGAGCTTTCTAAAACTTTCCTACTATCATCATGCTACCACAAGTTATCTAAGAGCATAAAACAAAAGTTTAATACATGTATGAACTAAAAACAACTAGATCTAGTTTACTATACTAATTATAAATGCATGAACACTAAGATAGTTATGTCAATGGTGAATATATGCATAAATCATTAGCAATAACAAAAATAATAACTCAAATAACAAGATCTAAAGCATAAACGAAAATCAAAGCTACAAAAAGTTAGATCTACAAAATAAACTACTTTTAGCAGAAATAATAATGATACAAGATAATAATCATGGAGAAGAGGAGTGTTTCATTTTTGGCATCATCATCCTTAACTTTTAAGCTTATGGAAGGTCATTTGATCCATGAAACTCTCATTATACTTTACCTATATTACCTATGGAAGCTTTGGACAAGAGTTTTACCAAAGAATCTTGAAGAAGTATGTGTGGGAGCTCATAGAAGAAATAGGGGTAGATTGTGTTCTTGTAAGAACAAGAACAGAAGAAGAAAGAAAGAGAGGAAAAGAAAGAATAAATGAGATAGGGTTTCAAAGGAATGAAACCCTATCTCATAATGATATCTATATTTCTTGTTTTGTATTTTTTATTCTTATTTCAAATTTAATATTTTGTTTTATGTATCTGCTATTAAGTTATGGGGATTAAACTTGTTTTAAGTCCTTTGATCAACTTTTGGCCAAAATCTATATTATAATTTATTTTCATTTTGCTTGTCTTAATCTTAATTTTAGGTGTGTGTATATATATATATATATTTCTAATTATGCCAGTCATACTACTCAAGATGTCTATGGTCTATAAATGCCGAGACTTATATTTATATTTAGGTGAGTAGTTCTTGAGCTAGATCTTTCAATTTTAAATTATATCATCATATTATCAAACCCATGCTCGAACTGTATCGAGTTTGTTTTAGGAATCTTAATTATATATATATATATAATATATATATGCATGTTACAGCATACAATATGTATATAGGATTATTTTTCCTTAACTTAACTTATGAATAATAAATTGAAGTTCATAAAATTTTTTATTTCTTGTTCTAATATGAAATTCGTATTAATGGGTTATTTTTCGAAAAGTGGTCTAAATAGCCTCAATGCTAGCCTTTATTATATAATCTTTAATTAAGCTTAGCATACTCATTTTGACTCGAATTTTTACATATAAGGCATTAGAAAGCTTGTTTTGTGTTTTTTATATGCTAGTTACTCCATTTATTACTTCATAATTATATTTTCCTCACTTTATAATTTTTTAATAGATACTATAGGATTTTTCAATGTCTTGTTTGTTTGATAATTTTATTATCGAGCTTTTATTAATCATATGAGTCCTTTCGTGTAAATAAAATATTTATTTCATTTTTTTATAGTTTAGCTAGTTTGTTTATGCTTTCTTTGACAATATACTATCTACTATTATTTACTTTGTCTGTCAACCTTATCTGTTTATGTAAGTTGAAATTTCTATTATTTATGAGGTCATATCTATAATCTAATCACTAGTATGCTTTGTTGGTGGTTTTTGTGGATTTATGTAAGTTCTATTATGTATTTTAATTATAGTTTGTTTCCTTAATATTATTCTAACCTATTCAAATCTTCTATTCTATTATCATTTTTTTAGTATACCTCAATGGTATGACTTTCCCTATAATTAGGATCGGTATTTCTCACAGACATCTTAATATTCATTTTAGCTAAGTTTTATTATCTAGAGGATGTTGTAGACATATTCTACTAAATTTTGAACTAAGTTAGAGTATGAAATATGTATAAGGAACTATATTCCTATGGTGACCGAAAATTATAATAGACGTTTTCTAAATTTAGGTTGATTCCTCCATAGTTTTCGTTACTAGATATGATACCTAACTCGATTAAAATAGACATTATATGCTCTCTCATGCTCATCCTATTATTACTCATAGACTTAAAAAGACCAAGTATATAGAATTTCTATATAGGTCTTTCCTAATTTCTACACATATAAAAGATAAGTTATATGATGAGTTAGATATTACCTTATTTTGCTAGAGAGGAAAATGATAAATCTCCCTTTTTTATTTTTTAATTGGGCCATAACCTACATATATAAGTAAGGAGATGACTTTATTAAATTTTTAGGCATAAAACAACTAACTGGAGATAACTTTTACCTTGTACTGTGAATCTTAAAATCTTATTGTGTTATTGGTTGTTTTGTTTTTGTCGTTAGTTATGGTGGGTTTTAAGAGAAGGAATAGTGTTTTGGTTTGTTCTAAATTGTCTTATGAGACAATTGGAACTCACGGTTGGGGCTTGAAATTTAAGAGGATTTAAGCTTGTTAATTTTCATTTGTTGATATGTGTGTGTTATGGTGAGTCTCATTTTTGTATATGATATATATATATATATAGGGGTTGGACATTTAAATGACTTACTAAGGAAATGTTTGACTAGTCTATATAATTGTCTTAATATCCTACTACACTATACGATGGAACAAGCTTGTTTTATATCATGTATTTGTTGTTGTGGTTGTTTTACGGGTGAGAAGAAAAATTTATTTGGTGGATTGTCATTGGATGAAGTGTCCCTTGGTTTGACTTCTTGCACTATTGTTCTAATTTTACAAGCAAAATACGATGGACAATTTCTTTGGTGAAGAACCGGTCATGTGTGTTATATTTTCACCGTGCACATCAAAATTCCGTGTGGGATAATCACAAGACTTAAATATCTAGTTAATTTCATCAAAATCTAGCTCATACGTCTATAATTATGTCAATTATGTGAGAGTTTTATTTCCAAAAATTTATTTGAGATTCTAAAAATTTCTAAAGTGTTGTTGAGTTCAATTTTCAGTTTAAAGTTTCGCGATTAAGTATTTTTAAAGTTTTATCCTATGCGGTTAGAGTTTTAGGAACCAATAAATCAAAAAAGAAAATTAATACCTATAAACTCTAAATTTTTTTAACTAAAATTATGATGCAATCCAAACTTTTTTTTTCAAAGTCTAAATTAACAGTTATAGATCTGTTTATAGTTTCTTACTGTGTGTTTATAACCCTAACAATTTATTTTTAACTTATCATTTTTAGTCTTCATACTCTACGAGTTACTAGCTTTCAGTACACTTGAAATCTAAGGCTACTTATTCTTATATCCTAGGTTTTTCACTCAGGTATCAATCTTGTCTTTGGTATCTTTTAATATCTAGAAAAATCATTTATCATATTATAGATTATATTAGACAATATTTCATAAGTGATTTAGTACATACTATCTAAATATCTATTTTGTTATTATTTATTTGTGATTTTTAATTTCTCATTACTTAATTCATAATAGAAAATTTTCAGGAATTATGTCTTAAATGTGATTGGATGAAGTCTAGATATTGGTTTACGGTTTTAGCATGAAGAGTAAAAAGACCAAAACTTCTTAAGTGTGAACTCATTAAATGCATGAGGTTTATGTGTGTGGAAATGCATTAAATGAAGGGCTTATGTGTGTAGGAAAGTATTAAATGAGGGGTTATGTGTGTGTGAAAGCATTAAATGCCTTAGCGTTTATGTGCGTAGAATGCTTTTCACGGTTTCAAGACATTTTTTTTTGGCCCAACACGGTTTGAAGACTTAAATTTAGGGTTTTAGACATACATTGATTTGTTTATACATAATAATCTAAGCGATATCGTAGGATCTTGAGTTATACGCGTATAATTATATCAGTTATATGAGAGATTTATTTTTAAAAGTTCATTTAAGGCCTCTACAATAGTCTTAGATTATTCTTAAGTTCAAATCTTAAATTTAAAGTTTATACGATTGAATATTTCTAGGGTTTTGTTCTTACGTGATTAAAATTCCTGGGTTCTATAGGTCAATTTAGGGTTTTAATCTCCACAGACTCAAAAATTTATAACTAGAATGTTGGTGTAATCCAAATATTTAATTGAGATTTAGATTCTTAGACATTGATTTATTTTTTATCTTATCGCGTATTTTGTAACCTTAGTGATTCATCTTTAAATTATTGTTTTATAACCAATAAGTTCTAAAAATTAATCGTCTACTATTGTAATTGAAATCTAGGGCCAACTATGATTATTTAAGGAGTCGTTGACTCATGTTATAGAATATTATATTTTATTGCCTAAAAATTATTATTTTTAATTATTTGATAATCGCAGGTTTTCTAGTGCTACTTTGGGGTTTTAAATAATTATAAATAATTAAAAAACCATTGTATCATTATTTAACGATTATAGAATTTGTTTTCTAATCATTGAACTTATAGAAAAAGGATCTTTAATTTTTAAAGTAATGATCAATTTATCATCATCATTGATTGTCTAAGGTTACTGATTGCGTTGTGAAATTTTATTGGTATGTATTCTAATTTTTCTAATTATAACTAAATAATTTTAAATTATGAAAAATTAGAAGTGACTTTTGTGACTTTATTAAAGTTTTCAAAATTATATTATATTTTTTGTCATTACCATATTTAGGTTATATAAAAATTAGGAAATTACACCTACGAACTAAGCTAAGTAAAAATGATAAGCGTATAATAATATTAGGTCCAAAGATCAATCATGGCACTTTGATAGGATGGAACCAATGACACTTAAATATGATATTCCTCAAAAGTGAATGGTGTCCAATCAGACATTAATTCAGGCTTTCCAATGTATATCTATAATCGAACCCACTTTCCCTAGCCGGTCACTACAACCTAGATTACTCCGTGTAACAATTTCGTGGCTATGTCTCTTCTAGCACTTATTCAATCATAGACTCATAGATCTTTTTAAGAGTAACGTAATATAACAAATCCTACTCGACGATTAACTATACTAAATGCATACATAATATATTAATTTCATCGGATTTTTTAAAGAAAAAATAAAAAAAAAGACTAATTCCACTGGAAACACATGATACACCAACAATTTGGAATTGAACTCTAAAAATCATAATGGAGTATATATTATATGCACACACAGTTATTTGACTTCCTGTCCTGTCATTAAAGATGGATTAATCCCACGATTTACATTTAAGGTTTTTTTTTAATTGTTAGTTTGTTATCGGTATCAGTTCAGTATCGGTTCAGTATTAGTTCAGATTGATCAGTTTATGAGTAAAACTGTTAGTTTTTCATCGGAATCATATCAAAATCAGTTCAATATTAGTTCAGTATTTATTTGACATAAAACGATACCAAAACAACGAACTCAAGTCTTCATTTTATGGGCGGTTTTAGGAGTAGAATGCATTTTCCCAAAACTTGGTTCTTTATGAAGGCATCTATTCTTTATAAATGGCTTAGAGGTCGAATCGCAATTATCCATATTTTCTAAGTTAATTTCCTCTATTTAAATTCAATTCAATGCTTATTGAAGTAATATTGGGCCAATTATAAAAGATCTTACGGTTTAATGGTGAATGTATTGGGTTTATTTACCCAACACTCATTGACTAAACCCTGATCTGATTACAAGTGTAAGATGCAAATCCTTTCTTTGTTGAGTGGGATTATTGGCTAAGGTGGAGTGAAGTGTTCCATACATTAAAAAAGCAAGGTATGTGATAAGGAAGGATAAAGCAAAAGCAAGAGATTGTGCCTTTCGACGTGGACACCAACAAAATAATGGGGTAGTAGGCAATAGTAATAGCATTTTGCATTGCATATGCCAAAAATGACACTAAGTTCCAATCCTACTCAGCCCCATTCCCAGTTTCCTCCACGCATCCGACAGCATCACATCACATACGTGGACCATTCTGGCGTTTAATTATTAATTTGCACCTTAATGGAATAGTAGTATTATTTGAGAAGTCTAAGGCTGTACAACATCCATCTTTAACAATATATTTTATGGAAAATTGGGTTACGGAGTATTTAAAGTGTTTGTACTTTTGATTTTTAATAATTTAGTAGTCAAACTTTTAATTTTAGTGATTTAATAATTTTTTTAAATTTAATTTTAATTTAGTACCTCTTGACGAAAAAATTAACGTTGTTATATTTATTTATATTTTGGTTTCAATACTTTCGTTTTAATTATACTTTTTGTTGTCTACAATTTAATTTTGATGCATTTTGTTGTTTATTCATTAATTAATTTATTAAAAATTAATATTTAACTTTTCTTAAGTGATATTAATTTAAATTTTAGAAGAAAGTTATGTATTAAATCATTGAAAATTAATTTTAAAACTTTAATTGATATATTATTTTAGAAATAACAAGAAAATTGTTTATATGATGATTTTGATTGTAAATAAGTTTTTGTTTGGAATCTTCGATTTTGATAAAATCTTATATCATTAAAAAGCTCTTAGCATCAATTTTAGTTAAAAATAAGACCGTACTACATGTTCCAAGATAACATAGATTAGGTAAAATTTGAAAATAGTTATAATTTGTAATTTATGTCTCATTTGTTTTATAACATGAAATTTTAAACTTGTTAAACAATACATCTCTATATACTATAACATTTATCTAAATTTTCTTTTGTAGTATTCCTAAAAAACCTTGTGAGATTGTTCAAAAAGCCCTCCCTCGATCTAGACACATGAGCAAGTCAATATAAGTCATTCAATGCAAAGGTCTATGAAGGACATTTTGAACAATTTCATAAGGGTTTTTTTAAGACATTACAAAAAAAAAGAGCTAAAGAAAAATAGAATATATAGATGTATCATTTCAACAAATTAGAAATTTTTTTATCAATAACATTGTAGCCTAGTAGTATATCTCTAGTCTCTCGAGTGAGAGGTCACAAGTTCGAATCTCTTCAGCCCTTGTAAGGACCCGTTATCACCCCTTTAATTAAGATAGGCGAAAGAGTTTCAAACCACATATAACTTGTAGGATTATATATAAGTTTGTCTAGAAGAAGTGTTTGAGGAATTGTTTGTCTAATTCCAAATAATTAAAATAACAAAAACCATAGTTTTTCAAAATTTTAACAAAACATACTAGACCATTAACATATTTCATAAAGAAATAAACTCAAGCCATACATAGCTAAGTACATATATATATATATATATACATTACAACCAAAGGCTTCTTACAAGCCTTAACAAAATTATACATATAATCCAACTAGTGCTTTAAATACAACCACAAGGCTATCTATCTACAAAATTTGGATTCCATCAAGTCTAAGGTCATCTCTAGTCCTCTAATCATTAAGAAAATCCTCGAAATTGGTTCCATACCCCATACTCATGTAAAACTCATCGGATTCATCACTTGAAATGGTTAAAATATGAGCTAAAGGCCTAGTACGCAAGGAATGAATACAAATGCAAAGTGATTCACACATGCTTAAGCTAAATACAAAATGCAAAAATCAATAATTTATTATTCAATCTTTAGTTAGTCACACTTCATGGGAGTATTCAAACTCCGGACATCAATGATCTAATATCACGTCCGCCTCCTTGAGTGGTCACTACTGTTCATACAGACTAGGCAGCCCTACCTTCTGACGTAGCCTGTAATACTAGGGGATCCTGAGTAACGCATCACGACGCTCAGAAGGTTGATATAAGTAACTCGGATACTCATGCCATCCTAGATAAATTTATCCATAACGATTAAGTAATCTCAATTAGGGTTTCTAGCCATTTCTCGACTTCACTTAACTCGATCTATAATATCACTTAATTCAAGTTTTCCCATAAAACATTGAATTAAATTATATTACATCCTTTCAAGAATAAGCAAATGTTATACCGATACAAATTCTCTATCGATTACCCGCTAAACCACTTATAAAAGTCATATTAAAATGTCAGGGTGGTCTAAGCACCTAAAACTACCATGTCCCCAATTTGAGCAGGGTTACCGCTCTACGAACTAGATTCAACAGTACAAAAGACACTCAGAAATCAATTATTAAATTTCTTAATTTAGAGTAACTTTGAATGATGCTTATCCTAGCAAAGAAACAAGTAAGTTACCGCGTACTTGTAATAGCTAGGGAACTAATGGGGTTGGCCAAGCGAGAATCTATCATTGTACAAGATAATATCGAATTTCTCATTTAGTTCAAGCACTAATTAACTAGTTTCAAATATAACTAATCAAAGAAATTCAAATAAATTATTACAAAGTCATAACAGAGCATTTAACCATCATATTATATCATACAATATACAAAAAATATTAAATTGATCATATATCAAGCTTTAGGAAATATTGAAGAAAGTTTTTGAAAATGAAAATTGTAGAGGACATGCCGGCCTTCAACGCTGGCGGCGTTGAACCGGTGCATAATGCACTAAAACTCAACCCTTGCCAATACTGCCAGCGTTTAAGGATACGCCAGTAGCCTTTAGTCTACACTGGCGGCGTTGAGCCAGTATAGACAACAACTCCAAATTTCCAATAATTTCCGAGAGTTCCATGGGGTTGGTTCACACCCGTGGATACCCCCAATACCGGCAGCGTATCCATGTACGCCGATAGTGGGGGATTCTAAGCCGGCAGCTTTAAGCCCTGCGTTAAAGATTTTGATTCTGTTCACATTCCACACCGTCTTTAAGCCGGCGGCATTGGAACCCTAATAGCCGGCATACAATTTGAAACATCAACGCTGGCCAATTTTCCTTACGAAAGCCGGCAACGTTTCAAGCGGCTTTAAAAAAATAAGTTCTGATCACCTTCAACACCGCCTTTACACTGGCAGCTCTACGCTGGCGGCGTTGAAGTACCAGATGCCGGCGTACGCTAAAAAACAGGCCTATTCAAAAATGTTTTACTTCCCCTGTTTTCTTTACAATATCAACTCTTTTAAAAAATTCTTCAAACTTATTCTAAGCTTCTCAAAACTAGTTATATGTTCTAAACACCATCAAAACAACACAAACCACACTTCTAATCATCAAACACCCAACTACAATATTCAAATACCAAATACACTTCAACTACTCAATTTAGTTCCACTACTCATCAACACTCCTTACAACTTCCTTAACACTTAACTAAGCTCGCACAATAACAAAGCACAACCTAACATAAATCAATCAACTCAAATAGCATTTACTCATCATACCATAAATTTTACATTCAAAATACAAGAAAGGAAATAAAACAAAAAGATTATGTTTGCATCAGCTTACATGAATAGACTTTGGTTTGGAGTGATTTTTTGAATCCAAAGGCTTGTTGTTGATTTTGATTTAAGGCTTATGGTTTAGAGATAGAAGGAAGAAAGAAAAAAAGAAACAAGAGAAATTCGTATGAAAAAATAGGACTGCCAAAAGAGTCCCTAATTAATCAAATTTGAGGTCTATAATTATCCAAAGTTTGACTTTAGGAGTATGTTTGACTTAGGTTTAATTTGGCTTAATTTGGAATGCATTTGAGATTAATTTGGGCTTAAAAATTAGGCTCAAACTTTGTAAAATTCTGTCAACAATTTTCTTAGAAAATTCAAAGGTTGTTTTGACTAATTCTAAGCATAGCACATACATATTAATTTACAAAAGACACAAACATTCATTACACTATTCACATATTAATATACATAAAACAATAATATTAATTTCATTTGATATACACACATACAAAATGACAACACATGCACTAATTATAGTGTTCATGCACATATATCTCATTTCAAAATCATGTATAATTTCAATAACACATTTAAAATATAAATTAGGAAATTCATGGCTATTTCATTCTCCCCTCCTTCAAAAAGTTCCGTCCTCGAAACTGAGCTTACTTTAATCACTACTCAAATAATTCGGGATAGTTCTGCCTCATTTCATCCTCGGGCTCTCACGTTGCCTCTCTTTCGGTTTGTCCAGTCCACAAGGCCTTCACAAAAGGAATTACTTTCCTCCTCAACACTTTATCAATCCTATGTAAAATCTTGATTGGCTTTTCAACTGTACTCAAATTCGGTTGAACCTCTGGTTGATGTGTAGAATGATGGCTTCGGGATCTGATACACATTTTTGGAGTTGTGATACATGGAATATATCATGCACTTCCGACAAATTCGAGGGTAGAGCCAATCGACAGCTAATGGACCAATTCTCTATAAAATCTCATATGGACCAATGTATCTTGGATTCAACTTGCCTTTAACCCCAAATCTAATTACTCCTTTTGTTGGAGAAATTTTAGGAAACACATGGTCGCCAACTTCTAACTCTAATGGTCTCCTTCTTGTGTCAGCATAGCTTTTATACCGATCTTGAGCTATTTTCATCCTTTGTTTTATCACTTGAATCTTATCTACTGCTTGTTGTATCAATTCAAGACCCAAAATAACTCTTTCACCAACTTCATCCTAATATAGTGGAGATCTGCACTTCCTACCATAAAGAGCTTCATAAGGCACTGTAAACCCCGGTAATTCTCAGTAGCTAGGAAACCCCAGGGGTCGAAACGAAACCCTAACCTGATCAGATTGAGTCTAGTAAATGGAGCCTAGGAACCCTAAATCCGGCTTTCCTTCGGTTTCATAGTAAAATAATATTTTGGAGTGAATGAATTTGAATTGTTGTTCCAAAGTACATTTCAAACCTTTGAAAGTTTTAAATTCGGGAATTTTTCAATTCCGGGCCTTCCCGAGCCCAATTACGGAAAAGCGTGCCCCGGCCACGGATTCAGAAAAATATTCCGGAATATTCATTAGAACCGTAATTTTATAAGGATTCCAAAAATATCAATTTCATAATTTTCCGAGCTATAAAAATTACAGTTATAGCTTTTCCGTGTTTTCGGAACAACCGTAAAGTAGATGTCTTGTCTACTATTCACAAGTACAACCTACACTACACACTACCCATACCCTATTCTTACATCCTTACAACTACTCATTTCAATTTTCTTTTCCAAGAAAATTTGTCTCTTAAATAATTATTACATTTATTACAATTTCATTTACTAAATTACAAAAAAAGTCAAATTTTAAACACACCACACTCCATGCTTGAAGTGGCCGGCGCCCCTCCCTCTTGCTCCCCCTCTCAATTGAGTTAATTTCACTTCTTTTATTTAACTAAAACCTAATTCCTTTAGTATATATACTTATTTTTCTCTCTCTCTCTTCATTTCTTCTCTTTTCAAAATTGAAAAAGGAGAAAACCTCTCTTCCTTCCCTTCCCATTTGTGCCGAGCACCCCCCTCCCTCTCCCTCTTGCACTTTCAACTCAAAGCTCCTTCATTTCTACCTTAGATCCTCCTTGGTATGTTGATTCAAGCCTTGTTTTTCCTAGTTCTTGTCATGGCAAGACTATATCTTGTGTATTTCCTCATTAAAACCCCATGATGCTCATGCTAGGGACATGGAAATGCATGAACAAGAATGTCAAGCCATCACAAGACATGGATCTAGTGTTTAGATGTGTTTTGTTAAGATTTCATAATGTTCATGCATGTAAAGTAGTGATCTTGTATTTATATTGTTGTTCATGCCATGAGATCCATGTTATATACATCATATGTAGTAGATCTAAGGTTTAGACATTCACCACTTTATGTACATGCATGATCATAGGTTCATTTTTGTTTATGTGCTTGTTGATCATATAAATGAGTCTTGTTCATGTATAGAGATGTTAGATAGTATATCTCCACATATAGATGGCAAGAACATTGAAAAAGGAAGGACTTTGTTAGATATGGAAAGTTGAAAATTCGGATGAAATGGAAACCCTACCTAAAGACCTCCAAAATCAATTTTAAACTTACATTTCATAAGAAAAATGAAGGGTATGTGTAATAGACATGTTGAAGGAATTATTTTCATGAGTTTAGATGAGTTAGGCATAATAAAAATAAGAAAAACAAGAGGTGAAGTTAGAATGAAAAGTGTTGACTTTAATTGTGTAGTCAAATTCGTAACTTTGTGTAATGCCTAAATAAACACTTAGTATTTAAGTCTAAAATGAATGTTTTATAAGCTAAATGAAGTCCTTAGATAATGTATACATTGAAGCCCCAATTTTTAATGCATTAGACTAGATTTCCCTTAAGAAAAATGTAAGAAAAGAAAATTTGGAAAATTCGGATTTTTACAAATAGCTTATTGAAAACATGTTTACCAAATGAAAAATGTGAATTTTTGTGCATGAATGGAGGCCATGACTATTATAGACTTTGAGAACCTATTTTTAGTTAAATAATAAGTAGATTACAAGATTAAAAACCAAAGAAACCCTAAGGAGTATAATGTGGGAAAATAACTTCTTAGAATTAGCCTTTATGAAACTTTCCCCAACACTTAGGAGTTCCTAAAAGTTTATTACTACAAAAATCATCATGACCATGCACAAGTTGAGTCCATTACATGGCATACACATTAGTAGTTCATTCCCATATCATTCATGCATGAATCATCATTTAGGAATACTTTTTATCAAAGACAAAGCAAATTTTCGAGATTGGGTCAATTGCGGGACAGAACTGATCCCACTGTTCCGTGACCCTATTATTTTCAAAACTTGGATTTAATACTTGAATTAGATAGATCTTTCGAAGTAGATGAAGATCGATATAAAGTTTGCGAAATTCCGAGTTAAAATGACCAAGTTATGGCCGTTTTAAGTCGGAACTTCCAAAAGTAGCGAGAAATCCGAATTCAACTAGTCTAGATGTATAGTTTGATTTAATTACATAGTGAGAATCTCATAGGGATTATTCTTGTTTGGTAGGTGATTCCGAGCAGGACGACACTCTACCTCCCGATTATTATTATTAAGAAGTTTGGTGTCCCATGGCCGAGTGAGTTTACTTCCACTCTCAATTAATGCTTGTGAATGTAATGTAGTGGCACTAGTGATGTAGGCAAAGATAAAAGGAATTGTACAAGCATGATGGGGTATGTGGGAATTATTTATGTTGTTGATTGTTGATATGTGAAATGGAGCTTAAGGTATATCGAAACCGGGTGTTAAGATATTGACTGTTTTACTAGAATCTTATGATGAATGTCTGCAATACTTGTTGGTCACTTAAAAGAATTGAATTAATAACTATTCGACTCCGACTATAAATTGAGTTCATTCATGTCACAATGGGGTTGGAGCATTTGCATTGGTTGGTTTTTCGTGACCCATAAAACGAATGTGAGGTTAATCGTGATCCATAAAACGAGCTTTTAATCAGTTGACCGTGAGCTTAAACGGCGTCGTACCGCAGGATTCGTTAATCTGCTAACCCGGGATGGAGGGCGCAAGTCCATCCACATATGATTTCCGGTTGGTCATATGTTTGTTGATCACATTTGTATGGTGCATACACTTGCTTGAATAATCACTTGCTTGAATGATTGTATTTAATTGTGTTATGGAAGTATTACTCACTAAGCTAGTTAGCTTACGCCCCTATAGTTTTATCTTTTGCAGCATGAGTTTATATGGCTTAGGCCAAGACAAGCCACAGCGCAGGTACCGGAGATAGGAGTTTCCTATAGAAGTTTGATTCATCTCTTTTTGTATAGACTTCCATTGGAAACTAAGGACTCTGGATGACTGTAATAGACTGTTATTCTTTTGCGGGGGAATGCCCCTTAGATTTTGTAAACTTAAGCATTATGCGTTTTGATTTATTATCTATGGCTAATGCATGCCTCATTAAACTGTTTAACTCCATTTGTTGAAGTATTCTATTGTCGTAAAGGAACGCTTTATATCTACTTAAGACTTCCGAAGGCCCCGGGTAGGGAACTCGAGAGTCTTACTTAGCATGTGGCGGGCTGTTACATTTAGGATACCCTACGGGGCGTGACAGGCACCATTTAAATCGTTGCTTGGAAGCTATTGTTGTAGCCAAATTTAACAAGTGGCAAATAAGTGTCCCACCTATTACCAAAATCTAAGACACATGCTCTAAGCATATCTTCCACTATTTGAATTGTTCTCTCTGATTGCCCATTTGTCTGTGGATGAAATGCAGTGCTAAACTAAAGCTGAGTACCTAAAGCAGTATGTAAACTTTTCCAAAACCGGCTGACAAAGCGAGAATCTCGATCAGAAGTAATCGTCTTTGGAATCCCGTGTACTCTCACTATCTCTTTAATATAGATATGCGCCATCTTCTCTAAGAAATCTTCAACCTTCAAAAGTATAAAATGAGCCAATTTTGTTAATCTGTCCACGCTCACCCAAATAACATCATATTTGGTGATATTCCTAGGTAAGGTCGATATAAAATCCATAGTGATATCGTCCCATTTCCATTCGGGTATATATAAAGGTTGAAGTTCTCTTCCAGGTCCTTGGTGCTCGATTTTTATTTGTTGACAAGCCAAGCACTTAGAAACATATTGAGCAATATCTTTCTTCAAACCTTTCCACCATAAATTTTTTTTCAAATCTCTATACATTTTGGTGGTTCCCGGGTGGATCGAATATGAAGATGAATGAGCTTCCTTCATGATTTCTTCTCTCAACCCATATGGTACAAAAAGTCGATTCCCATATCTAACAACTTCATCCCCATCGATTCTCAATTCTTTTCTTTCCCTTCACTCATAGTAATCTTCATTCTGTTAACTTCATCGTCTTCCTTTTGGGCTTGTTTAATCTTTTCCAAAATTGTCAGCTGTAAGGATAATTGAGCCAATATCACATTAACTTGCTCCAATGTAACTTCAAGTTCTAACTTCATGAAGTCCATCTGAATCTCTCTCTGATTAGAAATCAAAGTTGCATCATTCACTTGCTTCTTCCTACTGAGTGTATCTACTACCACATTAACTTTACCAAGATGGTAAAGAATTTCCACATCGTAATATTTAATTAACTCAAGCCATATTCTTTGCCTCATATTAAGCTTTTTCTCTGTGAATATGTATTTTAAGCTTTTGTGGTACGTGTAAATCTTACACTTCTCTCCAAACAGATAGTGTCTCCAAAGTTTCAGTGCAAGATTTACTGCTAGCAACTCAAGATCATGCACTGGATAATTCTTCTCATGGGGTTTTAGTTGCCTTGATGCATAAGCTATAACTTTTCCATCTTGCATGAGAACACAACCGAGTCCTTGGATAGACGCGTCACTAAAGACCACGAATTCCTTTCCACTAACAGGTAGTGCCAGGATAGGTGCAGATACCAATCTTTCTTTCAACTCTTCAAAACGCCTCTCACACTTGTCATACCACACATACTTAATATTTTTTCTTGTTAATCTTGTTAATGGGGACGCAATTTTTGAAAATCCCTCTACGAACCTTCGATAGTGTCCCGTCAATCCATGAAGACTTCTAATCTCACTCACATTAGTAGGTCTTGTCCATCCCAAAATAGCTTCGATCTTCATTGGATCAACTGAAATACCTTCCTTTGAAATAATATGCCCGAGAAAGGATATTTTTTCCAACCAAAACTGACACTTGTTAAATTTCGCATAGAGTTTCTTCTCTCGAAGTCTTTGTAACACAAGTCTTAAATGCTCTTGATGCTCCTCCTTGCTTTGGGAATAAATCAGAATATCATCAATGAATACTATAACAAATGAATCCAAATAATCCTTGAAGACTATTCATCAAATCCATGAATGCGGCTAGAGCATTGGTTAACCCGAAAGGCATCACCAAAAACTCGAAGTGCCCATACCGAGTTCTGAAGGCCGTCTTCTGAATATCTTGAGATTTGATCTTAAGTTAATAATATCTGATCTCAAGTTGATCTTAGAAAACACTGTGGCTTCCTTCAACTGATCAAACAGATCATCAATCCTGAGCAAAGGGTATTTATTCTTAATAGTAACTCGATTCAATTCCCTATAATCAATGCACATGCGCAAACTCTCATCTTTCTTCCTTACAAATAATACAAGAGACCCCATGGTGATATACTTGGTCTAATGAAACCCAAATCTTGCAATTCCTGTAACTGCAGCTTTAACGCTTTCAACTTTACAGGAACCATTCTATACGGAGCCTTGGAGATAGTATTGTTCTAGGTAATACTTCAATTCCAAACTCCATTTCCTTATCTGGTGGTAGTCCAGGTAACTTCTCTGGAAATACATCCACAAACTCATTCACAATTGGCACCATTTTGATATCCACTTCTTCAATATTTGTAGCTGCCACAACTGGTTTTTCCCACAACTCCATAGATTTCATATTCTTAGGCCTTAGCCTCTCCAACCTATATGTGAATCTCCCCTCATTCAAGTCAAAACTTAACTTTGCCTTACTACAATCAATCGTGACCTTATAATGATTTAGCCAATTCATTCCCAAGATCACATCAAAATCAGATAAAAGCAATACTATCATATCAATAGGCATATTCACATTTGAAATCATAACATTAATATTTTTACACACACAGGATACCTATTTTCAATTACCGATGGAGTAGTCACACATATAATACGATCAATCAATGTTTCAAAGACAAGCTTACAATCATTCATATAATTTTCAAAATTACAAGCATGAGTTGCTCCAGTATCAATCAACATATGCATCCCTATAAGCAACACTTAGAATACCTGCCAAGGTGTCTACTGATGGTGTTTCCTCAATCTGTTGTAAGGTGAAAACCCTAGCATTTGTCTTTCTCTTCTCTATATCAAGTCCACTCTTAATATCAGGTCGATTCTTGTAGTTAGCTATATGATGACCTCTTTGCTTGTAATATGCACAGAAGACCGGTGGTAGTTTCGGATTCTTGCACTCTTTAGATTTATGTCCAATTTGACCACATAAAAACATGCATTGGGAGTTCACTTATAGTCGGATAACTCATGTGGACCATAACACCTAAAGCATTTATTCTCAAATGCAAATGTAGAAGCTTTATATGTCGACTTTTGATTTCCTTGTTGTCCTATAAAAGACTTCTTTCCTTTACTAGCACCCTAATAGCTATCATAGGTTGAAGTGGAAGCAGGTCTCTTTTCCATAAATGCAGCTCTCTTTGCTCTTCTAATTCTACTATCATTCTGGATTTGTTCCATTAGCAAAGCTTTGACACAGTATCTGATAGGGTATGTAACTCAAATTCCTTCACTTCACTTTGAATCTCCTTGTTCAGGCCATTCTGAAATTTCTAAACTTTCATTCTCTCATTACGGTAGTCACCTCTAGCAAAACGCAACAGTCTACAAAATTCATCATGGTATTCATCTATAGTCTTGCTCCCTTGTCTCAAGTTCAACCAGTCAGCGATCATCCTCTCTCTCACTGAATTTGGAAAATATTTGTTGAAGAATGTATCCTTGAATGTAATCCATGATATAGGTTGTTGTAGATTCCCACTAACTAATATCCACCAATTGTAAGCCTCTTTCTTCATCATATAAATCGTTAAATCAACTTTATTATCTTTCGGTGTTCTACTAGCGACAAATGTCTTTTCCAACTCCCTCTATCAAATTCTCAGCCACTGTAGGATCAGTACTAGTGCCATTAAATTCAGGGACCATCTTACTAAAATCATGTAACTTGATTTGGTTGGTTTGATCATTTATAGGAGCAGCCTCATTTGGTCTCATTCCTTGTTGATTACCTTGCTGCATGAGATGTTGTGTTTGCTTATACATCATCATATGATATTACTGCATCATTGCCATCATGTCCTTCATCATACCATACATAGAATTTGGATCACCAGTGAGCATTTGTGGCATGGGAGGAGTCGGTAGCATAGGTGGAGGTGGTGGAATCTGAGTCGATGGAGGAACTTGCAAAGCTGAAGCCAATGCAGGAGATGGAGTAGTCTCACCGCTCGGTGTAGAAGATGAAGTAGGAGCAAATGTAGTCAACGATTGTGGTGGCGGTGGCGGCATACTTTCCCTATCAGAATGTTGCCTTGTAGATCTACTTAACCTATCCATCTTTACAATTGCATACATATATTCAACACACACACACTTGTATACAAATTTCTAATCACATACAAAACTTATCAAATTAACATTCACATTCATATATAAAATAGCAAACAATTTAGCAAGCAATTAAACAAACAATAAGCAATTAGCAAGCAATCAAACAAATAACAAGCACATGAAGCAAGCAAGAAGGCAAATATACAAAACTATTCGAATAAACTTAACTCTTTTCTATACTGCCTATTTGTGTCTAGGTCAAGTCTAAAACAAACTATTACAATTAGACAAACAATTAATCAAACTCAGCTTTGATACTAACTATAAGGACCCGTTATCATCCCTATAATTAAGATAGGCGATAATAGTTTCCAAACCACATATAACCTGTAGGATTATATGTAAGTTTGTCTAAAAGAAGTGTTTGAGGAATTGTTTGTCTAATTCCAAATGGTTAAAATAACAAAAGCCATAGTTTTTCAAAACTTTTAACAAAAAATACTGCACCATTAACGTATTTCATAAAGAAATAAACTCAAGCCATACATAGCTAAATACATATATATATATATATACATTACAACCAAAGGCTTCTTACAAGCCTTAACAAAATTATACATATAATCCAACTAGTACTTTAAATACAACCACAAGGCTATCATAACTAATCTATTACAAAATTTGGATTCCATCAAGTCGAAGGTCATCTCTAGTCCTCCAAATCATGAAGAAAATCCTCGAAATTGGTTCCATACCCCATACTCGCGTAAAACTCGTCGGATTCATCACCTGAAATAGTTAAAATATGAGTCAAAGGCCCAGTATATAAGGAATGAATACAAATGCAAAGTGATTCACACATGCTTAAGCTAAATGGAAAATGCAAAAATCAATAATTTATTATTCAATCTTTCGTTAGTCATACATCATGGGAGTATTCAAACTCCGGACATCAAGGATCTAGTATTACCTCCGTCTCCCTGAGTGGTCCCTACTGTTCATATAGACTAGGCAGCCCCACCTTCCGGTGTAGCCCGTAATACTAGGGATCATGAGTAACGCATCACAACGCTCAGAAGGTTGATATAAGTTTCTCGACTTTACTTAACTCGATCCATAATATCACTTAATTCAAGTTTTCCCATAAAACATTGAATTAAATTATATTACATCTTTTCAAGAATAAGCAAATATTATACCGATACTAAATTCTCTATCGATTACCTGCTAAACTACTTATGAAAGTCATATCAAAATGACAGGGGTGGTCTAAACGCCTAAAACTACTATGCCCCCAATCTAAGCAGGGTTACCGCTCTACGAACCAAATTCAACGGTATAAAAGACACTCAGAAATCAATTATTAAATTTTTTAATTTAGAGTAACTTTGAATGATGCTTATCCTAGCAAAGAAACAAGCAAGTTACCGCGTACCTGTAATAGCTCGGGAACTAATGGGGTTGGCCGAGCGAGAATCTATCACTGTACAAGATAATATCAAATTTCTCATTTAGTTCAAGCACTAATTAACTAGTTTCAAATATAACTAATCAAAGAAATTCAAATAAATTATTACAAAGTCATAACAGAGCATTTAAACATCATATTATATCATATAATATATAAAAAAATATTAAATTGATCATATATCAAGCTATGGAAATATTGAAGAAAGTTTTTGAAAGTGAAAACTGTAGGGGGCACACCGGCCTTTAACGCCGGCGGCATTGAACCGGTGCACAATACACTAAAACTCAACACTCGCCAACAATGGTAGTGTTTAAGGATACGCTGGCAGCGTTGAACCGGCATAGACTACAACTCCAAATTTTCAAAAATTTTCGAGAATTCCACGGGGTTAGTTCATGCCCGTGGATACCCTCAACACCAATAGAGTATCCATGTATGCCGATAGCGTGGGATTCTATGCCGGCATATTTAAGCACGACATTAAAGATTTTGATTATGTTCACATTCCACACCATCTCTAAGCCGGCGGCGTTGGAACCCTAATAGCCGGTGTACGATTTGAAACATCAACACTGGCCAATTTTCCTTACGAAAGTCGTAGCGTTTCAAGCGGCTTTAAGAAAATAGGTTTTGATCACCTTCAACAGCGCCTCTACGCCGGCGGCGTTGAAGTACCAGATGCAGGCGTATGCTCAAAAACAGGCCTATTCAAAAATGTTTTACTTCCCCTGTTTTCTTTACAACATCAACTCTTTTCAAAAATTCTTCAAACTTATTCTAAACTTCTAAAAACTTGTTATATGTTCTAAACACCATCCAAACAACACAAACTTGTTATATTCAACACATGCACTAATTATATTGTTCATGCACATATATCTCATTTCAAAATCATATATAATTTCAATAACATTTAAAATATAAATTAAGAAATTCATGACTATGTCACCTCTATTGTAATGACAAAAAAAAAAAAAAAAAGAAAGAAAAATTATGTTATAAGGCAAATGATACCTAATTTATAAATAATAACCATCTTAAAATTTTACCTAGCCTTTGTAATCTTGGAACATATAGTAAGATCTTATTTTCAATTAAAATCAATGTTAAGAGCTTTTTAATGGTGTAAGAAAGCTCAACATCTAAAGAAATGATATAATATATTAAGGTGCATTATTCAACAAGTTTGAAAATTGCAAATAACACTTGATTTGCACATTATGACCATTTTCAACTTTTACCTTGTCTACGTTATCTTAGAACACATAGTTAGATCTCATATTCAAATAAAATTAATGTCAAGAGCTTTATAATGATATAAGATTTTATCAAAATCAAACATTACATGTAAAAAGTTATTTATGATTAAAATTATCATATATAAGTAATTTTCTTTTTATTTTTAAAATGATATATTGTTTAAAAACCTAAAGTTAATTATTAATGAATTAATATATAACTTTCTATTAAATTTTAAAATAATATATCACTTAAAAAAGTAAAATATTAATTTTAATAAATTAATTTATGAACAAACACTAAAGTGTAACAAAATTAAAGTATAGATACCAAAGTACAATTAAAACTAAAGTACAGACACAAAAATGCAAAGAAACGTAACGGTGTTAATTTTTTCATTAACAGAGGCACTAAATTGAAATTAAATTAAAAAAACTTAAGCACTAAATTATTAAAATTAAAAGTTTAGACACTAAATAGCCAAAATCGAAAATATAAACACTTTTAGTGCCTTTATTTTGAAAATTTGATATATAAAATCACTTTCTTATATATAATTAAGGGCAGGGACGAATCAATTTGGTTCGGTTTTTTTTTAAAACTAAATCAAACCATAATTTACTGTTTGATTTTTTTCTATCCAAAACCAAACCCTTAAGTAACGATTTGGTTCAGATTAGAAATTTTCTAAACCATTAGATAACGATTTGGTTCGGATTGTATTATGGATTAAATCAAAATTCTAACTAAAAATTTTCTTTGTTTTCGTTTTTTTTTTTTTTTACATTTGAATTTTTATTGTTCTAGTTTTTTTACATTTGTATAGATACTTAAATATTTATATCACTTTAC
The DNA here is from genome assembly GCA_024138025.1 of Combretum micranthum. Taxonomy (NCBI): domain Eukaryota; kingdom Viridiplantae; phylum Streptophyta; class Magnoliopsida; order Myrtales; family Combretaceae; genus Combretum; species Combretum micranthum. Next base: position 164,135 of record JAMXBD010000638.1, read on the forward strand.
AAAATTTATAATATAAATCACGACAAGATATTTTATGAATTCATTGTACTTTTAATATATAGTTCTCTATAAATTTGGTTATCTACTAATAAAATACATTCACTAACCAATGCATAATAATTTTTAATTTTTAATAAAACCATCAAGTTAATCATCTACCAATAGATTTAGCCAAAATAAAAAATTATCTATCAACAAAATTCATCAACGAATAAAACGACGCGCTAATAAAATACTTTAAACAATTAATATATAGTAAGAGTTATATCTAAATAAATAAATTTCATACTTTATAAAGTTAAAAACTATTAAAAAAACGATAGTTCATCATCAACAAAATATATATCATGGGCCTAAAAAATAAATTTAAAAATCAACAAGTTGATTTTAATCAATATTTACTAAATAATAAATATCAAATGAAATCATATGAACATATATGATATTTAATCAATCATCTTAAAAAAATCTATAGTTATAACTTACATATAAAATATTATTATATTTTTCTAAAACAGTATGGTTCGGTTTAACAGATTGGTTTGATTTACCTTTTAAACCAAATCATAAATTTACAAGTTGGTTCAGATTGTAAAATTTTTAAACCAAATTGTAAAAAAAAAAAAAAAAACATATTTTCGATTTGGTTTGGTTCGGTTCAGTTAGTTTTTTTTGCCATCCCTATATATAATAGTTTTAGTAGAAAACATTATAAGATGATATTCAGCATAATTTATTCTTTCAATTTGAGTTTAAAAAGATAGGAAGCTTCTACTTATCCTAGAATTTCCAAAAAAATAAAGGTAAGAGGATTAGCACTATCTTTTTTTTATTGAATATACTATAGTTTAAAGAATTACAATTGGTGGCCATCTCCTTTTGCTACCAATTAATTGCTTTTGTCCAAACTCTCGCGAGGCTTTCCTACAATTCTATAAACTTCATGATATTTTAAAATTTTATTTATATACAACCAAGGCAATTTATGTGTTATTTTTATAGGAAAAGAAAAGCCACATATTAATATCTAGATTTATTCTAGTTCTAGTGTGTTTCTTCTAGAGCAATTCTGATCAACATCTTAAATTGTAAGAATTGTTGTTCATGATTGCTTGAGTAGAGGATTTGCAAACAAGTTGGCTTCAAAATCGGAAACTGATCAAACGTGAATTTTTATCTATATTTCAAGGTTTGACAATTTCATATTTCTTTTCCTTTTTTAAAATCAAATTCTTATTTTTAATTTTTAGAATTTTTTATTTTTTACATTTAATAAATAATATTTTATGACATGTCAACACCAAATCATCTAGACATTCTGATATAGGATAAAATCAGTACATGAGTTACATTGCAAAATTCTTCGAGAATATGAAATATAGAAGTTTTTGAATTTTTACATTTTGTAATTTTCATAGTTTTAATAGAAACTAAAGAAAAGAGATAAAGAGATATGAATGATCCATTTGTAAGATATTACACATTGAGAAAAGAATTAAAATAGTTGTATTGATTAATTAATATACGGCACATAATCAATAAAGACAACAAACATTGAAAAAACTCTCAAGTTCATTCAAGAATCAATTTCAAGAATATTCATGAATGTCAAAGAACGTTAAGAACTATAAGGATGATCTAATAAGACTTAATAAGGCTAATAGTCTGATAACCCAATGGCATCTCTCTAAACCTCTCGTTCCTCTGTTGTAATTGACCAAAAAAGGAAAAAAAAAAAATTTAATAAATCCCTTTTATATGCCAACATTAGGGTAAATGTCAATCAAATAAGATAAAAATAAGAAAATAAATAAATATCCATGTAATAAATCCACATGGTCCTTACCATAAGCCATGGCATAAGAGGTGGAAATTTCCATGGTTTGGGACACGAGAGCTGGAACAAGGTGTGACAATCTTAGATTTCCACCTTTGCAAAATTTGGGCTCACATAGCTTGGGCTACGAGCCATGGGTCAGGCCACAGTCCTCTCTAGACTCCTTCACACTCACTTATTTAGGTGTATATGGGCCATGTATTAGTAGCACAATCCTTGATACGAGTTGTGACTATTAGTACACCATCATTACATCTTGATCTCTGATACTTTCATATTATTTGCCAAATAAGCTTTTCAAGAGGTATGAGTGTCTATTTTTGAAAAATTTGAGGATACATGCAACTTTTATATGTATTCAAGGAGGTTTGCACAATTTACCCAACCCATAAACATGAAAAATATTTTAGCTTCAATTTCAATGGAATCCAGGCATTTGGGTATTAAATTTAGATTCATACTTACATATAAAGAGAGCTTTTTCAATTTTACCAAAATAAGGCTTAATATATCAATTAAAGACTCATTTCACCACACAAATTTTGTTTTCACTATAGGGCGGGAAGGCTTTTATAGCTTCACTATAACAAGACTCATTTTCCCAATATCAAACTCCTTTCACACCACAAAATAATATCACCTAGAAATTGTTATATATACGCTTGAACGAGGATACAAAATATGAAAAGTTTAAATATGTACCCTACCTATGAGAGAGAGAGTAGGTTATGAAAAATCCTTAAGTCTTATATATATTATTAGTGCTTAGCAGATTTTAATATAGATAAAAATAAAAGGCAACAATAAAAAGCAGAAAATCCCCACTTTAAATCTGCCTTGACTTCTATCATGTCTAAGGTCTCTGGACTAAATATTTTCTTCAAGGCTCCTTCCACATACAATTGAATCCATTCAGAGGCCTATGGGAGCACTAGCTTATTCAGACACAATTTTAGTACCCTTGAGCCTATTCCTCACCATAGGTTATCATGCATACCTGTGGCACACTATCAAGCACAGACCCTCCTTCACCACCATCGGTCGTGATGCCATGAGGAGGAAGTCCTTGTTTCAAGCTCTGCATCATGTTCGTACCTTACCAGATAGTTTATCCCATCTTCTCAACAATTTTCCCATCATTCTGATAAATTTTCTTTATGTTGTTTTGGCAGGGAGATGATAAGAAGGGCATGCTGGCAGTACAAAGCTTAAGAAACACCTTAATGGTGGCCATACTCACTGCAACAATTACCATTCTGATAGTTTTGGCATTGGCAGCTCTAACTAACAACGCTTTCAATGCAAGCCACATATTTGCTAGTCCAATTTTTGGTTCCAAATCAAGCAAATTGGTTGTCTTAAGATATGTATCTGCATCACTTTTCTTAATAGTCAGCTTCCTATGCAGCTCCATGGCTGTAGCACTTCTTGTTGATGCCAATTTCCTAATAAACGTGCCAAGCGAATTCTTGACACCCGAATATACCTTAACAGTACTGGAAAGAGGATTCTCGTTGGCACTATTTGGCAACCGGCTTCTTTGTATTGCCTTTCCCTTGTTGCTGTGGATGCTTGGGCCAGTTCCAGTGGCTCTGGCCTCAGCCGCTCTGGTTTGGGGGCTATATGGACTCGATTTCACTAGGAAATCTATTTGCAGACAGTCAGTATAATCTTTGTATATGTAACTTTAATGAAACTTTGAAATGACCATATTAAGATAATAAGATGTGTCTGATAGAGCTATCCATTATTATATTCCTTGAGCTTTAAATTGTCTTTGTTATTTATTTATTTTTATGCCTTTTTCGGTAGCTACTTGTTAAAATAGAATTCAACAATCAATCTCGGACGGCTGATATGAATAAAACAATAAGAAGCAAGCAGAGGTCGATTATCAAGCAGTTCCAGGTTTAAGAATCAAACTCATTGAAATATCCATTGTTTGTTATGCCCAAGTTCAAAAGCTAGTCCTTGTTTTCTTATGGTGAAATAAATGACAAGATATAAAAATAATTGCATACGGCATTGTAATTATCAACAATAATATTAACACTGCATCCTCCGCCTTTGATCCTAAAATAGAGCAATTAGTCGGTTTCACTCATTTTTGTGGTGGAATGTGCTGTTAGATCGTGTGAGGAATAAAGAGAGACACTGTAAAGAAAGATGAAAGAATGGATTATTATGGTGTTGGTTTTGTCTCTTTTATGCGGGAGTTGCTTGGCAAAGTTTATGGTGGAGAGGAGCAGTGTGATAGTAACATCACCAGAGTCTTTGAAAGGAGCATACGAGTCTTCCATTGGAAACTTTGGAATTCCAAATTATGGAGGTACATTAACTGGACTTGTAACTTATCACAGTGCTAACAAGAAATCATGCAGCAGCTTTCAGGATTTTAATGTTTCTCTGAAGGCTTCGCTGGGAGGATTGCCTACATTTTTACTTGCTGATCGAGGAGGTTGGTGCTTTTTAATTTTCATTTTATTTCTTTGTTGAAGTGATATGCTGCTATTTATTTATTATTATTTTTTTTTTATTATTATTGATCATCGTCTATTAGTGCTTCAATCTTTGTCTATAGGCCGCAAAGTTAAGAACTTGTTTATTGATCATAGGGATTTCAGCTCTCAACTTCTATTGCTTGAAATAGCCATCCTGAAAACTTAACATGGATTTCTGATCATTATGGAGAAACTGAAGTACCATGATTTTCTCATATAATCTCATTTTTTCTTGAGATGTGATTTCTTCAAGTGTTGCGTTTTTCTGCCTTCCCAGCTTTTTGATATTGCAGTAGTCCATTCTCTAACACCACAAAATATAGTCCAGGGGTTTCTTAATCTATGCTCCTATGCTACTTTTCATGGCAGATTGTTTCTTCACAGCAAAGGCAGGGAATGCTCAAAATGGGGGAGCGGCTGCTATTGTTGTAGCCAATAACGAAGATGGAGAATTGATCACGATGGATATCCATGAAGGAGATGGTGCTGATGGTGTATACATACAGAACATTACTATCCCTTCAGTATTTATCAGCAAATCTTTGGGGGATGGCATTAAGAAAGCTCTGTCTAATAAGGAGATGGTTAGAGTAAATCTTGATTGGTCAGAATCACTTCCTCATCCAGATGATCGGGTTGAGTATGAGTTTTGGACAAATAGCAATTATGAGTGTGGATTAAACTGTGACACCCAGACAGCTTTTTTGAAGAACTTCAAGGGAGTGGCTCAGATACTTGAACAGAAGGAATATACTCAGTTCACCCCGCATTATGTTACTTGGTATTGTCCTGAAATGTATCTTTCAACTGACCAGTGCAAGTCACAGTGTATCAATAATGGGAGATATTGTGCTCCTGATCCAGAACAAGATTTGACAACAGGTTATGATGGGAAGGAAGTGGTACTGCAGAATTTACTCCAGGCATGCTTCTTTAAAGTGGCTAGTGAACTTAAGAAACCTTGGCTTTGGTGGGACTATGTAACTGACTTTGTGATCAGGTGTCCAATGAAAGAAAATAATTACACTAAAGAATGTGCAGATCAAGTTATCAAATCCCTGGGTAACACTCATTCATATATACGAAACATAATGACTTTCATACTCCAACATGTCTTGTCATGCAAAAGCAACTTTACTGCTAGATCACAATGGATTTCCATCCGCTTAGCTAGTTGATGTTTTATTGCCACTACCCATATGTTGTTTTTGTTTTCCAATGAAATCCCTTATTTATAGGTACTTGAGTAAAGTTCTAAATGGTGGATATCCATGGATCCACAGCCTTTTTTTTTTTTTTTCAATTTATAGAAACTCTGAGGAGTCTATTTTGAAAAATATGTTAGTTCACTTGGACTAACAAGCCTCTAGCAAACTTATTTGGCATGATGCTTTAGATTTTCACTCTAGGTCATTTTTTGTGGCCAAAAAACTACATAAGACATGTAGTATTCTAAATCAGGTGTGTCGTCCATTGATTTGTTCATACATAGAAAGATGAGACCCATATGTAGTCAAATTATTCTGTATACAATTTTCAATGTACAGAAGATGTACCTAATTATGGGTACATTAGGTTACACGTACATTATACTTTATCTCGTAACCAATGCTAATATTCTGGTTAGTTGACTTAATAAAATTCAAATGGAGAATGACTTTTTTTTTTTTTTGAAAATTTTTTCCTCTTTTCTTATCTTTGGTGAACTTTCTATGAAGGCGTTGATCTCAAGAAGATAGATGAATGCATGGGAGACCCCAATTCTGATGAGGAAAATGCAGTGTTAAAGGCTGAACAGGAGGCACAGGTTTCCCCGTTTACCATTTTATCATGATTTTCATGGTCCTTGTTTATATGATGTTGCCATTTCCTTTGCTGCATGCAATTGATTCATTCTTCTCATAAATATGAATCTTATGTTGGAATCATGGAAGCAGATTGGGTCAGGATCACGTGGAGATGTTAGGATCTTGCCAACAGTTGTAATTAATGACAGACAATATAGAGGTATGGAGCAGATACTTCCAATGAAACATCAAACAATTGGATTCTTATATGTGAAGTAAAATTTCATTTTTTAGGCAAATTGGACAAAACAGCAGTTCTCAAGGCGATCTGCGCAGGTTTCAAGGAGACCACCGAACCATACATTTGTTTGCATCAAGGTTAGTGTTTATTTACTTATTGAAGTCTTTGATTATTTGGAAAGAAAATTCAAGAGGATTAGATATCATTTCATGAGCGGTGAACACTAATCAATAAAATTCTAACAATTGGTAATTTTTTCTAAAAAAAAAAAAAGGGAACTTCCTTTAATATCTTTGAAAAACAACCAAGTTTTAGATATTTATTTTTATTGCTCACTGCTCATCAAACCAAGTGTCCTGTGAGTCCTAGTGAATTCTTTTGGTGTTACATGTTCTTGTACACATGACTCTAACTCTATCAGCCATGAATAGCAACCATTACTAGTTTGATTATTTCAATTTCATGTAGGTAATATTTGTGCATATGTTTAATCCCATGTTCCCGGCAGCCACAGTATTTACATCTGTGCAAAGGCCAGTGTCTGGGGAACTTCAAAATTTAGCTTGATAGTAGCCTATTAAATTCAATGATGATTGGAGTTTCAGTTAAAAATGGTGGTGATCATTATACCTTTCATATATTCTCCTAGCAGATGTAGAAACAAATCAGTGTCTACAGAACAATGGGGGTTGCTGGCATGATGATGTCGCTAACATCACAGCATGCAAGGTAATTATGTGCAGTGAATCTAAATAGGTAGATGTTCAAATAAAGTGAGTTTTGGGTCGCATTTAGTTCAAAGATGCCCTATGTGTTCACGTATGGCTACATGTTTGTTTTCAGGACACTTTTCGAGGCAGAGTATGTGAATGCCCCACAGTGCAAGGTGTAAAATTTGTGGGTGATGGATATACACATTGTGAAGGTATGTTAAAAGGTCTTAAGACAAATTCATACATTGCAAACCATATCTAGCCACTACACATCTGAAGTATTCGGAAGGTCTTCAGTCGTTGAACTGAGTCAATAACTTGATTTAGTTCTAAACTTGTATATGGTTAAGTGAGCATTGGATCCTAGATCGGTGCTGGTAATTTCCAATTTTAAGGTTTTTTAGTCTTGCCACAACTGAATTCACTAATAACATGGACCTTTTTATGCTCTGGCTCATAATTATATGATTGTGATGGAATGCAATCTTTTTGTTTTCTTCCATTCATCTTTCAAAGCCATAAAGAGCAATAACTTCTTTAGCTTTATGTTAACCTTATCTTTTTTCGACATTGACAATCCACTGACAGCTTCAGGAGCTTTACCTTGCAAGATTAATAATGGTGGATGTTGGAAGGAAACAAAAATTGGCACAACTTACTCAGCATGCTCCGTATGCTTAATTCTTAGCTATCTTCAATTTATTACAAAACAAAAAGCTTTTTTATTATGATAAATCATGAATACATTTATACTAAATATGTCTGCAGGATGGCACGGGGGCTTGCAAGTGTCCTCCTGGATTTACAGGAGATGGAAACTCCTGTGAAGGTAACGTGTTGATTGTTGAATTATTTGTGGATCCGTGTTTAGAGAAGAGGATTGCACTTTAATTTCAAGGAAGGTTCTCTTCTTAGGATTAATCCATCTAGTTATATCTGGATTTGACTTGCTTTCCTTGCAGAAAATAATCTTGTGACATTGATTCTAGTTCATCATGGACATCATGCTGCACTACCATTTGGTTTCCCCTCTACTGCTGATCAAGTTTTCCTTAATATGTCACTTCTTCAGATGTGGACGAGTGCAAGGAGAAGCAAGCTTGTCAATGCCCTGAATGCAAATGCAAGAACACATGGGGTAGTTATGAGTGCAGTTGCCGCGGTAGTTTATATTATATGAAGGAGAATGACATCTGCATAAGTAAGTTCAATCAGTGCTTTAACTTAATGTAATACAATGAATCAATAGTTCTAAACTAAAGTTTATTGGTATCAAGAATTTGAAAATCTAAACTTGTAGATATGGTATAAACTATTATCTATAATACTTAATAGTCTTCCTTAATTATGGACCAGGACTTTTTATTTATTAAATCCATCAAGTAAATAACTCAACTAAAGGGAAGTTGAATGATGATGCAACAGTTAGAACCTATGATCACTGATATCATGTTAAAATTAGTATCATAAATAATTGATTTAAAAGTCTTAAGCTTTTATGTAATTGGCTTAGAAAATTAGGTTTCCTTTCATCTTTGGATAGCCTTTGTCTTGTACTTCTCTTCCGATTTTCACTTCTCTAGAAGCAGATAAAAATGGCAGCAGTAGCAGCTTTAGCTGGGGTGTTTTCTGGATTATAGTGCTTGGTCTGACTACAGCTGGAATTGGAGGATACATGATTTACAAGTACAGAATCCAGGTAATGTCACACTTTCTATCGGCATCATTGTCAACTTTGATGGTACTCTTGGGTTGCACATTAGTGAGTATGTTGAAAATTTCTTTACAGAGATATATGGATTCAGAGATTCGATCCATCATGGCACAGTACATGCCTTTGGATAGTGAACCTCGGGTGCCTGCTCGTCGTTCTCATGCGGATATCTGAATACAGAAGACATGAACCATTTCGCAATCAAGATTTCAACGTAACGAACGATCCATGAATAGTTAGCCATCCATTGCTAGGATGTCATTAAATCTTAGATTGCAGAAGAATCAATTTAAGAGACGAAGAAGTCGTAATTTCATTATGCTACTATTTCTCCTTTAAATAACCGAAGCTCATATGAAAGTTACATCATATACGTGTTGTTTGTTTCACAGCACTCAACATTACATGTATTATATATGAAACAATGTAGTTCCATCCATGGAACTTCCCTGTTCTTTAAACGATAGTTAAAGCTTTTTACCAATATTTTGAATGATTTTACAAGCTCCGACGAGATTTCTAAATTATAATGGATTTAGGAAATTTTCTGATGTTTTACGATCGAACTATGAATAATTTTACAAATTTTAAGTAATATTATGAATATTAAGGGATTGTAAAGAGCTTGAAATATATAATATATATATATATTTGACTCATAGTTTAAGAGACATAACTCAGAAGTTTAGTTTATTATTGAAATGATTTGCGAAAATTTGGGTTGATGGACTTAAAGCAGGAATTGTTGAACCAATTCACCAGTTTCCAACCTCCTAAGCAACTAACACAAGAAAATGAATATAGGCCTTGACTTATAGTAAGCTCATTTAGGATAAGTATAAAATGAGTTTACTCTATCTCATCCGTAATTACTAAGACAATCTGAAAATTTTTATCTACTTTAAGTGATTGTAAATATTTAGTCACTTCTTGTCATTTACGACTTCTGAAGAGAGGAGACTAATAACATTTTATAGAGTAAACTCTGCTCACAAGGATGTGACAGATAAATTAGGCATACATCACTCTCATTGCTCAAAAATTGTAAGGCTAATACATGAAGTTTCTTTACCGATCATGTAAAGACCCGACATGCTCAATTCTCAAATTAAGCACATCAAATCTCCAACCACGTATAACTCTTACGAATTATACGTAAGGTTGTCTTAAAAGAAGGTGTTTATGTGGAACATTGCTATCCGATTTTAGGTTATGAAATTGTTTAGTTAGATTTTCAGATAACTAGATTTAGCAGCAGAAAAATAAACTTTAATAAAAACATTTCTACATAAAAGCATTTCAAAATTTCACTATTACAAGTAAAAAAAAAAAAAAAAAAACTTTCACTTAAACAAATCTTTACAAAAACTTATTTACAAAACATGGGCACTAACAAGCCCTTAAATGAAAATATAAATTTATAAATAAATCCAGTCTCTATAAAACAAACAAAAGAAGAAACAAAACAATTAAACTACTCAATACTCCTAACTCACATCACTCATCCACAATCCTTCCCGAGTCAATAAAAGCACCCAAAAACCCAAGACAACATCATCAACAGCAACAACATCATCATATCATCGTCTCATCATCCATCATCACCAACATCAACAACATCAACAAGAACCCATCATCATCAACTTCATCAACATCATCTTTATCAACATCAAAACCTGTAAAAAGAATGACAACAACAAGAATAAGCCGAAGCCCAGTACACAGCAACATAATCACATAAGGAGTGACACACAAGCTTAACTAAATGTAATGCACAATCAACAAGTTATTATCTTTTTTTTAAAATAAACAAATCAACATGGGAGTATTTAAACTCCGGACATCAAGGATCTAGTATCACGTCCGCCCCTGAGTGGTCCCTACTGTTCATATAGACTAAGCAGCTCCACCTTCCGGCGTAGCCCATAGTACTAGGGAATCCTGAGTAACGCATCACGATACTGAGGGGGTTGATATAAGTAGCTCGGATACTTATATCTCATAGATGATTTTATCCAAAACGAACAAGTAATCTCATTTAGGGTTATCAGCCGTTTCTTGACTTCGCTTAACTCAATCCATAATATCACCTAATTCAAGTGTTCTCATAAACATTGAATTAAATCATACTAATCCTTTTAAGAATAAGCAAGCTTTACACTGATACCGAATACCCTATCAATTACTACTGAACCACTTATGAAAGTCATTTCAGTATGACAAGGGTGGTTTAAGCACCTAAAACTACCATGCCCCTAATATGAGCAAAGTGACGCTCTCCGAACCAGATTCAATGGAATAATAGATAATCAACACTCATCAATTATTAAGCCAAGTTTAAGTTCCTAATCCATTTTAGATGTCTATCCTAACATCCAACACGTAAGTTACTACGTATCTTGAAAATGAAATCCAAACAGAGGCAGAAGCTATCTCAGAAGATAGATCAGAAACCATCTCAGAAGATATGTCAGATATGCATCATTGTTAAGGAAAGAAATCATATAAGAATTAAAACTAACATCTATATATCAAATTCATATAAGAAACTTATATCAAACTTGTTGATTTCTCTCAAGAGATGATTTTGATGATAACAAAAAGAGTTACATGTTACTAATATAATTTGTTGATATGTGCAGCAATGGTTTTTAGTAATAGGGAAATCATATTTTAAGTAAAATCATAAATCAAAAAGTAACTCAGAAGGTACATATAAGGTATGCAGTATTGAATTTCAAAACTCAGAAGGAAACTCAGAAGGAACATGAATAACACAAAAGCAAGTATTTTTCAAACACGATTCAGTTTTTGAAGACCTAGCTCCAAATGTTAAGTATAAATTGGGTATTATACTTAATGTGTTCCACAAAGTTGGATTAAATCCACAGGGTTTATTTTAGATTTTCATTTGATTCAAGGAACACGAAAAATATTTTTTTTGCAAGAGGATCACGTTCATTTCGACAAACTTAAACTGATTTTTATTTTATCTAAAGAAAACTATATTTTAGGAGAAAGTTTGTTTGAAGAATTTACAAGGATAGAAAAATCGTGGTTTATGTCTAAAACAGATAACGTGAAATGAAGGATGAGCATAAACAGTGAAATTGTGTGCAGTGGATCAATACAGACGAGATTGAATCCGAATTTTCAGTTAGAAGATAATTCAGTTGCAAGATATTATCAGAAGCTAGTTTATGAAGATGAATTCAAATATTCGAATTCAAATTGAGTCAAATAAGGATAGATGGAAGCAGATTTTGCGGAAGAAAGAACGGCTCCTACGCGTATGAAATCTGGAAGAATAGATCCAATTCTTTCTTTCATCCGTTGCAGCAATTTGAAATAAAAATAGGAGAAGGAACGAAGCATATATAGAACATTTACTTAAGAACAACTAAGAAACAACACGAATTACTTAGAAAGATCAAAGTGCTCAAAATCTGTCATTTCTATTGTTTTACTGTTCACTGTGCGAAAATTGAGGAAACTCAAATTTTTTATTCCTCTTGATTTGTTTTTACCTTTGTGATTTGAGAGTTACAAGTAGGCTTAGTTGATTGATTGAGTGTGAGAATCAAGCTAAGCGAATTGTAGCCAAAGGATTGGCAAATACTCTTGTAACTTCATTGATTTTGATTGGATAGTGGAACACACGGTGAGGAGTACCGGGACCCTGGCTTGGAGCTGGAAGAGAGGATTGACGCACAAGGCGGAACCTCTATACATCGATTTGCAATCTCTTCTCCTTATCTCTTTTATTTTGAGTATTATTTATTTATGCTTTGATTGCTCAGAAGGTTCATCATATATATAGTTATTCACTCAGAAGGTTACTCAGAGAGTACCTTGTTAACATTTTTCTTACTCAGAGAATTAGGCAGAAGGTTTACAAGTTTGAAAGAGTTGTCTAAATTTTATCCGAATTTTTCATAAAGCTTTTATTTGTTTAGATTATTGTTTCAAGTAAGTTTTAAATCCATTATAACCAAGTAGTGTGTAATTTGTTCAAATTTTGAAAAATAAGTATTATAACCAATTCACCCCCCCTCTTGGTTATCTTTTTGGGACCAACAATTGGTATCAGAGCAGAGTTCATACATTTTACTTGAATAATCTTTACAAATGGCTGATAACAACATTGCTATTAACCGAGCTCCATACTTTGATGGAACAAACTATCTGTATTGGAAAATGCGCATGTCTACTTATAAAAGCTAATGACTATGCATCTTGGCAGGTGATTTCTTTTGGAGACACACAAGTAGTGATGAATGATGATGGCAGTTTTACTGATGAACAATTGAAGCACATTGAGAAAAACAATAAGGCTAAGAATCTCTTACTCACTATAGCTCCTTCTGAATTCTATTTAATTTCTCTTGTGAAACTGCAAAAGAAATTTGGGATACACTATCCAACACTTATGAAGGAACTAATACTATTAAGGAAACAAAGATTAATTCTTTGCTGCAACAATATGAGTTGTTTAAGATCAAACCTGAAGAGAAAATAAGAGAAGCCTTTAATCGTTTTACTGCTATAACTAATGAACTGACTTCTCTTGGAAAGAAAATGGATGATTCTGATTTAGTCAGGAAGATACTCAGAATATTGCCAAAATCATGGGATGCTAAAAAGACAGCAATTGAAGAAGCCCAAGACCTGAACAAGCTAACTCTTAGTCAACTAAGGGAGAAACTATTAGCTTATGAGTCACACATTAACACAACTGAAGAAGCAGAAGGAAGCTCAAGAGCAATAGCTTTCAAAGCAAGAAAAATCACAAATGATGAAACTGATTCTGATGATGACAACATGGAAGAGAATATTGGCATGCTAGCAAGACGATTGAGCAAGTTTTTTAAAGGTAAGAAATATAATAATTTCAATAAAACTAACAAATCAAGTGCAGGAAAGAATTACAAAGAAAAGGAAGAAAAGAAAGAAAAGAAGGAACTCGTGTTACGAATGCAAACAACCTGGTCACATCAAGTACGAGTGTCCTGTATTGAAAAAGAAAATGAAGAAATTCAAGAAGAAAAGCCGTGCTATGATGGCGACATGGAGTGATCTTGATGAATCAGAAGGTGAATCAGAAGATACAAGTGACAATGAAGAAGAAGCAAATTTGTGCTTGATGGCTGCATCTGAGGTACATTCTGATTCCGATGAAGATATAAATGAAAATGATATTTATTCTGAAATGAAAAAGTTACTTAAAGCATTAAAAAAGGCAGATGTAAAAATTACGAAATTAGAAATAGAAAATAAATCTCTTAAAACGAAAAGGATGTTTTGCGTCAAACAAATAAACTTCTTATTGATGAAAATGATATTTTGAAAAATGACATGAGAAAATGTTTGTCAAAACTGATGGTGTCAAGAAAGAAAATGAAGTTTTGAAAACCGAAATTAAGGAATTGAAAGGAAGAGTTGAAGATCTATCTCAATCGATAAAGAACACGTTCAACAAATTTAATGAAAGTGATAAGAAACTAAACATGTTAATTGGAAGTCAAAGACCATCTTTTATCAAACATGGGTTAGGATATGAATCTGGAAATTCTTCAAACTATGTGAAAAAGACGATTTTCGTAAAAGAAGATAAATCAGCAAACAAGAAAGCTTCTGTTCATAACATGAAACACGAACAGTGAAAGCAGAAGGAACATCAGAAGGTATGTTCAACCTAGTTATCCTAGCAGAAGGAACATCAGAAGGTACAGGTATGCTTATAATGATTATCCAACACATTACAACTATAGAAAGGGAAATCAAAGGTATTATCAACAACCATATGCATGCTCATTTTGTAATAAAGTAGGTCATATTGAAAAATATTGTTTCTACAAAAGAAACAAGCTCAGTTCATATCAAGTTAAGAAGCAAGATAAAACGAGCTTGACTTATCAAGGACCCAAGTTTGTTTGGGTTCCTAAGAAGGTTTAATCACCTTATTTTTTATTGCAGGAACAAGGAGCAAAAATAAAAGGAACATGGTACTTGGACAGTGGATGTTCAGGCCATATGACAGGAGATCCTTCCTTGTTCACTAGCATAGTTTGGAAAGAAAAAGGGTATGTAAGATTTGGTGATGATAGCCGTGGTAAAATCATTGGAACAGGTACAATTGGTTTTCCCCCATATATGATTGAAAATGTTTCTTTAGTCAAAGGATTAAAACACAATCTCTTAAGTATAAGCCAATTATGTGATAAAGGTTATCAAATGAATTTTGAGAAAAACAAATGTTTTGCATATAATTCTGAAGGAATTAAAATATTTGAAGGATATAGAAAAAGGAATGTATATTTAATTACTCCATCTGATATGAATGTTGAATGTTGCTTTTTGACTATGAATGATAGTATTTATGTATGGCACAAAAAACTAGGACATGTGAATTTCAATCATTTGGAAAAGTTATCTAAAAAAATATTTTGGCTTACCAAAAATTAATATAAAGCATGATGTTAAATGTTCAACTTGTTTAAAGAACAAAATGGTTTCAATTTCACACAAAAGTATTAATTCGATGACAACTAAAAGACCACTTGAACTTTTACATCTTGACTTATTTGGACCCACTAGAATCTTGAGTCTAGGAGGAAGCAAATATGGTCTTGTAATAGTGGATGATTTTTCAAGATATACATGGGTATTCTTTTTAAAGCATAAATCAGAAACTTTTGAGATTTTTCAAAGATTTGCTAAACAAATACAAAATGAAAAAGGTTTTTCCATTATTTCTTTAAGAACTGATCATGGTACAGAATTTGATAATGCATCATTTATATCATTTTGTGAGGAACATGGAATACAACATAACTTTTCTGCTCCTTATACACCTCAACAAAATGGAGTAGTTGAAAGAAAGAATAGAACAATTCAAGAAATGACGTCTATGTTAAATGAAAGTAATATAGCTAAACATTTTTGGGCTGAAGCTGTAGCAACTGCATGTTATATCATGAATAGAGTGTACATTAGACCTCATACAAAAACATCTTATGAATTATTTCGTGGTAGAAAACCATCGTTTCATACTTTCATGTGTTTGGTTGTACATGTTATGTGAAAAAGAATGCACATAATCTTGGAAAATTTGATGAAAGATCAGATGAAGCAATTTTTCTTGGATATTCACAACATAGTAAAGCATATCGAGTGTTTAACAAAACAACAAAAATAGTTGAAGAATCTATAAATGTAAGATTCATTGATGTAAAAGATGATTTTGATGATGATGATGTTTTTACCATTGAGAATAAATCTAATGATGTGAATGAGAAGAAGGTTGATACAGCTGATATACATGATTCTGCAAATCTACAAGAATCTGCTAAGGCAGAAGGTAAGGCAGAGGGTAAGCAAAAGTTAAATTTGATACTTGAAAGTTCAAAGGTTTGGAAATATAAATCTTCACATCCATCAAGTTTAATTATTGGTGATATTGAATGTGGAACTAGAACTAGATCTAAATTACAAGAGCTTGAAAATCATTTTGCTTTGATATCTGAAATAGAACCAAGTAACATAGATGAAGCATTGAATGATGAAAATTGGATAAATGCTATGCATGAGGAATTAAATCAATTCCAAAGAAATAATGTTTGGAGCTTAGTCCCTAGACCTGAAGATAAATCAATTATAGGAACTAAATGGGTATATAAAAATAAATTGGATGAAAATGGTAAAATTATTAGAAATAAAGCAAGACTTGTAGCTAAAGGATATTCTCAAGAAGAAGGAATAGACTATGATGAAACTTATGCACCAGTTGCTAGATTGGAAGCTATAAGATTATTGTTAGCTTTTGCATGCTATAAGAATTTCAAATTATTTCAAATGGATGTAAAAAGTGCATTTTTGAATGGTTATATTAAAGAAGAAGTGTATGTTGAACAACCACCAGGATTTGAGGATACATTAAGCCTGATCATGTTTTCAAATTAAGAAAAGCTTTATATGGCTTAAAACAAGCACCAAGAGCATGGTATGAGAGACTTAGTGAATATCTCATAACTAGTGGATATCAAAGAGGTACTATTGACACAACTTTATTTTAAATATTACAATGATGATATAATTGTTGTGCAAATATATGTTGATGACATAATTTTTGGATCTACTAATGAAAAATATTGTCAAGAATTTGCAAAGCTTATGCAGGCTGAATTTGAGATGTCCATGATGGGAGAATTAAATTTCTTTTTGGGATTACAAATCAAGCAAACAAAGGATGGAATCTTCATTCATCAAGAAAAATATACCAAACAAATTCTGAAAAAGTTTGGATTTGAGAATCAAAGAAGCTGCTACACCAATGAGTTCATCTATAAGGTTAGATGATTCTAAAGGTAAGAAAATAATGAAAAACTTTATAGAAGTTAATTGGTTCTTTGTTATATTTGACTGCATCTAGGCCAGAATATTGTTTTCTGTGTATTTGTGCAAGATTTCAGAGTAGTCCTACTGAAACTCACTTAAAAGCTGTCAAAAGAATTTTTAAGTATATTGCTGGTACTGCAAAATTAGGAATTTGGTATCCTAAAAATGAAAATTTTGAATTAATAGGATATTCAGATGCTGATATGCAGGATGTAAAATTGATAGAAAAAGTACTTCTGGAACTTGTCAATTTTTGGGAAATAAATTAATTTCTTGGTCTTCCAAGAAACAAAATTCAGTTGCTTTATCTACAGCAGAAGCTGAATATGTCTCAATTGGAAATTGTTGTGCACAGATTCTTTGGATAAAACAACAATTACAAGATTTTGGATTAAAATATAAAAATATTTCAATTAAATGTGATAATACAAGTGCAATAAACTTAACCAAAAATCCTGTATATCATTCTAGAACTAAACATATAGAAATTAGACATCATTTCATAAGAGATCATGTAAATAATGGAAATATTAATATTGAATTTGTTTCAACTGAAAATCAATTTGCTGATATATTTACTAAACCTTTAGATAAAATGAGATTTGAATTTTTACGAAATGAAATTGGAATATGTAATCCATTTTAATTAATATTTCAAATTTGAAAAATTAAAATTCGAATTTTCAGTCTTATTACAATCAATCTTGATTTTATTAAAAAAAAAAATTATTTTGGCGGTATTTTTATTGGGAACATGCAGACGTTGTGCACCCTTTTCAAACCATCTGCAAACTCAAACGTCTCTCCATCTCTACCCCTGATCAAACAATTCATTTCTTTCTCTCTTTTTCTTCATTTCGTTCTTGAACATTCGATCCTTCTTCATCTTCAAATTTTTTTTCTTCAATGTCTTCTCGGAAGTCTTTTCGCCTAGCATCTAAGGGGTTTAAGTCCAAACCCGTGGAAGGCACAATCTCAGTAGAGGATGATCCTCTGATTCTGAGGAAACCCTAGAGACGCTTACAAAAGATGGGAATCGAAGGGAAAAACGGACTAAGATGGAGCAAGATAAACAGACCAAGTCTGGGAAACAAAAAAAGACAAAAGAAAGAAGAAACTTCATCAGAGGAACCCCTTGCTTCCTCTGACTTCGTTTCAGAAAGTAGCTCAGAGGCTACTACATTTACTCCATCATCTCAGAAGAAAAGGAAATTAACTTCTCGTATGTCCAAGAACGTTTCTCCAGCAAAAAGGCCAAAACTTTCTTCACGTAAGATCCTTGAATGCTCCTTTGTAGATGTTACTTTCTTTAAAGAGCATGGTTTTGACTGTGAGGATGGCTAGGACGTATAGGTTGCCACCAACTGTGTAGTCTGTCTATACTGTGGATGTCATTAATCCATGAATTTTATGATAACCTTACCCAGTTGGATGAATCTGTTCTCAAGACAAAATTAGGAGGAAAGAAATTTTCTTTAAATAGAACAGATTTGATTACATGTTTTGACATGAAGATCAAACAGATGATATGAGAATTTTACAATATGATAGGCAGTCATTGTACAAAGAATTGAATGACGGAGTGGGAAATTTTGTAGAAAAGGATATTTTCTCCACTGAATTTGAGTTGCTCGTAAGATTGCTTCACAAACTTGTGATTGACTGCATTCTACCTAAGAATGGCAGTACCACTACTATCTCAAAGGAGGAGGCCATTGTAGTTTTAGCCATGAAGAAAAACTTAAAGTTAGACATGGCTGGGTTGATTCTAAGGCATCTCTGGAGGACAAAAAAAATCCATACGGGAATATGTTGATGAAGCTGTTTCGATTTAAGAAAATGCATATTTCCAAAAATCCTAAGGTTTCCATTTCTCTCAAGAAAATAAATGAAACAAATATTAAGAAAATGGGAATCCAAGTAGTGGATTATTTTTGGTTCTCTAAAGATGGATCATGGTATCTGAATCCAAAGCTCAGTAAGAACAAATTTGATTGGGAAAGAGTTCGAGCAATTGCTGAGGGGGAGCTAATTCTTCGGCAGAAGGTTCCTCAGAGGGAACAAAAGCAAAGCCAGATCAGGAAAGAAGCTCAAAACAAAAGGGGAAAGAAAAAGTGGGAATGAAGAAAAGCAGAAATATTCTTTACGAACAGGAGGTAAGTTTGAGATTAACGAAGGTGCAGGGCAGGCTCAAGATAGTGACTCAGAAAGTGAGTCAGAGGAAAGGATTTATTCTGATCCAAGAGGAGAATCCTCACTGTCCTCATTCGGATGCAAGTTGAAAAGCTCCTAAATGACCGTTTCGAGTCCTTCAAGAAAAATCTACTTGATTCTATTCTTGATTCGCTTGAAGTTTATTCCATTGCTCGGGAGCCAATCCACCTCACTATTCATCACCTCAAGCCAACAAGAATTTGAAACCCCTGCTAAAAATCTGATATTTTACTTCACCTATGGATGATGATGTTGCCTCTGACTTCACACCTTTTGTTTCATCAGAAAGTGCAACAATTCCAGAGGACAACATTTCATCTCCTTTAGCTGCTGAGGTTTCTCCATTTCCTTTGGCCATTCTTCCTTCTGATGGATCTGCTGCTCCCTTCCTCTCCTCAATTTACTGAAGTGGAGGTTATCACATCTGTTCTCAACTTTCTTCAACTCCACAATTTGTTCCAACATCAATTCCTCCAATTATTCCCCTGCACGCCAAGTTTTTCGACAAAGAAAGAAGATGAAAGCACAAAAACAAGGCTTCTATTTACCTTACAAGAAAGACAGTTAACTTTAGTTTCTTAATGACTCTATCTTTTGTTTTGGTCTGTAATATTGACATACTTTAGTATCTTTTGAATGCATCTTTTCTTCTTATATCTTTCTGATGCTAACAAAAAGGGGGAGAAAATGAGGTAAAAATATTTTTGATAATGGATGACTGATGTTTACTGGCTGAAGTTTACTGCTGATGATTCTGATGATTAATTTTGTTGCTACTGATGTTGATTTGTTACTTGCTGAGATGGAATATTTGTTGCTGATATTACTGATGTAATTTATGGATATATATGTTGTCATATGCTGTCATATTCAAATCCTTTTCACAAATTTTTCAAATTATTTGATTTAATCAAAAATATTTTTTTGGGGTTTTGTTATCATCAAAAAGGGGGAGAATGTTGATTTCTCTCAAGAGATGATTTTGATGATAACAAAAAGAGTTACATGTTACTAATATAATTTGTTGATATGTGCAGCAATGGTTTTTAGTAATAGAGAAATCATATTTTAAGTAAAATCATAAATCAGAAAGTAACTCAGAAGGTACATATAAGGTATGCAGTATTGAATTTCAAAACTCAGAAGGAAACTCAGAAGGAACATGAATAACACAAAAGCAAGTATTTTTTCAAACACGATTCAGTTTTTGAAGACCTAGCTCCAAATGTTGAGTATAAATTGGGTATTATACTTAATGTGTTCCACAAAGTTGGATTAAATCCACAGGGTTTATTTTAGATTTTCATTTGATTCAAGGAACACGAAAAATATTTTTTTCAAGAGGATCACGTTCATTTCGACAAACTTAAACTGATTTTTATTTTATCTAAAGAAAACTATATTTTAGAAAGTTTGTTTGAAGAATTTACAAGGATAGAAAAATCGTGGATGTCCAAAACAGATCACGAAATGAAGGATGAGCATGAACAGTGAAATTGTGTGCAGTGGATCAACACAGACGAGATTGAATCCGAATTTTCAGTTAGAAGATAATCTTATCAGTTGCAAGATATTATCAGAAGCTAGTTTATGAAGATGAATTCAAATATGAATTCAAATTGAGTCAAATAAGGATAGATGGAAGCAGATTTTGCGGAAGAAAGAACGACTCCTACGCGCATGAAATCTGGACGAATTGATCCAATTCTTCTTCCATCCGTTGCAGCAATTTGAAATAAAAATAGGAGAAGGAACGAAGCATATATAGAACATTTACTTAAGAACAACTAAGAAACAACACGAATTACTCAGAAAGATCAAAGTGCTCAAAATCTGTCATTTCTATTGTTTTACTGTTCACTGTGCGAAAAATTGAGGAAACTCAAATTTTTTTTCTCTTGATTTGTTTTTTACTCTTTGTGAGTTGAGAGTTACAAGTAGGCTTAGTTGATTGATTGAGTGTGAGAATCAAGCTAAGTGAATTGTAGCCAAAGGATTGGCAAATACTCTTGTAACTTCATTGATTTTGATTGGATAGTGGAACACACCGGTGAGGAGTACCGGGACCCTGGCTTGGAGCTGGAAGAGAGGATTGACGCACAAGGCGGAACCTATACATCGATTTGCAATCTCTTCTCCTTATCTTTTTATTTTGAGTATTATTTATTTATGCTTTGATTGCTCAGAAGGTTCATCATATATATAGTTATTCACTCAGAAGGTTACTCAGAGAGTACCTTGTTAACATTTTTCTTACTCAGAGAATTAGGCAGAAGGTTTACAAGTTTGAAAGAGTTGTCTAAATTTTTTATCCGAATTTTTCATAAAGCTTTTATTTGTTTAGATTATTGTTTCAAGTAAGTTTTAAATCCATTATAACCAAGTAGTGTGTAATTTGTTCAAATTTTGAAAAATAAGTATTATACCAATTCACCCCCCCCCCCCCCCCCCCCCCCCCCCCCCCCCCTCCTGGTTATCTTTTGGGACCAACAAAACTTTTATTAAACTCTATTTTATCAGACACTAATGTGAACCCCACTATGGCTGCAAAATATTGCCCGCCAAAATATGGACAATTCTCCTTTGTCTATCAAAGTAAAGTTTTCACTTTAATTATAGTTTCTTTCTTATCCCAAAAACATGACATATACAAAGCATTCATACATAACGCATTCATATTCAAAGCAATAAACATTTGAAACAACATATTGATCATGTTATTCAAAATCATCCTAACACCTTCATCTAAGCCAATTATTAGCTATTAAACTCATTTTAACTTAATCTACCAAAATTGATTAAAATTAATCATTTAATCTAAAAGTAGTTCAAGTGATTAAACTTAAGTAATCTAATTCCTTTTAGCTAATCCAAGCTCATTTAGTCAAGTTGACTTAGATGTATTTAACTAAGTTCATTTTATATCTAACTTCTATATTTAATTGAGCTATTTCTTAATCTATAAATCTACTTATCTCATGTTTAATTATTTAATCAACTTACATAACATATAAAATCATCATACAGGTCAACTCATACATACAAGATCATATTTCAAGCTTTAGAAAAGATCTGAAGATGATTTTAGAAATTAAATTCAAAATAGGGGATATGCCAACAAAAGTCCGGCATTCAATGCACCAATGCCGGCAGTGCTGAAGTCTACGCCGGCGACGTTGGATGCCAATGTTAAAAATTTGAACTTTGTGAAGTTTAGGCTTCAAACCTATGCCAACAACGTTGATACTCAAAATACCAGTGTTCAGTTTTTAAAGGTAACACCGGTAAAAATTATTGCAAATGCCGGCATCATTAAAAAAATTGTTTCTGATCACTTTGGTTCAACCTTCAACACCTGTAAAATTTAGGCAAATGCCACAGCGTTAAGGAATTAGCATTCTGTTCACTTGAACACCAGGCTCAACATCGGCAGTATTGAAGTATCAGATGTCAGCGTACGTAATAGAACACACTTTTGATAGAAGCTTGTTTTCAAAAACTTAAGTTTCGCAAAACATTTTAACACTTCCAAACTTCTCCAAATCACTTTCTAAGCTTCCTAAACTTGATATATGAATTCCTCAACATCAATCATCCATGTTCAACACATCAAACAACATGCAATTCACTTCAAACACTAACAACTTTAAATCACTATTCATCATCTTCAACCCCAAACCCAAATTCCAACAACCATAACAAACATATATATAAACAACACTCTCATCCCAAATCAACATGAATTCATCAATTATTAACTTAAACAACAAATAAAATAAAGATAAATTGAAATAGAAAACTTAGCTTTTGAAGAAACATGTAATTTCTTCTTCTATCTTCATTCATAACTTTAATTTCTCCTTTAGGTTTGTTGAATTTGAGATGTGGTGAGATGAATTGAAGAAAGAGAGAAGAGAAAATGACGAAGACAAAGAAGAAGAAGAAGAAGAAGAAAAGAAGAAGAAGAAAGAAATGGATTGCAGGGAAAAAGGAAATAAAAGGGAAGGACAAGGATAGATTTTAGGATATTTTAGAGTAGAGGTATAGATTTAGAACTATCATATCAATATCTATAGTTCTAGAAGTATTTAAAAGATAGTTTCTGAACTAATAGGTTAGAAATTAAGAACTTAAAATAAAAACTTAATTTAGAAATTTATTTTGGATAAAAGAAATTTAATTTAAGTTCGGGTTTAAGAATTGATATTTTTAAACAAGAAAATGAACTCAAATTTTGCTGAGATTTAGGAATTAGTATTTAGACTAAGAATCAACAGTTTTGGAATCCTCTAAACAATTTAGAAACATGTTTAGGAGATTTAGAATCAAAATCTCAAATTTCATTTAATTAATTACTAATCTAACTTTGTCAACTTATCTATTTATATCCTATGATTAATTTAATTCATTCAAATCTATCTAAACCAATTTCTAATATATGTGAGGGTTTTGGGTATTTTAGATCACTTGTGCATTTGAATCAGTGAAACTACCTATTTCTTCTCCTCGTTATTCTTTCCAAGCCATCTCATCAAATGTCATCTCTTTGTTAATAATTTGAAGTCATGTGCAAAGCATGGGATCTATGTGATACGTATGTGATCGTTCTAAGAAAAACCCTTTCCTACATAGATTTTACGAAATAAAAAGTGATTTAGTGAACAACATAGTTTGTATAGATATAACTCGGTAGGTTTAAAACAAGTTTTATAAAACCTTAACTAGTAACCAAAACACTCCCAAGTTATAATCCCACATGATTTTTTAACTTGCAACTTTGTTTTTGTTTACAAATTCTATAATATATAAAAACTGCTACACAACAATTTTAATTAACTAAAACATGTAATAATAATGAAATATGTGAAGAAATGAATAAATTAAATACTAAACATTATTCTTCACACATATTGGATGATAATTAGAATTTACTTTATTCGATTCAAAAGGATTTGTGCTTGTTTTGCCTATTTATTTATTGAAATCCTCATGAATTTGAAACTTATTTGTTTAAATTATTGATTTTAGTTCAAATGTACTAAAGAGAAGAATTAATGAAGATTTGATGGAGAAAATGAACTAAAACAACCAATTAGCTCATATCGAGATCATTCACAGCCATGATTCATTTCACGAATAGAAATCACGCTTTTAATCGTGCTTGGGGATCATCTGAAGAGGAGATGTTTATCAAAGACCACAGATTCAACCAAGGAGAGAACCACAGCCACAACTGAGATGAATTGTTCTTCACAGTCGCGTTCACGATGTAATCTACAACTGTGATTCACCTTGCAATTAGACCCCTGACACCAGCCACATTATGTTTCGTTTAATTTATTTCAAAGTTGCCACATTAGCACGACACTCACTATTCATAGCTTTTGTTTTATGAATTACACATGATCTAATACTTTTACACTTATAATTTTTGATATTTTGTATTATAACTAACCTTAGAGAGAATTTTAGTGAGAGAAACTTAATCTTTGCTAGGGTTTGAACCTTTTAGATCAATTTAAGAGTCAATTTGAGTTCAATTACAAGGATCTCTATGCTCCATAAGTGTTTTCTATCATAATTCTTCATTATTTCTCTGAATTCATGCTTAACTTGATAAATCTTATGGAGAAATAATTGAATTTTGGTTAGATTTTATGTATCCAAACTTGATTCATGTGATTTCGCTTGTGCTTTTATTAAAATATTATTGAATTCTTGAAATTCATAGCTTAAGCTGCATTTCTTGGATTTATATGTGTGCACAATATGAATTCATGTCTGATTTCAATTGAATAGATCAAGAGATCATTCTTTTGAATATATCTAAGCTATTAATGAGGATTGCACATAACATATAGAGATAGTGTGTTGAAATCCTTTTGCCACATGATTAATTCTCATGAGAAGTGATTGTTAATCAAAGGATTATTGAACTTAATGCAAATCTAATTTGTTCATGCCTAGGAAGAGATTCTAGTTGTTAAAATTAAGCTTAGAAGTTAATGATCTTGAGAGAAACTTTATCATACTTTAGTGGATTCGAGAATTCAAGATGTTCAACAGTGATCTCTTTGAGATTCTTTATGAAATCACATAATAAGAATTTGGTAAGGTAAGATCTAAGCTATTCTTTGTAATATAAACTTATTCTTTTGTAAATTGATCTGAAACTTGTATATAAGTAGCTAGTTTTCATTGTATCATGTCCACAACAAATCTGTGAATCCTTACGCTAGATAATAGGCAAAAGTGAGTACAACAAGTGTAAACCTTAGTTTTCCTAGTAACTAAGTAGACTTCGAGAACTGGAAACCAAAACCTTAAACCGAATTAGCTTAAACTTGAGAGAGAAACCTAAGAACCCTGGATCTGGCTTTCCTTCGATTTTAAACTAAGGAACTTTTGTAAAATAAATTAATCTAGAATATTGTTCTAAAGTATATTTCAAACCATAAAAAGATCTGACTTCGAAAAATTTTCTATTCAGGGCCTTTCTGAGATCCGTTACAGAAAAGCAGGCCCCGAGACTCGAAATTCAAAAATTATTTCGTAATACTCTTTAAAACCAAAATTTAATAAGGATTTCAAAAATATAAATTTTATAATTTTTCGGTTTATGAAAAATACAGATATAGCCCTTTTTCTCTTATTTTTTTTTACTACCGGTAAACTAATTGTCTTAATTGCTATTCACTACTATTCATAAGTACAACGTACTACACTTATAAGCCACACCTTACTCTTACATCCTTACAAAACACTCAATTATATTTTCTTTTCCAAGATAATTTGTCTGGTAAGAAATTATTATATTTTAAGACTTAGTATTACACAAATTAAATAAAACAAAACAAATTAAAACTCTCCCTCCCACCCCCCAACACCCCCCCCCCCCCCCCCCCCCCCCCCCCCCCCTTTATTTGTGTAAGTTTTATTCAATTTATTTAAACCATTAATCCTAAACTACTCCTCTATATATACCCCTTTATATTCTCTCTCCTCATTTTTATTCTTCACTATTTTCACTCAAGTAAAACTCTCTCAAGAACTCCCTCTCTACTTGTGTGTGTCGTGACCCTCCTATACACACTCACACTCACACAAATATATTTTTCTTCTTCATTCTCCTCTTGTTCCAAGCTTTAGGTGATAGATCTTTACCCTTTCTACAATTAAACCTTGTAATGACAAGACCATTCATGAGTATTTTCATCTTTAAGTCCCAATGAGCTCTTGCTAGGGATAAGAAAATACTACTACATGAATATCACACCATCACAAGAGTAGATCTTGTATTTGAATTTGTTTTTATATGATGATCTTCACGTTCATGCATTTAGTAGTAGAGTAAAGTAAAGATCTTGCACAAAAATCTATTTTCATGTTTTCAAACTCAATTTCATGCATTCTAAGTGGTAGATCTAGCATTTAAATGCTCATATTACACTTGACATTCATGGTCTTATGGATATTTTGTGTTTTAGTGCATTAATGATCATAAAGACCTTTGTCTTGTGTATATAAATATTGTAGTTTGTAGATCTTTAAGTAGATGAGACAAGAAACTCAAAAAGGAAAATTATTTATTTGAAATGATCAAATATAAATTCGGATGGTTTCAAGACCATGCCTTCAAAACCCTTTTATCAACTCTAAAACTTGTGTTTTATATGAAAAACGAGGAGTATAGGTAATAGATATCATCAAGTGACGATTGTTATAAGTTGAGATGGGATTTGCTAAGAAAAATATGTAAAACAAGGAGTAGAAATAAAGTAGGAAATTTTTGAGTTGCTTGTCATTTTAAGAAATTCGTAGTTAAGGAGTAATGGCATGAAAACTTATTTTCCAAGCTCAAAATAGAAATTTTATTTAATAAATTAAGCCTTAGAAAAAGGAATAGTTGAGCCCTAAATTTCTATATGAAAACATAGTTTTCTTGAAAAATCAACCTAAGAATAAACTCTAACCAAATTCAGATTTTGGGGTAATCCCTACTATAAGACATGTTTATAAAATGAAAAATGGAAATTTGTATAAGAAAATAAAGGTCTTAGGATATAGACTTTATAAAGATTAAATTTTCATAAGAAAAATGGATTTTTCTTAATGAAAACCCCAAAACAAATAAGGATAAACAAAGTTCAATAATTCAACTAGCTAAGTAAAGTAACATGAGATGTTTCCCTAGAGTAAAATTTATAACTTCCTCCTAACAAAAATCATCAAGAATATATGTGCATGAAGTTCATAACATGACATTCATGATAGGAAATCATCAACATAGCATGTAGATTTGATCTACACATTAGAAACATCATAAACATTCATGAAATCGTTTTCAGGATGGAAGTTCTCTACTGATCATAACTGATCAGCCTCTTTCGAAATGTAAATGTTTTCAAAACTTGGTTAGGATATAATATTTAAAAAGATCTTTCGAAGTAGATAGAAATCGATATATAATTTGCTAAATTTTGAGTTAAAATGACCAAGTTACAGCCGTTTTAAGTCGGGACTTCCACAAATGATGAGAATTACGAAAATTCTAGTTTTGTTTAATGGTTTAGTTTAGTTAAATGATGAAATACTCATTAGGGTATTTCTTCCTTTTAGGTGACCCCGAGATTAATGATTCCTTCTACCGGACTATTACTACTAGACGACCGGTGTTCCAATGGCTGAGTGAGTATTTCTTCCCGATTCCATTTATTGTATGTGATTGTAATGATAGTTACATCAGATTTTAGGCAAAGATAAATGGATATGTATGGTGGGGATAAATGGGAATTATGTATGTTTACTGATGATATAGAAATTGAAAATAAGAATATCGAGGCCGGGTGATTAACTAATGGTGTATAGATGAATTAGGATTGATTGTCTGCAATTATTGATTGATCACCTAAGAATTGGCATAATTACTATTGGAAATTGATAAGTAATATGGACTCATTCATATCACAAATGGGGATGGAGCATTAGCATGGTTGGTTGCCCGTGATCCAAAAACGAGTAAAAGTTAATCATAATCCATAAACGAAATAATGAGTTGGTTAATTGTGATCCACAAACGAAACTATAAGTTGGTTGACCGTGATCGAAAACGATATTTTAGTAGTACCAGTATTCGTTAATCTGCTAACCTGGAGGGCGAAATTCCATTCACATATGATTTCGGCTAGTCATATGTTGATGATTTCCATAGATGCATATCACTTGCCTGATTAATCACTTGCTTGTATGATGTGTTATGAATGTAATCTTGGAAGTTCTCACTCACTAAGCTAGTGTAGCTTATGTCCCTACAGTTTTATTTGTTGCAGCATTCGTTCATCTGGCTTAGACAGAGGCATCCTTTGGCTCAGGTACTGGAGCTAGGCGTTTCCTTTAGAAGTTATATTCATTTCTGATTAGACTTCCGTAGGAAACCAAAAGATTCTGGATGATTGTAATAAACCTCTTAATAATATTCTTTTATAGAGGAATGGCCCTTAGTCTTCGTAACTATTTATATGTGTTTTGATTTATATTCTAATGCTATTGAATGTCGATTTAAACTCTTTATCTCCACCGGTTCAAGTATTCTATTGTTATAAAGGGACGCCTTACATCTATATAAGACTCCCGAAGGACTAAGGTAGTAATTCATGGGTCTTATATGGCATGTGGCGGACTGTTACATTTAGGGTATCCTATGGGGCATGACAATGAGTGCCAACAATCCCTTGGAATATGACGTAAATGTTTTCATGCTACTTCGGTAAGTGTGCTTTGCCTCAGTTGTAACCAAAGCTAGTTAGGCTTTTTAGCTTGTATAAATTTTAAAGCTTCTGATTTAAGTAGAACCCAAACATTAACATACATTATAATCCCCTTTTTTTTTTTTTTTTTTATTTTGAATAGCATACATTACCATCAATTTCAATAGTATGGAATAATTATAGTTTCCTAAAAAATTCTTTTATACATGATTTCTCCACATAAAGTGAAAAAATATATACCTTATATCTTCCTTATTCAATTTATTGTCTCAAGCCACAAAAAAGAGTAACGTGAGTGGAGTGAGATAGCTGCTAAATTTTCCAAGTTTGAATTATTAGTGACTTACTGATTTGTTATATCTTTTTCTTTTAATTTATTATCTTGTCTTACTAGGTTTGGTCTTCTTATTAGGTTTTATTTCAAACTTGAAAACAAATCCTAAAACTTTATAAGGCGATTGGCACCTTAGTCCTTGAATTATACACAAACTTAAAATTTCGATAATTGTTAAGAATAGGTGATACAATCTTGAAAAACATTAATAAAGTTGGAAAAAAAAAACACACTCCCAATTTTTCACGATTTAAAATTGTCAACACGATTAGTCTAGCTATAGGAATGAAGAGGTTGAAACTAGCACTCTCTTGGCAAAACTATCTTTATGAGGTACAAGGGAAAGGGTAACATAAGATAATACATCATGGAGATGTCACACATAAAATCCAAACTCAAGGTACTAAAACTAGAAATTTTTTATCGCTTTTTAGTGTGCTTGGTTTCGATATCTCTTTCAATACAATTCAGTTAGTTCAATGTGAACCACAACTATTAAACAGACTTTGGTCTATAAATGATCTCCTAATGTGTTCACAAAGAAGAGAGACTAAACCATTAAAAAGTTAAAATTGGTCACTTAGCTAGCACATCTAAGGGTAAAGGGAATAAGAAAAGGAAAGGTAAGGAGGTTATTATAACACCCTAGAATTCCATCTACTGAGATATTATCCACTTTAGCTAGACATTGTATAGTTTTTTTTTTTTTTTTTAGTGCCAACGCTTCCTAGGAGGTTACCCATCCTAAAATTACTTTACCTAAAGCACACTTAACTTTAGAGTCCCGACAAACTCCAAGCCATTATACCAAAATGTGCCTCATGATTAGAGTTCCACCATCTATATTTGAAGGGTATTATATACTCCATCACTTATAGAACTAATGTCCTCGTCAGTTTTGTTACATAGGTCTAGAACCACACCGGGCAAGGAAGATACTCCTCCACTTCCAACTAGTAAACTACTCTAATATGTCTGGCGCAAAAAAAAAAAAAAAAAAAAAAACTACTCTAATACTATCTGTAACGTCCTAGAACTCTGCCTACTGAGGTATTATCCATCTTAGCCACATGCCACACGGTTTTGTCATTTGGTGCCAGTCTTTCTTAAAAGGTCATCCATCCCATGATTGTTATACTTAATACACACTTAACTTTAGAGTTTCAATGAACTCCAAGTCATTGCACTAAAAGGCGCCTCTATAATTAGAGTTTCACTATTTATATTTGAGGAGTATTACAGTTGTAGTAAAGACACCACTAAAGAAAACAACATGAGGACTAAGATCAAGATGTCTATTTCTTTTGCAATGGAAAAGGCCACAGGAATAAGTATTATACTAACTATTACGCTTGGCATGCAGAAAAGGGAATGCTTCTTAATTTTGTTTGTTTTGAGTTTAATTTGATTGCAGTATCTATATACGTATAGTAGATAGATTCGATACAACAACTCACATCAATGTGTTTATGCATGATTTCTGCATTACTGAAAGCCCAAAGATGGTGAGAGGTACATCTACGTTGGTGATGGCAATATGTTAAGGTTAAAGTAATATGAAATTTTAGATTGTTACTTTGAACTAGTTGTTATTTGGATTTGAGTGAGACTTTTATTATACCATCTTTTAGACAAAATTTGATTTCTATTGCCACATTGGAAAAATTAGGTTATTCTTCTTCATTTGGAAATAGTCAATTTAGTCTCCTTTATGATTCAAAATTAGTTGGTATCAATTCTTCGTCTTAGAGTGATAATCTATATGTGTTGGATAGGTGGTTACATAATGAATCCTCGCATATTGGTATTCAAAATTTAAAGCGTAAATTAATTAATGAGAATCTAGCCTTATTACAGCAGAAGAGATTAGGTCTCATTTCCAAAAGGAGAATAGAGAGACTTATGTCCAACAATATTCTCAATCCCTTGATTTTTTGTACTTTGGTTTGTGAATAAATTGTATAAAGTGGAAACAAACAAATGCTAAAAGATTAGATGCCTATAAAGCCACAAAAGCCTTAGAACTAATTCATGCAAATATCTTTGGACCATTCCTTACCGCTCCTTAAAATGTCAAAGGTATTTTATAATATTCGTAGATGACTTTTTAAGGTATGATTATCTATAGCTCATTCGTGATATACCTTAATCACTAGATGTGCTCAACACTTATAAGGCTAAAATTGAAAATCAACTTGGCAAAAGGATTAAAGATGTCAGGTCTAATTGTGTGGTGAATACTACAATAAATATGAAGGATCATGTAAACAGAGTACAGGACCCTCTGCTAAATTCTAAGAGGAATATGGTATCATCTTATAGTACACAATGCCAAGTTCACCTTCAACGAATGGTGTTACTAGGAAACAAGACAGAATGCTTAAGGACATGAAAAGAAATATGATTAATTATTCTGCCTTATCAGAATTACTCTAGGGAGAAGCATGAAAAACTACAGCATACTTACTCATCAAGGTACTTTCTAAGGCAACTAACAAAACCTCATATGAGCTTTGCATAAGCAAGAAATCTTGTTTCAAGCATATACAATTTCGAATATGTCCAGGTGAAATGAAAGGAAAATAGATTCAAGGACTATTAGTTGCTATTTTGTAGGTTACTCTAAAAGATACAGAGGTTACAAGTTTTATGATCCCATAATTAAGAAAATTTTTGAGACGATAAATGTGGAGTTCTCTGAGGATGTAGAGTCTATAGGGGGGATAAAGTTAAGGAATTTATCTTTGAATGAGAATATATTAGTATCCTTTTAATTATTATTGATAGTATTCAACATCAAGCTATAATGCCTAACATTGTTCAAGAAATAGATTTGGTACGAGACAATATTAAATACTATCCTGCACAAATTCAAGAAATTCTGAAACAACAAACTCCACATCCTTAAGAACAATGCCATTAACGAAATCCATTAAAGAAAGGAGAAGTACGATTTCAAATGATTATGTTGTGTTTCACCAAGAACATGAGGATTGCATCAAAATGATAAAAGAATATCCAATCAACTTCCATCAAGCCATGAAAAGTTCAATTCTTAAAAGTAAAAAGATGCCATAAATGACGAGATGAAATCCATGAAGGAAGATGACGCATGGGAACTTGTACCATTGCTTGGAGGCATGAAAACCATTTGGATATATAAACCAAAAGGTATTTAAAAGGCAACATAGAAAGGTAAAAGCCATGTCTTGTAGCTAAAGGGTTCACATAAAAAGAATGCATTAAGGATTATGATGACTCTTTAAGGATTATGATGACACTTGTTTCGCATTTTTTCTTGAGTTACCTTATATGATGTAAAGACAACATTTTCCAATGGTGATATTGATGAGATGTTCAATATGGTGTCGCTAGAAAACTTTAGATTTAGAGACTCAAATAAGATGGTGTGCAAATTAAAGAAATCCATCTATGGACTCAAGTAAGCATCTAATGGTGTCATAAGTTTCATCAAATCATCGTCTCATTTGGTTTTGAGATAAATGTTATAGATGATTGTGCATATCATAGGTTCAATGGGAGCGAGGTTACTTTCCTATATTATGTGTTGATAATATACTACTTGCCACAAATTATATGGGGTTACTACATGAAACCAAGAAATTTATATCAAGGAATTTTGAGATGAAATATCCTAGTGAAGTTTCTTTTGTGTTAAGAATCCTAATACATTGGAATTGTTTTCAAGGTATTCTTGGATTGTCATAAAAGAGCTATATTAAGAAAGTGCTCAAGAGGTTTAGCATGTAGGACTATAAACTAGGATACACCCCTATAGCTAGAGGAAATAGATTCGGTTTAAGCTAATTCTTCAATAATGACCTTAAAAGTAGAGAAATGGAAAAACATCCCTTATTCTTTTGTTATAGGAAATGTTATGTATGCTCAGGTTTGTACGCACCTAGATATTGTGAACATTGTTAGGATGATGGGGAGATAGTTGAGCAATCCAAGAATGGATCATTGGAAAGCAACTAAGAGAGTTACGTAGTATTTATAGAGAACAAATGATTACATGCTCACATACAAAAGATCAGACTAGTTGAAGATTATCAATCATTCATATGCTAATTTTGCTAGATACCAAGACAATAAGAGATCCAGATAAGGATATATCTATCTGCAACTAAAGGAGAGGTTTCTAAGAAGAGTGTTAAGAAAACACTCATTGTGATATCCCTTAAATATAGGTTTGGAACTCTAAACACAGAGGAGTTTTTTGGTGCAATGTCTTAGAGTTGGTTGGAACTCTAAAGTTAAGCGTGCTCTGTACAAAGCAATCCCAGGATAGGTGACCCCCCTAAGAAGCTGGCACTAAAAGTATAAAACCGAGTGGCATGTGACTAAAGCGGACAATATCTTGATGAGTGGAGTTCCGGGGCATTACAAGTGATATCAAAGCAGTTCACCAGCCAGAAGTGGAGGAGTATCCTCCCTGCTTGGTATGGTTATGAACCTGTGTAACAAAACTAATGAAGACATCGGTTCTATAAATGGGGGAGCATGTGATACCCCTCAAAGATAGATAGTGGAATTCTAATCACAAAGGCACCTTTCGGTGTAATGTCTTAGAGTTGGTCGGAACTCTAAAATTAATTGTACTTTGTGTAGAGCAATCCCAAGATGAGTGACCTCCTGGGAAGTGTCACGCCCTAAAGGATACCCAAACCATGACAATCCACCACACTCGATATTTAAACTTAAGTATGACAATCTTAGTCATCCCATAAGTTTACATACCAGGTGTAAGGTGTACTTGCACAATTTATAGAATCATACTTTGGATCGAATAGTCTTAGGAAGGCATACAATAGCATTAAGAATAGAAATCACAACAAGTTAAATAAGGTAAATCTTTACAAAAGTCAAGGGGGCATACCCCCGCCAAAATAATAGAAATCTATTCAGTATAAATCCATCTTACAAATATTAAAGTTTATGTTAAAGAGATTTTCCTAGAAGTCCACGCCTATAGCTAAGTCCCGACTTCTTCAAAAGCTCCTTAATAAAAAAAAATAAACCTATGAAAAGTGTTCTTTCGGAACAACCCAAAAATGAGAGTACTACAACAAAAACTGTAGGGGTATAAGCTAACAGGCTTAGTGAGATTCATTTCCAAATATTTAATACTCAATAGCAGAATATAACAGACAAGTTATTAACGATCATATGAAATGCACAAGCACATAAACATACAAGCATATGACTTTCTGGAAGCCATATGTGAATGGATTTACGCCCTCCATTCGGGGTTGGGGTGGTCCATAAGTCATGCAACCATAATTCCAATCTTTAGTGGGGTGGTCCATCAGTCATGCAACCATAACCTCGATCTCTTTCTCTTAGTTATACAACCTCTGTTGTTTCCTTGTGGTAGTTCTAAGTGCCTATCCCACTTCCGTTAACTTAAGCGATCTCACATCCTTAATGTTAACAAAGGCCCCCTTGTCTTTCCACTAATATACTTTTGTCCCACCAAGGGTATATTAGCTAATGCAATGTGACTCAATATGTTATATGCATATACAGTTTATTTATATAATCGTGGCATGTTAATATATAGGTTAAGAGTGATCATAGAGAATTTCAGACAATTCAAGTCTATATTAGATCATACAACATTTTTAGAATAAGTCTCATCTCGATATACTTAACATTCATTCAACCAAGATTAGATCACAACTCATCTCAGTTTTATCTTTCCCTAATTCTAATGCCACTACGATTACGAGCACATACATGAGCACAACTAATTAAGAAATGAACTCACTAGGCCATGGAGAGAAATCCACTAGTCGTAGTAGTCCTCGGGGAGTGGAAATCCATCCTTCAAATTACTTAAGTACAAGGAATACCTGAAATGAGTATTTCTTATAAAGTTCTAATAAACTTAATAATTTTATTTACTAAGTTCATCAATTTCCACCTAAGTTGAAGTCCTAACTTAAAATAGTTATATCTAACTCATTTTGACTCGGAATTGAGCATATTATATACCGATTTCTATCTACTTTGAAAAATCTATCTATTCCTAATATTATTTTCAAGTTTCAAAAATGTTTGGGTCATGAAATATTCTGATCAGTTCTGATCCGTAGTAATACCCAATGCCAAAAAATAGTTTTGTGAATATTTATAATGTTTCTAGAATATAGATCAACTATACATGCAATATTGATGACTTTCCTATCATGAATGGCATGTTTGAATTTTGATGTATGCATGCTCTTGATAATATTTACTAAAAGGAAATTTAGGAAACTTTCTATTTGTAAGACTCCATGACTATTTACCTTCAAGAAAACTAGTGTCCTAACTTTGGTCATTCCAATTGTTTTGAATTTATTTCTTAAGAAAATCTAATTATCCTTGTTCAAATTAAGTCTTCATTATATCTATTACTTAGGGCTTTCATTTGTACATAAAAATTTCCATTTTATGCTTTGGAAACATGTTTTCAAATAGGGTTTATTCGAAAATCCAAATTTTGAAAAATTAGTCTTTGAATGATTCCTTTGGGAAAAACTTGTTCAGTACATAAAAATTTAAGGCTCTATTATACCTATCCCTTAAATACTTCATTTCTTAAATAAAACTTTTCATTTTGAGTTGAAAAATAGGTGTTTTCATGGCATTACTCCAAAATTACGAATTTCATAAGTTAACTAGCAACTCAAAATTTCCTATGTTATTTCTACTCTTTGTTTTGCATATTCCACTTAGCAAATCTCATTTCAACTCATAAAAATCATTACTTAATGACATCTATTACCTATAATCTCCATTTTTCATATGAAACACAAGTTTTGGAGTTGATAAAAGGGTTTTTAATACATGGTTTTGAAATCATCCGAATTTTCATTTGAACATTCCAAAAAATTTTTTTACTTTTTTAAGTTTCCTATTTCATCTAACTAAAGATCTACTAATTACAACATATATATGCATAAGATAAAACCTTTATGATCATTAATGCATTAATACACCAAATATTCACAAGATCATGAATGTCAAGTATGGTATAAGCATCTAAAAGCTAGATCTACTACTTATGATGCATAAAATGGAGTTGAAAACATAAATATGAATTTTTATGCAAGATCTCTATTTTTACTCTACTATTATATGCATGAACATGAAGATCATCCGACAAAAACTCATTTAAACACAAGATCTACTCTTGTGATGGCTTGATATTCATGTAGTAGCATTTTCTTATGCCTAGCAAGTGCTCATGGGGATTTTAACATGAAAACACTCATGAATAATCTTGCCATTACAAGATTTAATGTAGGAAAGGGTTACGATTCATCACCTAAGGCTTGAATCAAGAAGAAAATGAAGAAGAAAACAAGCTTGTGTGAGTGTCTGTGTGGGTGTGGAGGCTCACGGCAAGAGGATAAATAGAGAGAGTTGTGTAATTTTTTTGAAAACAAAAAAATAAATGAAGAAGAGAGAATGTAAAAGATTATTTATAGTGAGTGAATTAGGGTTTGATAAGCCCTCACAGTTAGCCTCCTCCTCCTAGTGGGTTGGGCTAAGGGCTCATGTTCCTCTTCTTCTTCTCTCATTTCCTGACTTCTCATTTGGTCTCTTCCTTCCTCATCATCTCTATCCTCAAATCCGTTCCTATTGCCAACTTCTATACCCAATTCTCTTCCAGCTTCATCCCATAACCTGTTCACTCTATCCTGGGCTTCCCTCATCATCTCCTCATCTTCACTTATCCTCTCCAATGGTTCCTGAACTGCCGATTCGGGGACTACAGCATCAACCCCGGGGGGACGCTCATCCACCAAGAAGATGTCCTTCCAAATGGTAGGGTCAAACTCCGGTTCCATCCTTCCACTAACAGGTATATCTAGATCTCTATCAAAATCCCATACAATCTGATCTGGCAATTGGTTGGGATGTTCTAGGGCCATGGCTGAAGGGGTAGGGGTTCTAGGTACTTCCTCATCTTGCCAATTTAGATCCTCCTCGGGATCCTTCTCCTCCTCCTCCTCTACTTCATTATCCTCTTCGTTCAAATCTTCCCCTTCAACAACTGGGGCATCTATCAATTGCATTCCTACATCTCTTACCTATGGGATTTGCACTCCCCCTAAGGATAGTAAAATATCAAGGTATCTGGCTTGCCAAATTATGTGGTTTCGGGCATCAGCAATGTTCCCCTCCCTATGGTCCAAGAGATCATCATGTGCATATACATAAAGGGGTCCAATACTATTCCACATCCTAAAGTCTAGATGGGTAGGGTCCCCTTCATTCTTCAAAATGAAGGTGGGTTCTCTTAGCATCGGTTTATTAGCATATTCTACCATTACCCTTTCCAAGGTATAGATGGTTTCCAGCACAGTCCATCTTCTTCTTCAATTGGATCATACCTAAGTTGATCTATCACCGTAGCCCCTCGTGTCTCTTAACTCTTGTTCCCCAAGCCCTACATTCCATTAAGGTTCTATCTCGAGCTAGTGCAAAATCTTCGCATAACACTCGTAATCTCAAACGTACTCCACCATGGTCTCATTTGTGCTTTTGGTGGAATTTCTAGCCCTCTCACGTGTCTCACCCAAAGAAACCTACAACAAAAAGAAATAAAACTACTAATTAGCCTAGCCTTAACTCCAAATTAACCTAGTTACTTAATTCTAGGTTCAGTTTTAACTCTATTGTCATGCTTAATAACCTAGTGCTCCAATACCAACTTAAACTGTCACACCGCATAAGGTACTCTGTTGGTCCCGAAAATAATCAAGAAGGGGGGTTGAATTGATTATTTCAGAAAATTAAAATTTTTGCTTTTTAAAACAATCCCCTTTGTATTTAAGTTAAAGAATAATATGAACAATTAAACAGCAATAAGATAAACTGTGGAAATATAAATAGAGAAGGGGTAAGAAGATCAGGCAGATATTTATAGTGGTTTCGCCTTGTGCGTCAGTCCACTCTTCCAACTCTGAGCCGGGGACCCCGTTATCCTACGGGTTTTATTCCACTATATCCAACCAAAACAAATTACAAGCTTGTACAATTCTCTCTGCTCAATTCTCACAGCTATCTTCTAGCCACAACCGATCTATAGAGTCTAAACTTGTAACTTAACTATCAAAAGAAAGGCAACAACAAGTTCCTTATATACAAGATAAAATATCTAAATCACGAAGCTAAAGAATGAAAGCTAAGAGATCAGCTCGCTTGTTGAACCATAAGAAAAATTATGAATATTCTAGGCAAAATGAAACTTCTGGATTTTGTTTTGGGTTTTATTCTGTATATACTGGGTAAGAAAAAATAGCTTCTTTTTTTTTTGTGCTGAATAGTATCAGCTTCTTCTTTTTTCTTTTTCTTCGATTTTTTTCTTTTTCCTCTCTGTGTAACTCATATATCCTTCATCTTCTTATAACGTTCAAGTACTTGTTTGGAGGATAGATTCATATTCCAAATATCTCAGCTAAAATCTATTTTTCCTTATCCATTTTTCAAATTCAAATTCTGTTGTGATCGTCAAAATTGGTTGCAAGTTGTGGATGGCTTTTCCTTGTATTCCTCGGATGAAATCTTATGAGCTTTATCCTTTTTCAAATTCAAATTCTTTAACGGAAGGATGATGATAAGCCTTATTTGATTTTAGTAAAAAAAATCTAGTTGTTATTTGTTATTGTTGTTCATCGTGATCTTCTTCCTCATCCTATCCAAGATAATATTTATCTTCTTTTTAATCTTCTAGAAAAAATCCCATGAAAACAGATGTCTTGGACATTATAGATACTGATAAATCACTTATCTTGAAGGAGAAAAACATATAGAATCGGTCCAAACAAAGTCTGGTACTATTCATGAAGATTTCCATCGTTGAAGACATTGATGAGAGAGAAACTTTGATGAAAACATTAAATCCCCTTGGATTAAACCAACTTAAGTGGAATAAATGAGTATAATACCCAAATAAACTTATTTATTCGGAGCTAGGTCTTCAAGATTCGTTTTTATACAGAACTGGAGTGATTTGCATCAAGTTGGAGAAGATGAACAGTGAAAATCACGTGATATAGAACTGCTGTCAAAAGTGCAGGGAAAGGTTCTATAAAAGGTTCTGGATTTCTGGAAAAATTCTTTATCCTTAACGCAACCTTCTAGAAAACATTCTAGATTCTGAATACTCTTCATCATTTTTGTTCTTTCTCTTTAACTTGATAATACACACTTAATAAACTGATTAATAATCATTTTTACTCGTTTGTTATCATCAAAACCTATTTTAAGAGAATCTAACATACTCTAAACGTAATAGTCCGCCACATGCCATACAAGACTCTCGAATTACCATCCTAGTCCTTCGAGGGCCTCGTATAAATGTAAGGCGTACCTTTACGACAATAGAATACAAGTCCAAATGGAGATAAAAGCTTAATTTGGCATACATTAGCAGTAGGATATAACTCATGATGCATAAATAAGTATTACATTTACTAAGGGGCATTCCCCCGCAAAAGAATACTTAGTGGCCTTATACAGTCATCCAAAGTCTTAAAAGTTTCCTATGGAAGTCTAAACAGAAATTCCAACTTCTAGGAGAAACTCCTAGCTCTTGTACCTGTGCGGTCGGATGACGCTGTCTAAGCCATATATTCGGTAGCTGCAAAAGGAAGAAACTGTAGGGACGTAAGCTAACTAGCTTAGTGAGTAAAATTTTCCACAACAACATTCATGTCACAACAGTTCAAATAAGTGATTATAC
Organism: Combretum micranthum; assembly: GCA_024138025.1. Classification (NCBI taxonomy): domain Eukaryota; kingdom Viridiplantae; phylum Streptophyta; class Magnoliopsida; order Myrtales; family Combretaceae; genus Combretum; species Combretum micranthum. The sequence goes on from JAMXBD010000638.1 coordinate 204,402, forward strand.
AAATAAGTGAATGCACCAAACACATGAAAATAACATACATATGACTAGCCGGAAATCATATGTGGATGGATTTGCGCCATCCATCCCGGGTTAGCAGATTAACGAATACTACGGTACTAACTTTATGCCGTTTATGGTTCACGGGTAACCACCAATTATATTGTTTCTGGATCACGATTAACCAACCAATTAATCTTGTTTATGGATCACAATTAACCAACCAATGCTAATGCTCCTTCCCATTATGATATGCATATGTCTGAATTTGGCATTAGTCCAAATAGTTGATTAAGTCATTTTATTTAGGCGATCAAACAATTTCTCAAACAATACATCATAACCAACTACACAACCAGAAATTTTCACCCGGTTTTGATATTCTTATTTTTAGTTCTCATATCATCATCAACATACAATTTCCCATTAGTCCCCATCCTACATATTCATTTCTCTTGACCTACACTCAGTGCACTAAATTATCAATCATATAAATAACGAATTGGGAAGAGAAAACTCACTCCGCCATTGTTCGCCGGTCTCTTATAGTAATAATCCGGGGGTAAAGACTCGACATCCTCAGGTTCGCTTAGACACAAAAGAAACACCCTAATAAGTATTTTACCATCTAAGAATGTCAAAACTCTAAGACAACTTAGTGAAATCGAAAATTCGTGTCATTTCCGAAGTTCCGATTTAAAATGGTCATAACTTGGCCGTTTTAACTCGGAATTTCGCAAATTTTATATTGATTTCTATCTACTACTCAAAGAGCTTTCTAAATCTGATGTTTAAATCAATTTTTGAAAACATTTAAGTCTCAGAAATGAAGGATCAGTTCTGACCAGCGTTATGTTGGTTCCAAAAATGTGATTTTCATGAATGCTCTTGAGGTTCCTAAGTTAAAATAAAAATAAATGCCATGGAATGAATTTCCCTATCATGAATGTCGATATGAATTCTTATGTGCCTAAGTTCTTATAAATTTTTAGATTAAAAAATTTAAATAACCTTTATCTTAGAAACCCTTTCATGCCATTTGTTAACTAGTAGATTTGTACACTTGGTCACTCTTACTTGTTCTAAGGATTTTCTTAGGAAAATTCTATTTATTCTAAGGAAAAATTGACCCTTACATTAACTATATCCTAAGGCCTTTATTTCTTTAATTAAATCTTTATTGTAAACTTATAAGTGATCTTATAATAGGGTTGATTCAAAAATCTGAATTTAGCAAAATTTATTTTTAAGTTGATTCTCTTAAGAAAAATGCATTTTATACTTAGAACTTTAGGTATTTATTTACCTATACCCTAAGGACTTCATTTATTTAAGAAAACACCATTTTTTGGAAAACTAGTGTTTTCTAACCACCTATTGAGTATTACGAATTTTCATTACAAGAACTTTCAACTCAAAATTTCTATTTGACTTCATCTTTTGTTTTAAGTATTTCCTTGGTAAAAACTCATTTAAACTCATGAAAATTATCAGCAAGCATCATCTATCACCTATAGCTTCATTTTTCTTGTAAAATACATGTTTTGAAGTTGATAAAAGGGTTTTTAAACAAGGTTTTCCATGTCATCCGATCCAATTTACCCTATTTCATTTCTATGAAAAGAGTTTTTCTTTTTGGTTTCCTTGACTCATCTATCTAAAGATCTATATACTAGCAAGGTTATTTACTCAAGGCAAAAATCTTGATGACTATTAATCACAAAAACTCAAAATAGAGATGAGATCCTAAATGCCTACATGAATATGGATGTAAAATGATAGATCTACCATCTTAAATGCTTGAATAGGTTTTGAAAACATAAAAACTAAATTTTTATGAAACTTGGTTCAAAATAGTTTAAATGATGATCATGAACTCATGCATGAAAGCTTTTTAAATGCAAGATCTACTTTGTGATGGTTTTGGTATTCTTGTATAATATTTCTTGTCCCTAGCAAGAGCTCATGGGGACTTTGAATGAAATACTCAAGAATATCCTTGCCATTACAAGGATCTAAAAGTAAAAGAAGTAAAGTTCTTTTTTCTTTAGTGAAATAGAAGATAAAAAGGAAGAAAAAAATTATGTGTGTGTGGTGTGTGGAGCCATAAGACCCACGGCAATGAGGAGTTGGAGAGGAGAGAAAAAGAGAGTTTTCACCTTTGGTAAAATTTGAAATGAGAAAAAGAAGAGAGAGAGAAGAAAAAGTGGTTTATATATGAAGTGGAATTAGGTTAAATGAAGATCAAAAAAATTAAAAAAAAATTGCACAAATGGGCAAATTTAGGAGGATCATGCCAGCTTGCTTAGGAGGGAGGGGTTTGATTTTTATTAATTTTTGTTTTGATAGTTTTGTGCATTAAAAGTCATAATTAGTAATAATTATTTAGACACAAATAATTCTTGGAAAAGAAAATGTAATGGAGTGTTTGTAAGGATGTAAAGTAGGGATGGCTTGTGAGTGTAGTAGGTTATACTTATAATAGTAATCAAGACAACTTAATTATCGATAGAGAGAAAAACGAATAAAAGGGCTATAACTGTATTTTCATAAACCGAAAAATTATGAATTTATATTTTTGAAATGCTTATTTAATTTATTCAAAAGTATTCATAAGAAATTTTTTCGAAATTCAAGTTCCGGGGCATGCTTTTCTGTATAGGTCTCGGAAGGCCTGGAATTGAAATTTTTCAAAATCTGATCTTTTCTTTTTGAAATATTCAAGAACTATATCAAGATTAAATTTTCTTATAAAGGCTACTTAATTGAAAACCGAGGAAAAGCCGATTCAATTCCTAGTCTCACTCTCATCTTAAGCATTCCGGTTTAGGGTTTTGGTTTTTCGGTTCTCAAGTCATCTTGGTTACTAGAAAAACTGGGGTTTACATACACTAACTTAGTGAGAGTCCTTAATTTCGTACCATAACAAGCAATTATAATTCATCCATATGCTATGCATGAACAAACACATGAGCAGACAAGCATATGACTTTCCGGTAGCCATATGTTAATGGATTTACACCTCTATTCGGTTATGTTCCATAAGACATACAACCATAATTCCAATCTTAAGTGGGATGGTCCATAAGTCATGCAACCATAATCCCTCTTTCTCTTAGTTATACAATCTCTGTTATTAATTGTATAGTTTTATGTACCTACTCCACATCCTTAACCTAAGGGATCTCGCATCCTTAATGTTAACAAGGCCTCCTCACCTTCCGCTAATATACTTTTGTCCCACCAAAGGTATATTAGCTAATCAAGTGACTCAGTATGTGATATCATGTACAGTTTATTCATAATTCGTGGCATGTTAATTATGTTAAGAGCGATCATAGAGAATTCAAACAATTCAAGTCTATGCTAACTCATACAATGATCTACAACAAGTCCGGCCTCGATATACTTATCATCATTCATCAACCAAGATTATATCACAACTCATCACAATTTTCATCTTTCTTAATTCTAATGCAACTAGCTACAAGCACAATCAAGGTAACAAATAAGAGCAAAACTCACTCGTCTATTGGATCACTGTCTCTTAGAAAAGTAATCCGGTGTAGGAATCGTCGATTTCAGGGTCACCTAAAAGGGAAGAAATACCCTAATAATTATTTCATCACTTAACTAATCCAACTATCTTATACAAACCATTAAATTCGTAATTCACGTCCTCAGTGGAATTCCAACTTAAAACGTCATAACTTGGTCGTTTTAACTCAGAATTTAGCAAATTACATATCGATTTCTATCTACTTCGATATCTATCTAATTCTAATATCATAATTAAGTTTTGAAACTTTGAAGCTTCGAAGGGTCTGATCAGTTCTGACCAGTAGCGAAGTTTAATTCCGAAAAGTAGTTTTGTAAATGTTTAAGGTTTCTACTATCCAAAGCAAGTATACATACAATATGAAAAAGTACTAATATAAATGATATGTCCTGAGATATATTAATATATAATATACATTTCTTGATGATATTGAATAAAGAAATTTTTAGAAAACTTTTTCTTTATAAGACTTTGTGAAAAATCATCTAGAAAAGCTGGTCTTGTATTCTGACAATCCCCACTTGTTTTTTTAAAAAATTCCTTGATAAAATTTGTTTATTCTTTCAAAATTAACCTTCATTAATCTAATTCCTTGAAGGCTTTTGTTTTTCAATAAAAATTTTCCATTTAACACTTTGATAAACATTTTTTAAAATTATTCATCCTAAAATCCGAATTTTTAAAATTGTTTTGTGGTGATTCCTTTAAGTAAAAAAATCATTTTATATTAGAAAATTAAGGCTTAACTATACCTACCACTAAGGACTTCATTTATTTAATAAAACTTCTATTTTGATTTGAAAGTAAGTTTTTTCAACCTCACTCAAAATTACGATTTCCCTAATTGATTAGCACTCAAATTTTTCCTACTTCATTTCTACTCCTGGTTCTACATATTTTTCTTAGCAAATCTCATATTAATTTATAAAAATCATTACTTGATATCTATGATCTAAACTCTTCATTTTTCATATAAAACACAAGTTTTAATTGATAAAAGGTTTTAAGGCATGGTTTTGGAACCATCAATTTACAAAAGATAAAACCAAATTTCATATCTTGTAATCTCTTCCATTTTGAGAATCTCTACTAATAATCTACCATTTTACTTATCAAAAACATCTCCTATTGATACCTATTCCATAAGCCTCCATTTTCTAAACAAATCTTTTCATTTTGTATTGAAAAATTTTTTCAAAATTAGTCTTGGTTGAATCCGATTTGCCAAATTTATTTTTGGACATATCTTTTTATAAAATCCATCTAAATTTATGAAAAATCATCTTTACATATCCTATCTTAAGACCGTCCATTCTTAAATAAAAACTTCATTTTTGAGTTGGAAAACATGTTTTTAAACTATGCCTTGGCCTAAATCCGAAAATGAGATTTTTATTTGAAAATAACTTTTGAAAATCACGTTTGATTCTTGTAAAAAGAAGTCTTGATAATATACATCCACTAAACCTTCATTTTCTCAACTAGAATTTCCATTTTGAGACTTGGAAAGTGGTTTTTAAATATAGGTTTTTCTAAGATACGAATTTCACTATTTTTATTCAAGTTCAAAACCAAGATCTACACTTTTATGATCATAAATATAAAAGAAATCTATGGTAGTAAACTATAAACTCATAGATCTAAACTTTACTCGTCAAAATCATTCATTTATGATATCTATTCCTTAAGTCTTCATTTTAAATGAAAAATATACATTTTGAAGTTGAAAAATAACTTTTCTAAATATGGTTCCCTTTTTATCCGAATTTTCAAAAATGATTTTTGTTGAAACTAAAATAGATCTTGAGCTTTCTAAAATTTTTCTACTATCATCAAGCTATTACAAGTTGTTTAAGAAAATAAATCAAAAGTCTGATGCATTTATGAACCTAAAACAACTAGATCTAGTTATAAATGCATGAACACTATGATGGTTATGTGAATGATGAATATATACATAAATCATTAGCAATAACAAAATAATAACTCATATAACAAGATCTAAAGCATAAACAAAATCAAAGCTACAAAAAATAGTTAGATCTATAAAATATAACTACTTTTAGCAAGAAAATAATTATGGATAAAAGGAATATTTCATTTTAGCATCATCATCCTTAGCTTTTAAGCTTATGGAAGGTCATTTGATGCATAAAACTCTCACTATACTTTACCTATATCATCCATGGAAGCTTAAGAAGAAAGTTTACTCTAAGGATCTTCAAGAATGGAGTGTGGAAGCAAGATTTAAAGATGAGGGCAGCTTGTATTCCTTGCAAGAACAAGGCTAAGAAATGTTTAAAGAGAGAGTAAATGGTGTAGGGTTTCAAAGAAGGAAATGGTGTAAATGAGAGGCATTAAATGGAGAGAGAGGAGTGTATTTGTCACGTCCCATAGGGGTATCCTAAATGTAACAATCCGCCACATGCCATATAAGACTCTCGAATTACTATCCAAGTCTTTCGGGGGTCTTGTATAGATGTAAGGTGTCCCTTTACGACAATAGAATACTCATTTAATGGAGTTAAGAAGTTTAGTGCGGCATTCAATAGCATTAGATAATAAATCAAAACTCATAAACAAAAGTTACAAAGTCTAAGGGGCATTCCCCCACAAAAGAATATTTAAAGGTCCATTACAGTCATTTAGAGTTTTTTGGTTTCCTGTGGAAGTCTAAACAAAGTTGAATACAACTTCTATAGGAAACGCCTAACTCCTGTACTTAAGCTGTAGCCTACCTTGGCCTAAGCCAAATAAACTTGTGCTGTAACAAATAAAAACTATAGGGGTGTAAGCTATACTAGCTTAGTGAGTAAAAACTTCCATATTGCAATTAAAACATATCATTCAAGCAAGTGATTAATCAGACAAATGGTATGCATCAAACACGTGAATTCAACAAACATATGACCAGCCGGAAATCATATGTGGATGGACTTGCACCCTCTATCCCAGGTTAGCAGATTAACGAATCCTGCGGTACGACGCAGTTTAGGCTCACGGTCAACCAACTCATATATTCGTTTTATGGATCATGATTAACCAACTCATATTCATTTTATGGATCATGATTAACCAACTCATATTCGTTTTATGGATCACGAAAAACCAAGAAATGCTAATGCTCCATCCCCATCGTGTTATGAATGACTTCAAGTTCATCTTCAATTTCGAATAATCAATTATACCAGTTCATTTAGGCGATTAAACAATATTCGCAGACAATCAATCCTAGCTCAACTATACAAGCAATGATTTATCACCCGGCTTCGATATTCTTTAAATTCAACTTTACATAACAACAGTAGAAAAATATAATTCTCATTCAACCCCATCATGCATATTCATTTTATCTTTTCTAAGTAACTAGTGCAGCTATCATTGCAATCACAAGCAATAATTGAAATTGGAAGTGATACTCATTCAGTCATGGTATGCCGGTCTTTTAATAGTAGTAATCGGGTGGTAGGGATTCATCGGTCTCGGGATCACCTACCAAAGAAGAATACCTTAATGAGTATTTCATCACTTAAGTAATCCAAACTATGTATCAAAACTAATACAAATCGTGATTTTCGCTATTTGTGGAAGTTCCAACTTAAAACGGCCATAACTTGGTCATTTTAACTCGGAATTTCACAAATTTTATATCAATTTCTATCTACTTTGAAAGACCTACCTAATTCTAATATTATTCCCAAGTTTTGAAAACATTTAGGTCACGGAATAGAGGGATCAGATCTAATCAGTAACCATTCCCCTTTCCGAAAAATAGTTTTGCAACTTTTTTTTTTTTAAATGTATCTAGTTGATGATTCAAGTATATATGAAGTATGAATGATTTCCTATCATGAATGACATGTGATGAGTTCAATGTATGCATGATCTTGATGATTTTTGGAAAAAGAAACTTTCAAACTCCTTAATTTTGCAAGACTCCAACAATAACTACTTCTTGAAAATCCAATTTTCTAATTTTGACACCACACTAGTGTTTTGGATTTCATTCTTAGGAATTTCTAGCTATCTTAATTAAAAATGAGTCTTCATCACCTATACTACCCAAGACCTTCATTTCTACATAAAAATTTATATTTTTCACTGCACATATGTTTTCAAATAGGCTTTACTCAAAAATCCAAATTTTAGAAAATCAATTTTTTTTTTTAATGATTCCTTTTGGAAAACTTGTGTAATGCATTAAAATTTAAGACTTTACTATATCCACTACCTATGGACTTCATTTAACATATAAAACATTCATTTTGAGCTTGAATAATAGGTGTTTACATAGGCATCATCCAAAGTTACAAATTTTACAAGTTGACTACTAACTCAAAATTTTCCATCTTGATTCTACTTCTTGTTTTACACATTACCCTCATCCAAACTCATTACAACTTATAAAAATCATTACTTAATGATATCTATTACTTATACTCTTCATTTTTCATATAAAACATGAGTTTCAAAGTTGATATAAGGGTTTTCAAAATAGGGCTTTGAAGTCATACGAATTTTCTTTTGAACATTTCTAACAAAAACCTTTTCTTTTTAAGTTCCTTGATCTACATAAAGATCACCAACTATCACATTATATACACAAGACTAAATTTTTATGAGCATTAATGCATGAAACACAAAATATTTATATGAACATGAATGTCAAGTATAATATGTCTAAGTGCTAGATCTACTACTCATAATGCATGAAAAGGAGTTAAAGAGTATGAACATGTATTTTTCATGCAAGATCTCTACTTTTATATGCATGAACATGATAATATCTCAACAAAAGCTCATTAAACACAAGATCTACTCTTGTAATGGCTTGATATTCATATATTAGCATTTTCTTATCCCTAGCACTTGCTCATGGGATTTAAAGTGAAAACACACATGAATAATCTTATCATTACAAGATTAAGTAGTAACAAGGCTCAAGAATCATCACCTAAAGAAGGATTTGATGAAGAAATGAAGAAGCAATGAGCTTGATGTGTCTCTGTGTGTGTGGGTGTGAGTATCACGGCAATGAGGAAGAAGAAGAGAGGATTTTGCTTTGTGTAAAAATTTTGAAAGGGTAGAAATGAGGAGAGAGAGTGTAAATGAGTATATATATTAAGTAAATTAAGGTTTTTTTGTATTATAAAAAGGAGAAAATAAACAAATTGAGGGGAAAAAGGAGGGGGTGCGCAGGCCACAAGGAGTGAGAGAGGGAGTGATTTAATTTTATTTGAAATTGTAATTTATGTAATAAAATATATTAAATGTAATAATTTAGTAAAAAAAAAATTCTTGGAAAAGAAAATATAATGAGTAGTTGTAAGGATGTAAGATTAGGGCATGGGTAGTGTATATTATAGGTTGTACTTGTGAATAGTAGTAAATAGTAGACAAGACATCTACTTTACCAGTAGTAAAGAAAATACGGGAAAAAGGCTATAACTGTAATTTTTATAGCCCGAAAAATTATAAAACTTATATTTTTGAAATCCTTATAAAATTTCGGTTCTAAAGAGTATTCTGGAATATTTTTCTAAGTTTCTAGTCCCGGGGCTCGAGAAGGCCCGAAATAGAAAATTTCCGAAATTAAAACTTTCTATGGTTTGAAATATACTTTAAAACAATATTTCACATTAAATTATTTCATAAAATTTCTTTTGATATGAAACCGAAGGAAAGCCGATCTTGGGTTTCAAGCTTCTCTCATAAGGCTTGAATTAATCAGTTTAGGGTTTCGCTTTCTGGTTTCAAAGTTTACTCGATTATTGGGAAAATCGGGTTTACAATATTAATTGAAAAAAAAATAAAACAATGGCAGCAATTTGTTGGCGGGGGACGGGGGTAGGGCGATGCACGTGAAATGCAAAGGAGAGAGAGGGGGTTTAGTTAGTTTGTAACTTAAATTTTTGAAAATGTAACTTGTGTCCCTTTCATTTGCTAACTAAAAGAGACTTTAAATCATTAAATAAATTAATAAATAAAAGAAAAATGACTATTTTTATGAGTGTGGTTAGCTGCCATTTGTGGGGAAATGGAGTGTAGAATGAGTGAAAGAAAACTTGATTAATGTGTAGAAGTGACAATTGAAGTGTACTTGAAATATGGGTTGAAAAAGTACTTTTTATTAAGAAAATATATAAAATAAAATTAATAAAAAATATCTTTAAAGGAGTGGCAGAATTTTCATAAATAAAATTAAATAATTATTTGAATTATTTTAGTATTTCAACAAATATGTTACTGGTATGATCAAAATACTCGAATATGAGCTATAATTGATATTTTTATAACTCGAAAAAATTCTAAAAATTATTTTATGAAATAAAATATATTTCAAATAATTTTCAATTATTAAATTATTTTATTTTATTTTTAGGATCGGGCCTTAAACAAAAACTGATCCCGTACAAACCCGAAACGAACTAAATTTTGGAAAAATAGAATTTTCTATAATATATAAAATATTTATTTAAAAATATAAGGGTTTATAAGAATAATAAAATTGTATAATGAATAGTAGTGAATAGTACTAAAAGACTAGTTAATTACCGTAATAATGAAATAATAATATAATTGCCAAAATCAATATTTCTAGTTATGAAAAATTATATAACTGATATTTTTGAAATCCCTATGAAAATATGAGTCTAACGGTACTAATGGTATGTTTTTGATATCTCGAGCCCCGGACACGCTTTTCAAAGTCTGTATCAGAACGGGTTCGAAATAGGTCAAAAATTTACCAATCTGATATTTTTAAGCGAACTCATATTACTACAAGCTATTATACATACTTAAACTACACCTCGGCCTCTAGAGTTAAGGGCGCGAGATTGCCAGACTTAAACTACTGTATTCCACTTAGAGTTTCCTGGTGGTTTTCCGGTTTAGATCTTTACCAATTTGGAAACTGATGTTTTATGTTTATACAACATATTTAGTTTGAGATAATTATTTTAAATTTTATTTTTGTAAGTATTTAATATCTCTTAACGTTTTCGGAATTCTCGAATTGAGTTTTATTTCCGAAAGTTTTATCGTTATTTATTTTTTAATAATTTGTTTTTGGGTCCTATATTACCCTATTTTTTAAGCCAGAGTTACGTATAGAATTTGTCATACGTAGTGGTTTTGGATTTGAAGTATGTTAAGTTCTTATCTTATTTTCAAGGATTCTCATTTTTCTCAAAATTAAGAAATTTCTGGATTCGTTTGTAATTTAGGATTAGTTGAAGTTCGGTTTTAATTTGGAGTGATTTTTAGGGTTTATTTTCAAAGTTCAATTTTACTGAAATTTTCCGAGGCTTACATTTTGTTATGTAAAATGGATGTGTGAAAGAATAAAGGAGGAATGGGGTATTTATAGAATTTTTTTAGTGAATTTTTGATGTAATAAAATAAATTGAAAAAGAAATATTATAGAGAAGAGAGAGAGATGGTCGGCGCAACATGGGAGAGAGAGGGAGGATTTTTTTTTTTTTTGTAATTTTTTCGTAAAGAAAAAAATAATGTGTAAGGTTTGATGTAAATAAAGTTGTATTGGAAATATGAAAAGTAAGAAATAGTATGTAGGTAGTAAGAAATAGGTTAAAAAAAGTAGAGATAGTGAAATAGTAATGAATAGTAGGAATAGTACTATGAATAGTAGACTAGACATATAAAATACCGGTAGTAATAAAAATACGCGTAAACGAGCTATATCTATTATTTTTAGTTATCGAAAAATTCTAAAACTGATATTTTTGAAATCCTTATTTAATTACGATTCTTTTGGTGTTATTGGAATATTTTTATTATTCCAAGCTTCGAAACACACTTTTCGAGAACTGATCCCGTTTGGGTCCAAAGGACACTCGAAATTCACGAATCTGATATTTTTATATTACCCTATATTATTACGAACTCCTATAAGCCATTAACTTAATTTCGTTTTCTAGGGTTTGAGAACGCGGGATTGCCAGAGTTGAAATTGTTTGATTGTCTTGACCTTTGTTGAATTTTGAAACTTCGGTTTGACTAAGGTTAGGGTTTAATCTAACTTTACTCTAGAAATTGAGGGGTTTATATCAGGGATCGGATAGGTGGTCCTTCTCATGTTCGGTTTTGAATCAAACTATCATTGAACTTTCTCTTTTTGTTTTTGAATATTCTCTTATGAAACCCCATGATCGAAATTGATTAAGGTTTGGTTTCAACTTGGGTTAGACTTTAGGGTTTCGATTCAGTATTCCAAAACCATTCTTGAAAAATTCGAGGGCTTACAACCTACCTCACTTAATGAAAGTTTTGTCCTCAAAACTTGGCTCGTAATCTTGCTCATGATGCATACCCAATCTCTTCGAAGGGTTTAATATTCCTCCAATGGAATTTGCTCTTAATGTCCTTATGATTCCCAACTTTAATCTTAAGACCTTGTTACTTCTAATCCGTCCAATTCCTTATCAGCCTTCAAATTTTTCTTTCTTTCAGCTTAGAGCATTGGTTACTGTATTCATGTTCTTTCGCATAAAAGCTTATTCCAGGATTGTGGTCTTTTATATACTCTTAACCGTTTCTTCTATCACGTGTTTAGTTCCTTTAACATGAACAAATGCTCAAGGTTCAAGTGATCATTATAAATGCCTTATCCTTGATCATTCAGATAACATCTCCATTTAAAAGCAAGCTTTACCATGATTAACACTATATCATGCTGTTGAGCAATTTTGTTTTTACGGTCTCAATTATCGAGAAGCATTTACACATTCGAGATCATTTCCCGATGTGTTCTCATGCATTATTTATGACTCTTTTTAACCTTGGCAACATTACCATTATTGCAAAGATAGCTTGTTACTTTAGTCCTTGGAAACTTCATTCCCCTTTTGTCCGCTTATGCAATTCCTTATTTGCTCCTGGGTTATCCGAGTACTTTGTTATTGACAATGACCTTATTGAACTTGCCATAGTTTATGTATAAACTCTTGTATCCATTCTTTTTCTTTATAAAGTGTACCAGGCTTCTCAAGATGAGACACTTAGCCTATCCATTTCTTAGCCTAAAACTCTTGCAGTTACTTCCTTAGTTTTTTATCAACCTGATAGGTATGATATGGTATGGTGTTTAATCATGGGCTCGATATTCCTCACCAAGCCAATTCTCAAAATCGACTTCTCACTTGGGAGGCGTCCAGGTAACTCATCTTAGAAAACTTTTAGGGAACTTGTTGACAATGGGGATGTTGTTAAATTGCGTTTCTCCCTTTTTACTTCTTTCATTACTTAAACCTAGCTTCCAACTCCTCATCATCGTTCTTTAACCAACTTGACCGAACTCAATTCATGTCATCCATCAACGGATGTTTCTTTCCTTCCCCGTTCCATATTTGCCATGTTCTTACTTTGGTAGCCAACCGTATTTTCATTAGAAGATAATCCAACTTGTTCTTTATGGCCACTTCATATTTACTTAATTCCAATATTATAAGGTCTGTCGGGATGAAGCATCCTTGAATTTTTCCAGGGGACAGGCTTTTAAAACTTTCCTTATCGTTGCTACCAAATGGGATTCTTTATTTCACTTTCAGGGGTTTGACTCAATCATCCAATTATCATCCATTGATCTATATACATTTACGAAACTAAAGAAAACACTTGACTGAGGGTTAACAATGACCTGTGGTTGGGTCATTGCCGTAGTTGTCCTCGTCCTTAAGGGCAGCTAACTCTATGTCTCCATCATCCATCTCCCTATGTCTCCATTGAGCTTACAAGTTGTAGACCCTCATTCCATGCATAGAAGTCCCAGCACGACTTCCACTTCCATTCCTTATTCTTGTTGGAGTAGGTCCTCTAGACGATCCAGCTAATCCGATGGTGGCATTCTTCATTTGCGGGCATTCCTTAGCAAAGTGTCCAGTTTATCTGCATATGAAGCAAATGGGGGATGTTTTCTTTGGGCACTCTCGCACTTTGTGGTTGGGGTCCCCACAAAAGTAACATTATCTTGCAATTCAGGACATCTTTTCGGGTGGTGGGTACCCTGACATTTCGAGCAAATTATGTTTTTTGGTGCTTCTCTTCTTCCACTAACACTTTCTCCAAAACTGTTGTTTTGCCTAAATCTTTTTTATGTTTGACCAAAACTTGGTCCTTCATGAAATCTCTTTCCAATAACATGGATCATCCTTTCTAGTACACGTGTCTGTCTCTTTTTTGCTCCTTCAACAATCCGAGCTCTCTCTACCAATTCTCGAAAATTTCTTATATCAAATTCCACCAACTTCATTCGTAGCTCCTCGTCTAATCCATTCAAAAAGACTTGCCTCTTTAGCTCCTCGCTATGCTTGTACGAGTCAGGTGCATACTGAAGTAGCCGACTAAACTCGATCTCATATTGTTCCACCGTTCTGCCTTGTTGCACAATATTCAAGAAGTCTGAGCTATACTGAACTCGGAGGTTGCCTCAGAAGTAGTTCTCCAGAAACTCATGCCAAAACATCTCCCAGGTGATTAGACGCATCAATTCTCTACTCTTGGATTCCTACCACACCCGAGCGTTTAGGCGAAGCACATAGGTTCCATAGGTTATCTTTAGGTGTTGCAGCAACTCATACGCACCGAATGACCTTTCTATTTGTGCAAACCAATCTTCCATCTCATCAGGCTTGCCAAAGGCTCCATCAAAGTATCTATTACTCTTGATGAATTTTGGTAAAATGCTGTGGTTTAGTCCTGGCAGTGGTGGCGATGGTGGTAAGGACACATATGGGTTTGCTCATTCTGTGGTGTAGGCACTTCCACGGATGCTTGACATTCGCTTTAGGGTGGGGTCCAAGCAGACGCGTGTGCATTCTGCTACTGCACAAGAATATTCAACAAATGTGCTATCTATTCAAGAGTGGCCTGATTATCAACCGATGGATTCGGCGGTGGCGTAGCTTGCGGATTTGGAGGAGTAACTTCGGGTCGATTTCCTTCCATAACTAGTTGATTTGAAGATTATTGATCGCGGTGTCGTCGTCTTTGAGTACAACTATTTCAATATTTTAATTACGTGAGTTCATTCTTTTCTCTTAACTTATTAAGTTTTATCGCGATATTTAACGAAAATCTTGGAAGTCTAGAACAACCATAATTATCAAAATATGGAAATTTACATAATTAAAAGCATAATAAATAAAATTCAAATAACCATAAAAGAAAATTTTATTCAATAGAAAATAGAAAACTTAAACATAAAAGATTAGAAATTTATAATTGAAAATCAAATTCATAGAAATAAAATCATATAACAAACACACAACAAAAGTTGGTAAGCAAATAAAGAATTCCAAAAATAGAATTTCATAGAACTTCAAAATAGAACAACTTTTAAGAAATTTAATTGAGGAAAAAGACATAGCAAGGATATTATAAAACAATACAAGAATTTTTTTTTTTAAAGGATTTTCCAATTCACAGGTTATCTTTCAAACTCTTAACTTCTTTCATTAATTAATCCTTATTTAGTTAACTAAGGCTCTATGCTTCGGGTAAATGCGATGCTTCTTTCTTGACTCGACATTCTCTTTTTGTGCTCACGAACTCGTGCTTGGTTACAACTTCTCTTCTTAGAGTTCCTGCTTCGTCTTCGTCTTTTGGTAATAGATGTGGGATCCTCTTCTTTTGGTACATCAACGGACGTACTTGCAGTTAAAACTAGATTATATAGTCTTTTATTTGTTTCTTTAATTAAAAAGTAGGATTTACAAAGGTGATATTTTCTTGTGATTAAAAACGGTTTTGGGAATTTGTTCGAAGGCAAAAACTAGTTCTACACTTATGCTTTTGGTGAGATTGTAAAAGATGCGACCTTTCCACTCAGCATCAAAATACCTTACCTGTTACAACTCTAGGACTTCCTAAATTGTTTTTATCTTATTGGACAGGGTGGTCTCATAGGATTCTTAAGTTTTCCCCTTATTCTACCTATGGTTCCTTTATCCTATGATGAAAAATCTGTCTATCTTTTCCTCTACTAATCTCTCATCTAAATACTAATAACTTCACAAGAATCTCCCTATCACTCTCATGATTTATTCCTAAGCTTATCATGCCTCTAAAACTTCCATTCCTAAACTTATGATTTTCTTCCCTAATCTTGATACTCTGATACCACTTAAACTGTCACGCCTCAAAGGGTACCCTAAACGTGGCAGTCCACCATATACGGCATTAAAACTTAAGAATAACTTTTCGAAGTCATGCGAAAGTTTCAACACCATATGCAAGGCGTCTATCACAACAATATGAGACACTAGTAGGATGTATAGTTCGAGATAGTAAATACAGCATACAAGAATTCTATACAACCATCTCATTTCAACATTATAAGAATATAATCCTTACATTATCTTAGAGGCTTTTCCCTATAAATCTCCAAAAAATCATAATATCGTCTTAGTCTTTCACATCAAGAAACAATACTAATAGCAAAAGATATTAAAGGATATTTAACCTAAGATCTTCAAAAGATTTCCAGAAACTTTTCTAAAGCATCATCCTACTCGAGCATGTGAAGTCTTTGGGCATAAAAGATATAGTCCTATTACAACAAAGGTCTATCGGAATATAAGCATAACTAGCTTAGTGAGAATATTCCTGAATCAACGTACTTGTATAAATAATTTCAAACAAGTTATTAGACAAGCGTATGAATGCATCAAGCAAGTGATCATGCAATATATATGATCTACCGGAAATCACATGTTTGAATGGATTTACTTCTCCATTCAGGGTTAGGTGTTTCAAGCTCTTTAAAACCCATCTTAAAATCCAACTCATGTAGTTTATTTCACGCTCCTACTCGTCCATCATAAAATAGTTCTTTCAGGCTCCTAATCACCCATCTTGCTGATTTATGGCTACTGCAAACCCAGTTACTATACTCTTGTCCCATCGAGTACAGTAGCTCATAAGACGAAACTAACTACGTGATATGCATGAATCAATTAATTTAACTCATAATATATGATTAGAGTAAATTAAAGGTGATCACGAAATTTTCACACGTTCCAACATAACAATAGTAAAACATAAGTTAATTAACAACGATTCATGTCTCGGTATGCTTAGCATTCTTTCAACCAGTATTATCATACATAATTCCTTTTCATCTTTTCCTACTTCTAGTGCCTCTAGCTATAAGCACAACCAAGTACGTAAAAGGTAGGAAATAAACTCACCTGGCTGTGAGGATCTATCTTTTTTATGGATGAGTCCATCGGTAAATCCACTAATCAAAGTAATCCTCCAGGTATGAATACTCCTCCTCAGGATCACCTAATCAAGAAGAATACCCATAATGAGTATTTCTTATTGATTCTATGATACTTATCAAAAACTATATTATAAGATCGTTAAAATTCTTATAGAAGGTAATTCCAACTTAAAATGGCCATAACTTAGTCATTTTAACTCAGAATTGCGCAAATAATATACCGTTTTCTACCTACTCGAAAAGATCTATCAATTTCTAAGGTTATTTTTATCACAGCAAGCCATTTGGGTTGGAAAATACCATGGTACATAATAGTTACGAATTTATAGTTCACAAAATATGATTTTTCCCAACTTTTCTTTACTCAAAAGCCTTTAAGCAAAATATATGGATATATATATATATAGTGGAAAAATCCTTTGAATATATATAGGCACTCATATTGCATGCATGATTTTTGTAGTTAAATAGCCATGAATTTTCTAATTTATATTTTAATGTGTTATTGAAATGATATATGATTTTGAAATGAGATATATGTGCATGAACAATATAATTAGTGCATGTGTTGAATATGTGTCACTTTGTATGTATATAGTGCAATGAAATTAATATTATTGTATTATATATATTAATGTGTGCATAGTATAATGAATGTGTGTGTCTTTTGTAAATTAATATGTATGTGTTATGTTTAGAATTAATAAAATAACTTGTGAATTATTTAAGAATTAATGACAGAATTTTTACAAAGTTTAAGCATACTTTTTAAGCCTAAATTAAACTCAAATGCATTCCAAAATTTAGCCAAATTAACCTTAAGTCAAACATACCCCTAAAGTCAAACTTTGGATTAGTATTGACCTCAATTTGGATTAATTGGAGTCTCTTTTTGGCAGCCCATTTTTCCATCCGAATTTCTCTTATTTCTTTTCTTTCTTTCTTCCTTCCATCTCAAAACCCTAAGCCCTAAACCAAAATCAACCACAAGCTTTTGGATTCAAAAATCACTCCAAGCTAAAGCTTAATCATGTAAGTTAAATGCAAGACTAATCTCTTTGTTTCATTTTCTTTCTTGTATTTGGATGTCAAGCTTGTGGTAGGATTAGTAAATGCCAATTGAATTGATTTATTTATGTATTGATACATATTAGGTTGTGCTTTGTTATTGTGTAAGCTTAGTTAAGTGTTAGGAAGTTGTGAGGAGTGTTGATAAGTGGTGGAACTAAATTGAGTAGTTGAAGTGTGGAATTGAAGTGTGATTGGTGTTTGAATGTTGTAGTTGGGTGTTTGATGATTTGAAGTAGAGTTTATGTTATTTAGATGGTGTTTAGAATAATAACAAGTTTTGGAAGCTTAGAATAAGTATGGAGAATTTTTGAAATGAATAGGTTTTGTAAATAAAATAGATGAAACAAAACATTTTCGTAAGTTTAATTTTGAGCGTAGTAGCATCCGGTACTTCAACGCTGTCGGCATAGAGGCGGTGTTGAAGGTAATCAACCAATTTTCTTAAAGCCGCTTGAAACGTTGCCAGCTCTCGCAAGAAAAGTTTGCTAGTATTTATTTTTCAAAACATATGCCGACTATTAGGGTTCCAACGCCGCCAGCTTAGAGGCGATGTGGAATGAGAACAGAATCATAATTTTTAACGCCGGGCTTAAGGCCGCCGGTGTAGGATCCAAAGCTATCGGCATACATGTGTTGGTCCCAAAAGATAACCAAGAGGGAGGGGTGAATTGTTTATAATACTTATTTTTCAAAATTTGAACAAATTACACACTACTTGGTTATAATGGATTTAAAACTTAGTTGAAACAATAATCTAAACAAATAAAAGCTTTATGAAAAATTCGGATAAAAAATTTAGACAACTCTTTCAAACTTGTAAACCTTCTGCCTAATTCTCTGAGTAAGAAAAATGTTAACAAGGTACTCTCTGAGTAACCTTCTGAGTGAATAACTATATATATGATGAACCTCTGATTAACCTTCTAAGCAATCAAAGCATAAATAAATAATACTCAAAATAAAAAAAGACAAGGAGAAGAGATTGCAAATCGATGTATAGAGGTTCCGCCTTGTGCGTCAATCCTCTCTTCCAGCTCCAAGCCAGGGTCCCGGTACTCCTCACCGGTGTGTTCCACTATCCAATCAAAATCAATGAAGTTACAAGAGTATTTGCCAATCCTTTGGCTACAATTCGCTTAGCTTGATTCTCATACTCAATCAATCAACTAAGCCTACTTGTAACTCTCAACTCACAAAGAGTAAAAACAAATCAAGAGGAATAAAAAATTTGAGTTTCCTCAATTTTTCGCACAGTGAACAGTAAAACAGTAAAACAATAGAAATGACAGATTTTGAGCACTTTGATCTTTCTGAGTAATTCGTGTTGTTTCTTAGTTGTTCTTAAGTAAATGTTCTATATATGCTTCGTTCCTTCTCCTATTTTTATTTCAAATTGCTGCAACGGATGGAAGAAAGAATTGGATCAATTCGTCCAGATTTCATGCGCGTAGGAGTCGTTCTTTCTTCCGCAAAATCTGCTTCCATCTATCCTTATTTGACTCAATTTGAATTCGAATATTTGAATTCATCTTCATAAACTAGCTTCTGATAATATCTTGCAACTGATAAGATTATCTTCTAACTGAAAATTCGGATTCAATCTCGTCTGTGTTGATCCACTGCACACAATTTCACTGTTCATGCTCATCCTTCATTTCACGTGATCTGTTTTGGACATAAACCACGATTTTTCTATCCTTGTAAATTCTTCAAACAAACTTTCTCCTAAAATATAGTTTTCTTTAGATAAAATAAAAATCAGTTTAAGTTTGTCGAAATGAACGTGATCCTCTTGCAAAAAAAAATATTTTTCGTGTTCCTTGAATCAAATGAAAATCTAAAATAAACCCTATGGATTTAATCCAACTTTGTGGAACACATTAAGTATAATACCCAATTTATACTCAACATTTGGAGCTAGGTCTTCAAAAACTGAATCGTGTTTGAAAAATACTTGCTTTTGTGTTATTCATGTTCCTTCTGAGTTTCCTTCTGAGTTTTGAAATTCAATACTGCATACCTTATATGTACCTTCTGAGTTACTTTCTGATTTATGATTTTACTTAAAATATGATTTCTCTATTACTAAAAACCATTGCTGCACATATCAACAAATTATATTAGTAACATGTAACTCTTTTTGTTATCATCAAAATCATCTCTTGAGAGAAATCAACATTCTCCCTTTTTGATGATAACAAAACCCAAAAAAAATTTTTGATTAAATCAAATAATTTGAAAAATTTGTGAAAAGGATTTGAATATGACAGCATATGACAACATATATATCCATAAATTACATCAGTAATATCAGCAACAAATATTCCATCTCAGCAAGTAACAAATCAACATCAGTAGCAACAAAATTAATCATCAGAATCATCAGCAGTAAACTTCAGCCAGTAAACATCAGTCATCCATTATCAAAAATATTTTTACCTCATTTTCTCCCCCTTTTTGTTAGCATCAGAAAGATATAAGAAGAAAAGATGCATTCAAAAGATACTAAAGTATGTCAATATTACAGACCAAAACAAAAGATAGAGTCATTAAGAAACTAAAGTTAACTGTCTTTCTTGTAAGGTAAATAGAAGCCTTGTTTTTGTGCTTTCATCTTCTTTCTTTGTCGAAAAACTTGGCGTGCAGGGGGAATAATTGGAGGAATTGATGTTGGAACAAAATTGTGGAGTTGAAGAAAGTTGAGAACAGATGTGATAACCTCCACTTCAGTAAATTGAGGAGAGGAAGAGGGAGCAGCAGATCCATCAGAAGGAAGAATGGCCAAAGGAAATGGAGAAACCTCAGCAGCTAAAGGAGATGAAATGTTGTCCTCTGGAATTGTTGCACTTTCTGATGAAACAAAAGGTGTGAAGTCAGAGGCAACATCATCATCCATAGGTGAAGTAGAAATATCAGATTTCTTAGCAGGGGTTTCAAATTCTTGTTGGGCTTGAGGTGATGAATAGTGAGGTGGTTTGGCTCCCGAGCAATGGAATAAACTTCAAGCGAATCAAGAATAGAATCAAGTAGATTTTTCTTGAAGGACTCGAAACGGTCATTTAGGAGCTTTTCAACTTGCATCCGAATTGAGGACAGTGAGGATTCTCCTCTTGGATCAGAATAAATCCTTTCCTCTGACTCACTTTCTGAGTCACTATCTTGAGCCTGCCCTGCACCTTCGTTAATCTCAAACTTACCTCCTGTTCGTAAAGAATATTTCCTGCTTTTCTTCATTCCCATTTTTTCTTTCCCCTTTTGTTTTGAGCTTCTTTCCTGATCTGGCTTTGCTTTTGTTCCCTCTGAGGAACCTTCTGCCGAAGGAATTAGCTCCCCCTCAGCAATTGCTCGAACTCTTTCCCAATCAAATTTGTTCTTACTGAGCTTTGGATTCAGATACCATGATCCATCTTTAGAGAACCAAAAATAATCCACTACTTGGATTCCCATTTTCTTAATATTTGTTTCATTTATTTTCTTGAGAGAAATGGAAACCTTAGGATTTTTGGAAATATGCATTTTCTTAAATCGAAACAGCTTCATCAACATATTCCCGTATGGCCGATTATTTTTTGTCCTCCAGATATGCCTTAGAATCAACCCAGCCATGTCTAATTTTAAGTTTTTCTTCATGGCTAAAACTACAATGGCCTCCTCCTTTGAGATAGTAGTGGTACTGCCATTCTTAGGTAGAATGCAGTCAATCACAAGTTTGTGAAGCAATCTTACGAGCAACTCAAATTCAGTGGAGAAAATATCCTTTTCTACAAAATTCCCCACTCCGTCATTCAATTCTTTGTACAATGACTGCCTATCATATTGTAAAATTCTCATATCATCTGTTTGATCTTTCATGTCAAAACATGTAATCAAATCTGTTCTATTTAAAGAAAATTTCTTTCCTCCTAATTTTGTCTTGAGAACAGATTCATCCAACTGGGTAAGGTTATCATAAAATTCATGGATTAATGACCCATCCACAGTATCAGACAGACTACACAGTTGGTGGCAACCTATACGTCCTAGCCAATCCTCACAGTCAAAACCATGCTCTTTAAAGAAATTAACATCTACAAAGGAGCATTCAAGGATCTTACGTGAAGAAAGTTTTGGCCTTTTTGCTGGAGAAACGTTCTTGGACATACGAGAAGTCGATTTCCTTTTCCTCTGAGATGATGGAGTAAAGGTAGTAGCCTCTGAGCTACTTTCTGAGAAGAAGTCAGAGGAAGCAAGGGGTTCCTCTGATGAAGTTTCTTCTTTCTTTTGGTCTTTTTCTTGTTTCCCAGACTTGGTCTGTTTATCTTGCTCCATCTTAGTCGTTTTTCCCTTCGATTCCCATCTTTTGTAAGCGTCTCTAGGGTTTCCTCAGAATCAGAGGAATCATCCTCTACTGAGATTGTGCCTTCCACGGGTTTGGACTTAAACCCCTTAGATGCTAGGCGAAAAGACTTCCGAGAAGACATTGAAAAAAAAAATTTGAAGATGAAGAAGGATCGGAATGTTCAAGAACGAAATGAAGAAAAAAGAGAGAAAGAAATGAACGTTTGTTTGATCAGAGGGTAGAGATGGAGTGACGTTTGAGTTTGCAGATGGTGTTTGAAAAGGGTGCACAACGTCTGCATGTTCCCAAAAAAAATACCGCCAAAATAATTTTTTTTTTTAAAATAAAATCAAGATTGATTGTAATAAGGACTGAAAATTCGAATTTTAATTTTTCAAATTTGAAATCATTAATTAAAATGGATTACATATTCCAATTTCATTTGTAAAAATTCAAATCTCATTTTATCTAAAGGTTTAGTAAATATATCAGCAAATTGATTTTCAGTTGAAACAAATTCTATATTAATATTTCCATTATTTACATGATCTCTTATGAAATGATGTCTAATTTCTATATGTTTAGTTCTAGAATGATATACAGGATTTTTGGTTAAGTTTATTGCACTTGTATTATCACATTTAATTGAAATATTTTTATATTTTAATCCAAAATCTTGTAATTGTTGTTTTATCCAAAGAATCTGTGCACAACAATTTCCAATTGAGACATATTCAGCTTCTGCTGTAGATAAAGCAACTGAATTTTGTTTCTTGGAAGACCAAGAAATTAATTTATTTCCCAAAAATTGACAAGTTCCAGAAGTACTTTTTCTATCAATCTTACTGTCACGCCCCGAAAGGTACCCTAAACGTGGCAGTCCGCCACATATAATATCAAGGCTTAAGAATGGCTACCTTAGTCATGCGAAAGCCTTAGTATTATATGTAAGGTCTAACACGGTAATAGGAGACGCTTTTGGGAAGCATAGTTTAAGCAAGTAAAGTTAAACATACAAGAATTCAGAAATAAATATATCATATCATAAATAACCAAAGGTCTGATACATAAATTCTTAGGGGCATACCCCCGCTAATTCCAAGGATCGAGATAACTTCATAATAACCAAAATTAAAGATTTCAAAGGAAGTCTAATCTAAGTCTTCGAGTAGATTTCCTCCAAAAGCTTCAACATAAAACGTATACGAATACTGGAGACCCCGGGCACAAAATTAGGTGTTCCTGAGAATACAAATATCTATAGGGGTGTAAGCTTATAGGCTTAGTGAGTAGATCCCAAAATTTATACTCGAAGTAAAATATCAATCAAGTTTATTATTTCAAACATATGAAATGCAACAACCACATGAGCATACAAGACATATGACTTTCCGGGAATCATATGTTGAATGAATTTACGCCCTTCATTCGGGGTTGGGTATTCAGGCCAATTACAGCCACAACTTTTAAAAACACTTTTATAGATCTTACCGGCTCCTATACGCCATCAAAAATTTGTAGTTATTACAGGCTCCTACTAGCCACCAAAAACTTGTAGTTATTACAGGCTCCTACTAGCCATCTTTTAAGTAGTTCTTACCGGCTCCTACTCGCCACTTACATGATATACCGGTTATGTCTACCACCACTATTATACACTTGTCCCACCAATTGTATAGTAGCGAATGCAATGTGACTCAACATATGAAGTGCATGAATAATTTCTTTAATTAAAGTCTAGTAATTACATTTAGCTTCTTTCAAGTGATCAACCAATTTCAAACACTTCAAGATATTAATGCACTACAATCTTTATTACAAACAATTCGAGTTTCGATATACTTAGTATTCTTTCAACATATTATCATACACTTTCATTTTATTTTTCTTAAGTTCTAGTGCAACTAACTTTACAAGCACAATCAAGAGAAAAAAATACGGGAAGTAACTCACTCGGCCATGATGACACCGTTCTTGATTTGGATGGGTCGTTCGGAAATTCCACTTAATCGTAGTAATCCTCGGGATACGAACAATCCTCCTCGTGATTATCTAATTCAAGAAGAATACCCAAAATGAGTATTTCATGAAATTCTATCCTTGAAAATTCTAATCTTTTCTTAAAAATCGTAGTAAATCGTATAAAGGGAAATTCCAACTTAAAATGGCCATAACTTGCTCATTTTAACTCGGAATTTCGCGTATAATATACCGTTTTCTACCTACTCGAAACGATCTACGCATTTCTAAGCTTATTTCCATAAAACTAAGTCGTTTGGGTTCCGAAAAGGTAGCGATCAGATTTGCCACGAATTTGTAAACACTTGTTTTCCTTTTTGTAAACAAAGCTCATTTTGAAAAGATAACATTTCAATTATTTTGTAAACTTTTGAAAGGTATATATATTTGTAATGACTCATAACAAATGTATGAAGTAAATGAAGTTGTCTCAACTTAAAAGTAAGGTTTTAAAAGTCTTTGAATTTGAGATTCTATTTTACTTTTGAAAGATCTTTTGGTCATTAAGATAAAGATTTTATTTTTAAATGAAATCTCTTGTAATTACTTTAATTTTCCTAAAGTGTGGTTTTGTTTTCTAAACTTGGATTTCAAAAGTAGCAAAATGATATTTTTATTTCTTGTAATGTTTCAAAAGAATTTCTACTTCTTGATAAAAGATAAGTTTTCATAAAACCTTTTGTTTATGTAAGAAAATCATTCCTATGCATGTTCATGAGTTTTTAGAAATCCGTTTCCCATATTTATTTCTTTAGAAAGAATCTTTAATTCAAGAAAACATTTTCTCATTTGTTTTTGTTGAGACAAAAACATTATGTTCATGCATGAATATGAATCAAAACTATAGAAATACAAAGGAACATAATAACTTGAAAGCTTAAATAATAAAGTAAATCAAGTATTGGGACCTTAGCTTTATCAAGGTACCCCGGGACTAAGAAAAGACTAGTCCCGAAAAAGAAAAGAATTGTTTTGACTTGATGAGGACAAGTCTAAGACTAGAATGACTAGTCTTAAAATCAACTTGAATTTAAATAACTTGAAATGAAGTAATTAAATTGCATGAAAGATAAATAAATTGTAAGACAATGAGCTTATATGCTCTAAATAATATATATAATTATATAGATATATTAGATAGTAGTAACATAAAGGAAATATAAAGAACATAAAGGAAATATAAGGAACATAAAGGAACATAAAGAGATTGATATTATGAACAAAAACAAAGTATGAATCTAATGTTGCTTTCTTAACCTTCATGGTTTTAGAAAACACACACTAAGCTCATACTAAGTAAATGAACATGAAGAAATCTTGAGAAATTTCTTACCTAAAGAAGCTAAACTTAAGAGGACTTCTTGTAAGAACTCTTGAGAGAATTTGAGAGAGATTTTGAGAGAGTAACTTTAGAGAAGAAGAAGTGTGTAAGAAGTGAAGGTATGAAGGGGTATTTATAGGAAAATGTGGGAGATAAATTGTGTTAATTAAATAATTGGAAATCAAAATAAATTGGGCATGGGGAGAGAGAGGCCGGCGCTATTTTGAGTGCATGGGGAGAAGAAAAATTAATTTTTTTGTCTTTTGATTAATTAAAAGTAAGAAATGAAAGATGTGAAGTTGTATTGGAAATGAAAAATGTAAGAAATAGGTGTATGGTTTGTAAGAGTAGGTTGTAAGAAAAAGTAGAGATAGATGAATAGTGTAGAATAGTAGAAAATAGTGTAATGTAAAAGTAGACATGACAATTTAATGCCGGTAGTAAGAAAATACGAGTATAAAAGCGATATCTGATATTTTTAGCTACCGAAAAATTACGAAATTGATATTTTTGGAAATCTTATATTTTTACGAGTCTAACGGTGTATTCGGAATATTTTTCCTATTCCGGGCTTCCGGACTCATTTTTCAAGAACTGTGTTCGGGTTCGAAGGACATCCGAATTTCGCGAAACTGAAACTTTTATAAAACCTATGGTTATTACGAACTATTCGAGCTAATTTTTCCAACTTCGTTTTCTATGACTTGAGAAAACGGCAATGCCGGAGTTAAACGGTTACGGTAAACTAGGGTTTTGTTTGACCTAAGAATCCGTTTGACTTCCGTTTAGGGTTTAGTCTTTATTGTGGATCAAAAATTTCGGGGATTTACACTTACAGCCTGCATAATCAGCATCTGAATATCCTATTAATTCAAAATTTTCATTTTTAGGATACCAAATTCCTAATTTTGCAGTACCAGCAATATATTTAAAATTTTTTTTGACAGCTGTTAAGTGAGTTTCAGTAGGACTACTTTGAAATCTTGCACAAATACATACAGCAAACAATATGTCTAGCCTAGATGCAGTCAAATATAACAGAGAACCAATTAAACTTCTATAAAGTTTTTCATTTATTTTCTTACCTTTGGAATCAGCATCTAACCTTATAGATGAACTCATTGGTGTAGCAGCTTCTTTTGAATTCTCAAATCCAAACTTTTTCAGAATTTGTTTGGTATATTTTTCTTGATGAATGAAGATTCCATCCTTTGTTTGCTTGATTTGTAATCCCAAAAAGAAATTTAATTCTCCCATCATGGACATCTCAAATTCAGCCTGCATGAGCCTTGCAAATTCTTGACAATACTTTTCATTAGTAGATTCAAAAATTATGTCATCAACATATATTTGCACAACAATTATATCATTATTGTAATATTTTAAAAATAAAGTTGTGTCAATAGTACCTCTTTGATATCCACTAGTTATGAGATATTCACTAAGTCTCTCATACTATGCTCTTGGTGCTTGTTTTAAGCCATATAAAGCTTTTCTTAATTTGAAAACATGATCAGGCTTAAATGTATCCTCAAATCTTGGTGGTTGTTCAACATACACTTCTTCTTTAATATAACCATTCAAAAATGCACTTTTTACATCCATTTGAAATAATTTGAAATTTTATAGCATGCAAAAGCTAACAATAATCTTATAGCTTCCAATCTAGCAACTGGTGCATAAGTTTTATCATAGTCTATTCCTTCTTCTTGAGAATATCCTTTAGCTACAAGTCTTGCTTTATTTCTAATAATTTTACCATTTTCATCCAATTTATTTTTATATACCCATTTAGTTCTTATAATTGATTTATCTTCAGGCCTAGGGACTAAGCTCCAAACATTATTTCTTTGGAATTGATTTAATTCCTCATGCATAGCATTTATCCAATTTTCATCATTCAATGCTTCATCTATGTTACTTGGTTCTATTTCAGATATCAAAGCAAAATGATTTTCAAGCTCTTGTAATTTAGATCTAGTTGTAGTTCCACATTCAATATCACCAATAATTAAACTTGATGGATGTGAAGATTTATATTTCCAAACCTTTGAACTTTCAAAAGTATGAAAATTTAACTTTTGCTTACCCTCTGCCTTACCTTCTGCCTTAGCAGATTCTTGTAGATTTGCAGAATCATGTATATCAGTTGTATCAACCTTCTTCTCATTCACATCATTAGTTTTATTCTCAATGGTAAAAACATCATCATCATCAAAATCATCTTTTACATCAATGAATCTTACATTTATAGATTCTTCAACTATTTTTGTTGTTTTGTTAAACACTCGATATGCTTTACTATGTTGTGAATATCCAAGAAAAATTGCTTCATCTGATCTTTCACCAAATTTTCCAAGATTATGTGCATTCTTTTTCACATAACATGTACAACCAAATACATGAAAGTATGAAACGGATGGTTTTCTACCACGAAATAATTCATAAGATGTTTTTGTAGTATGAGGTCTAATGTACACTCTATTCATGATATAACATGCAGT
Source organism: Combretum micranthum (assembly GCA_024138025.1). Classification (NCBI taxonomy): domain Eukaryota; kingdom Viridiplantae; phylum Streptophyta; class Magnoliopsida; order Myrtales; family Combretaceae; genus Combretum; species Combretum micranthum. The sequence continues at coordinate 232,437 of JAMXBD010000638.1, forward strand.
TGCTACAGCTTCAACCCAAAAATGTTTAGCTATATTACTTTCATTTAACATAGAATGTGTCATTTCTTGAATTGTTCTATTCTTTCTTTCAACTACTCCATTTTGTTGAGGTGTATAAGGAGCAGAAAAGTTATGTTGTATTACATGTTCCTCACAAAATGATATAAATGATGCATTATCAAATTCTGTACCATGATCATTTCTTAAAGAAATAATGGAAAAACCTTTTTCATTTTGTATTTGTTTAGCAAATCTTTGAAAAATCTCAAAAGTTTCTGATTTATGCTTTAAAAAGAATACCCATGTATATCTTGAAAAATCATCCACTATTACAAGACCATATTTGCTTCCTTCTAGACTCAAGATTCTAGTAGGTCCAAATAAGTCAAGATGTAAAAGTTCAAGTGATCTTTTAGTTATCATCGAATTAATACTTTTGTGTGAAATTGAAACCATTTTGTTCTTTAAACAAGTTGAACATTTAACATCATGCTTTATATTAATTTTTGGTAAGCCAACAACAATATTTTTTTTAGATAACTTTTCCAAATGATTGAAATTCACATGTCCTAGTTTTTTGTGCCATACATAAATACTATCATTCATAGTCAAAAAGCAACATTCAACATTCATATCAGATGGAGTAATTAAATATACATTCCTTTTTCTATATCCTTCAAATATTTTAATTCCTTCAGAATTATATGCAAAACATTTGTTTTTCTCAAAATTCATTTGATAACCTTTATCACATAATTGGCTTATACTTAAGAGATTGTGTTTTAATCCTTTGACTAAAGAAACATTTTCAATCATATATGGGGGAAAACCAATTGTACCTGTTCCAATGATTTTACCACGGCTATCATCACCAAATCTTACATACCCTTTTTCTTTCCAAACTATGCTAGTGAACAAGGAAGGATCTCCTGTCATATGGCCTGAACATCCACTGTCCAAGTACCATGTTCCTTTTATTTTTGCTCCTTGTTCCTGCAAAAATAAGGTGATTAAACCTTCTTAGGAACCCAAACAAACTTGGGTCCTTGATAAGTCAAGCTCGTTTTATCTTGCTTCTTAACTTGATATGAACTGAGCTTGTTTCTTTTGTAGAAACAATATTTTTCAATATGACCTACTTATTACAAAATGAGCATGCATATGGTTGTTGATAATACCTTTGATTTCCCTTTCTATAGTTGTAATGTGTTGGATAATCATTATAAGCATACCTGTACCTTCTGATATTCCTTCTGCTAGGATAACTAGGTTGAACATACCTTCTGATGTTCCTTCTGCTTTCACTGTTCGTGTTTTCATGTTATGAACAGAACCTTTCTTGTTTGCTGATTTATCTTCTTTTACGAAAACCGTCTTTTTCACATAGTTTGAAGAATTTCCAGATTCATATCCTAACCCATGTTTGATAAAAGATGGTCTTTGACTTCCAATTAACATGTTTAGTTTCTTATCACTTTCATTAAATTTGTTGAACGTGTTCTTTATCGATTGAGATAGATCTTCAACTCTTCCTTTCAATTCCTTAATTTCGGTTTTCAAAACTTCATTTTCTTTCTTGACACCATCAGTTTTGACAAACATTTTCTCATGTCATTTTTCAAAATATCATTTTCATCAATAAGAAGTTTATTTGTTTGACGCAAAACATCCTTTTCGTTCTTAAGAGATTTATTTTCTATTTCTAATTTCGTAATTTTTACATCTGCCTTTTTAATGCTTTAAGTAACTTTTTCATTTCAGAATAAATATCATTTTCATTTATATCTTCATCGGAATCAGAATGTACCTCAGATGCAGCCATCAAGCACAAATTTGCTTCTTCTTCATTGTCACTTGTATCTTCTGATTCACCTTCTGATTCATCAAGATCACTCCATGTCGCCATCATAGCACGGCTTTTCTTCTTGAATTTCTTCATTTTCTTTTTCAATACAGGACACTCGTACTTGATGTGACCAGGTTGTTTGCATTCGTAACACACGAGTTCCTTCTTTTCTTTCTTTTCTTCCTTTTCTTTGTAATTCTTTCCTGCACTTGATTTGTTAGTTTTATTGAAATTATTATATTTCTTACCTTTAAAAAACTTGCTCAATCGTCTTGCTAGCATGCCAATATTCTCTTCCATGTTGTCATCATCAGAATCAGTTTCATCATTTGTGATTTTTCTTGCTTTGAAAGCTATTGCTCTTGAGCTTCCTTCTGCTTCTTCAGTTGTGTTAATGTGTGACTCATAAGCTAATAGTTTCTCCCTTAGTTGACTAAGAGTTAGCTTGTTCAGGTCTTGGCTTCTTCAATTGCTGTCTTTTTAGCATCCCATGATTTTGGCAATATTCTGAGTATCTTCCTGACTAAATCAGAATCATCCATTTTCTTTCCAAGAGAAGTCAGTTCATTAGTTATAGCAGTAAAACGATTAAAGGCTTCTCTTATTTTCTCTTCAGGTTTGATCTTAAACAACTCATATTGTTGCAGCAAAGAATTAATCTTTGTTTCCTTAATAGTATTAGTTCCTTCATAAGTGTTGGATAGTGTATCCCAAATTTCTTTTGCAGTTTCACAAGAAGAAATTAAATAGAATTCAGAAGGAGCTATAGTAGTGAGTAAGAGATTCTTAGCCTTATTGTTTTTCTCAATGTGCTTCAATTGTTCATCAGTAAAACTGCCATCATCATTCATCACTACTTGTGTGTCTCCAAAAGAAATCACCTGCCAAGATGCATAGTCATTAGCTTTTATAAGTAGACATGCGCATTTTCCAATACAGATAGTTTGTTCCATCAAAGTATGGAGCTCGGTTAATAGCAATGTTGTTATCAGCCATTTGTAAAGATTATTCAAGTAAAATGTATGAACTCTGCTCTGATACCAATTGTTGGTCCCAAAAAGATAACCAAGAGGGGGGGTGAATTGGTTAAAACTTATTTTTCAAAATTTGAACAAATTACACACTACTTGGTTATAATGGATTTAAAACTTACTTGAAACAATAATCTAAACAAATAAAGCTTTATGAAAAATTCGGATAAAATTAGACAACTCTTTCAAACTTGTAAACCTTCTGCCTAACTCTGAGTAAGAAAAATGTTAACAATTTACTCTCTGAGTAACCTTCTGAGTGAATAACTATATATATGATGAACCTTCTGAGCAATCAAACATAATAAATAATACTCAAAATAAAAGAGATAAGGAGAAGAGATTGCAAATCGATGTATAGAGGTTCCGCCTTGTGCGTCAATCCTCTCTTCCAGCTCCAAGCCAGGGTCCCGGTACTCCTCACCGGTGTGTTCCACTATCCAATCAAAATCAATGAAGTTACAAGAGTATTTGCCAATCCTTTGGCTACAATTCACTTAGCTTGATTCTCACACTCAATCAATCAACTAAGCCTACTTGTAACTCTCAACTCACAAAGAGTAAAAACAAATCAAGAGGAATAAAAATTTGAGTTTCCTCAATTTTTCGCACAGTGAACAGTAAAACAATAGAAATACAGATTTTGAGCACTTTGATCTTTCTGAGTAATTGTGTTGTTTCTTGATTCTTAAGTAATGTTCTATATATGCTTCGTTCCTTCTCCTATTTTTATTTCAAATTGCTGCAACGGATGGAAGAAGAATTGGATCAATTCGTCCAGATTTCATGCGCTAGGAGTCGTTCTTTCTTCCGCAAAATCTGCTTCATCTATCCTTTATTTGACTCAATTTGAATTCGAATATTTGAATTCATCTTCATAAACTAGCTTCTGATAATATCTTGCAACTGATAAGATTATCTTCTAACTGAAAATTCGGATTCAATCTCGTCTGTGTTGATCCACTGCACACAATTTCACTGTTCATGCTTATCCTTCATTTCACGTGATCTGTTTTGGACATAAACCACGATTTTTCTATCCTTGTAAACTTCAAACAAACTTTCTCCTAAAATATAGTTTTCTTTAGATAAAATAAAAATCAGTTTAAGTTTGTTGAAATGAACGTGATCCTCTTGAAAAAAATATTTTTCGTGTTCCTTGAATCAAATGAAAATCTAAAATAAACCCTGTGGATTTAATCCAACTTTGTGGAACACATTAAGTATAATACCCAATTTATACTAACATTTGGAGCTAGGTCTTCAAAAACTGAATCGTGTTTGAAAAATACTTGCTTTTGTGTTATTCATGTTCCTTCTGAGTTTCCTTCTGAGTTTGAAATTCAATACTGCATACCTTATATGTACCTTCTGAGTTACTTCTGATTTATGATTTTACTTAAAATATGATTTCTCTATTACTAAAAACCATTGCTGCACATATCAACAAATTATATTAGTAACATGTAACTCTTTTTGTTATCATCAAAATCATCTCTTGAGAGAAATCAACAACATGGATACGCTACCAGTGTTGGGGATATTCATGGGCATGGACCAATCCCGTGTAACTCTCGAAAATTTTTAGAAATTTGGAGTTGTAGTCTACACCGGCTCAACGCTGTAGGCATAGACTGAAGGCTACCGACGTATCCTTGAATGCTGCCAGTGTTGGCTAGTGTTGAGCTTCAGTGCATTATGCAGGTTTAACGCTGCCGACATTGAAGGTCGGCGTGTCCTCTGTAGTTTTTATTTTAAAAAACTTTTTTCAAGATTTTCCAAAGCTTGATAAAAGGTCAATTGAGTAATTGTTAAGTATTGTATGATGTAATAGGATGTTTAAATGCTTTGTTATGACCTTGTAATAATTTATTTGAATTTCTTTGATTAATTATATTTGGAACTAGTTAATTAGTGCTTAAACTAAGTGGGAAATTTAATATTGTCTTGAACGGTGATAGAGTCTTGCTCGGCCGACCCCATTAGTTCCCGAGCTATCTCAGGTACGCGGTAACTTGCTTGTTTTTTTGCTAGGATAAGAATTAAATCAAGTTACTCTAAATTAAGAAAATTTTAATAATTGATGAGTGTTAATTGTCCTTTTATGCCATTGAATCTGGTTCGAAGAGTGGCACCTTGCTCAGATGCGGGGCATGATACTTTCTTATTATTAGATAGATTTATCTAGGAGATATAAGTATCCGAGCTACTTATATCAACTCCCTGAGTGTCTTGATGCGTTACGCAGGATCCCCTAATATTATGGGTTACGCTGGAAGGTAGGGTTGCCTAGTCTGTATGAACAGTAGGGATCACTTAGGGTGGCGGATGTGATACTAGATCCTTGTTGCTCGGAGTTTGAATACTTCTATGATGTATGACTAACTAAAGATTGAATAATAAATTATTGGTTGTTGCATTTTGTATTTAGCTTAAGCATGTGTGAATCACTTTGCATTTGTATTCGTTACTTGTGTACTAGGCCTTTGGCTCATATTTTAACCATTTTTGGGGTATGGAACCGATTTCGAGGATTTTCTTGATCATTTGGAGGACTAGAGATGACCTTAGAATTGATGGAATCCAAATTTGTAATAAACTAGTTATATTAGTCTTGTGATAGTATTTAAAGTTTTAGTTAGATTTTATATGTAATTTTATTAAGGCTTATAAGAAGCCTTTGGGTGTAATATATGTATATATATATGTACTTGCTATGTATGACTTAAGTTTATTTCCTTTGTGAAATATGATAATGGTGTAGTGTGTTTTGTTAAAAGTTTTGAAAAATTATGATTTCTATTATATTAACTATGTGGAATTAGATAAAAAATTCCTCAAACAATTCTTTTAGACAACCTTACATATAATCCTCCAGGTTATATGTGGTTGGGGAACTGTTATTGTTTATTTTAATTATAAGGGTGATAGCGGGTCCTTACAGTATTGTTGTCTCAATATTGATATTTCATAAATAATTGGTCTTTGATGGTTTTAAAAGGTAAAACTTTTAAAAATTTCTCCTTTTTGAATTGTTAAAAGGAAAACAAAAATATATTGAGTTGTTATGAGTAAATGTTTTTTTTTTATAATTTCATTTTTTCACTTTTCAAAAGTAAATTCATTTTCAAAAAATTTGGTTCTTTAAGTTATCTACTAACTTTATTTCTAGTTATTGAAAATAAGCTTTTCAAAATGTCCTTTAAGTTTTTTATGTGGTCAAATATTTGAAGTTGTGTTAAATGTATGTTTTCCTCTTATTTTTATATCCTTTCTCTTCTTTAGGAAATAAGTTTATCTTCAAACTTTACTTACTTGGAAAATTTTATTTTTCTTAGTTGGTTTCTAAAATAGTGAGTTGGTTTTACCTTGCTTTGAAAAACTTGTTTTATTCTTACTATTTGTCAAGTGGTAGAATAATTTCTTTAGACAAGTTTATAAGAAAAGCTTTCTTAATAAAGAATTGTTAACATTAGAATTTAGCAAAAATTTCATTTTAATTTTGAAAAGAGAATAACAGTATAAATTTAAGTTTTGAAGAAACTTTCTTAGTATGTGATTTTCAAAGTCTATAACGAATATATTTAAGTCTTATAAAAGATATAGTTGAGTTAAAATCTTAAGTTCAAGGTTATAAAAATTCTATCTTTATGGAGTATTTAATTTTGATTTATAAAAGAAATGAGTTCCTTTTATCATTTTGAAGAAACCTACATTACTACTTCTTCTAGAATTTTATGATTAACTTATCCTTTGAAAAGAGTTTATTAAAAAGAAAACTTAGATCTTTTTGTTGAAAATTCCTTTTGTTAAGAAATCTAGTTTACTTTTCTTTATTGAAGAAAGAACCCACTTTTATTTTTATTTAAAACAACAATATTCTAATCATGCATGAATATGATTATGTAGCAATGTAAAAGTAAAGATAATACATAATAAGATAGAAAGAAATACTTGCAAGTAAATATACATAATAAAATAGTCAAGCATTGGAAACCTTTGCTTCATCAAGATATCCCGATCATGTATTGGGAGCCTTAGCTTCATCAAGGCAACCCGGGACTAAGAATAGACTAGTCCCAAAAGAAAAGAAAAGAAAAGAAAAGAAAATTGTTTTGACTTGATATGGACAAGTCTAATACTAGAAAGACTAGTCTTAATAAATTGCATAAAATAAGTAAATAAATAAATTGCAAGACATGAAAATAAATAAATAACAAATAAGCTTATATGCTCTAAATATATATATATATATGCATAGTATACATAATACTATATAGAAGTTAGATTAGAGCAAAAATAATAATAACAATAATAACAACAACATAATAACATAATGTAAAATATGAACATGCATAAAACAAAACATGAACATATTATTGCAACTTTAACTCATATAAGTCTAAAAAACATACACTAAGCCCATGCTAAGTTGTATGAACATGATAAAGAATATAGGTAGGATTTTTACCTAAGGTTTAATGGAGGATTTCAAAAAAGATGAATGGGTAGTGTGTTTGTTATTTTCTTCTTGAAGTTGTAGGGAATGGTAGAGAATATTTTGAGAGAGATTTGTTGGAGAGAGGTTTTGAGAGGGAATTTTGTTAGAGTTTTGTTATGTAAAATGGATGTGTGAAAGAATGAAGGAGGAATGAGGTATTTATAGAATTTTTGGAGTGAATTTTTGATGTAATAAAATAAATCGAAAAAGAAATATTATAGAGAAAGAGAGAGATGGCCGGCGCAACATGGGAGAGAGAGGAAGGATTTTTGTTTGTTTTGTAATTTTTTTGTAAGGAAAAGAAATAATGTGTAAGGTTTGATGTGAATAAAGTTGTATTGGAAATGTAAAAAGTAAGAAAATAAGTATGTAGGTAGTAAGAAAAAGTAGAGATAGTGAAATAGTAATGAATAGTAGGAATAATACTATGAATAGTAGACTAGAAATATAAAATACCGGTAGTAATAAAAATACACATAAACGAGCTATATCTGTTATTTTTCATTACCGAAAAATTCTAAAACTGATATTTTTGAAATCCTTATTTAATTACGATTCTTTTGGTGTTATTGGAATATTTTTATTATTCCGAACTTCAGGACACGCTTTTCAAGAACTGATCTCGTTTGAGTCCGAAGGACACTCGAAATTCACGAATCTGATATTTTTATGTTACCCTATATTATTATTAACTATTATAAGCCATTAAATTAATTTTGTTTTCTAGGGTTAGAGAATGCGAAATTGCTGGAGTTGAAATTGTTTAATTGTCTTGACCCTTTTTGGCTTTTGAAACTCCGGTTTGAATAAGGTTAGGGTTTAATCCAACTTTACCCTAAAAATTAAGGGGTTTATATCAGGGATCGGATAGGTGGTCCTTCTCATGTTCGGGTTTTCCAATCGAAAGATTATTGAACTTTCTCTTATGAAACCCTGTGATCGAAATTAATCAAGGTTCGGTTTCAACTTGGGTCAGACTTTAGAGTTTCGATTCAGTATTCCAAAACCATTCTTGAAAAATTCGGGGAAGCTTACACATAGCTTCCCCTAGTCATGGAATATGGTTGTAGAATTTTGTCATTAGGTTACACATGATAGGGCTGGTTATATTAATGTATGTGATCATTGATAAGGCTATTTACAACATATGTAGTGAGACCCACTTTGGTCTTATCTCGACGTGATTAATGGATCAGATTGTTCAAAGATGCATTTACTAGTGATAGCAAAATTTTGAGTACTCACTTGGTTTATACATAATTAGAAGGTCACACACATATAGCCCAAGTGAGAGATTGTTAGGTTTATTTTTTTAATAAGTTGGATAGGCTTATATGTGTTAATAAAATAATGATATAATGAATATATCATAAAGTATAAAGTCATAAAGTGATCTAAAAAGTTATGGACTCTAATGTATCATATAAAGTATAGAATATCATGTATAAAGATAGGACATATTATTTCCTATTTTATAATATACAAGTTTCATATTTTAAAATGGAGGGAATAATAAATATGGATTTATATATATATATATATGATCATAGTCCCCAAGTTATACGTATCACTTATTACTTATCTAACATCCCATCATCAAAGAGAGAAAGAGAGAGAGAGAGTAAATCTCCTAAAGGCCGCATATTAACTTAAAAGATTAAACTATCCAAGAAAAAGATTTCTGCATCTTCTATATTATGGATTCAGATATGCTTCACAATTGCTTATACATATATTACTTAGGATAAATTATACTAGAATGTTTCAACATCAAAAAGTTCAAAAGAGATCCCAACATCAAAAAGTTCAAAAGAAGTCCTACAATTTGGAAAAGTGTCTTATGAATTTTAATTAAATATTTCTCTTGTTGATACATGTTAATAGAAATCTTAAAAGAAAGGTTTTCTAAGTTTTAATTAAATATCTCTCCTATGACACGTATCAATGGAGACCTCAATTGACTTACTTTTTCAAACATTGGGACCTTTTTTTTTAACTACTAAAAACGTTGGACCTCAATTGATCAACTTCTACAAATGTTAGAACTTTCTTTTGAACTTTTCGAAACGTTAAGGTGTCAAATGATTTTACCTACAAACGTGGGGAACGTGGGGACCTTTTGATTTAATTTATATATGTCACTTTTTATTTATCTAATGTCCCATCATTAGAGAGAGAGGGACAAACTAAATCTCTTAAAGATTGCGCATTAACTTGAAAGATCAAAACATCCAAGAAAAGATTTTTGCATCTTCTATATTATGGATTCAAATTAAATACGCTTCTATAATTACTTATACATATATTACTTATTACTTATCTAACATCCCATCATTAGAGAGAGAGAGGAAGTAAATCTCCTATCGACTATGTATTGACTTAAAAGATCAAACTTTCCAAGAAAAAAGATCTATCCATCTTTCATATTATGGATTTAGATGCTCTTTCGTAATTACTTTTATATGTTTGCACCCTAATCTTGTGTATATATTTTTCAATTCAAGAATCTAAGATTCAATCCGAATTTAATATTTATTACAAATAGAGAATAGGTGGAGTAGGGTATTTATTAGAAGATAATAAGTTATTTAAAAACAATTTATTATGTGAAGGAATGAATTATTATTGATTATTTCCCTTAATATCAATTTATAGGAAATTGTTATTTGATGATTAAAAAGAATTTTATATATGAGAAGTGAGTAAATTAGCTATCCTTCTAAGTAAACTACAGTAATATTAAATCATATAATACGAAAAAGGAAAAAAAAAAGTTTTTGAATATAGTTAAGGACCTCAACTTTTCTAAACAGTCAGGCACGAGATGTAAATGGTAGGGATTTTTAGTATTGGGAGATGTGTCAAGCACATTTATTAGGGTCATCTCACATCTTTCCTTTCATTTAATTGTTTTGACTTATTCAATATTGGTGATGTTCCGTATGTACTGACATCTACCTATATCCTTATTAGTTCTGCATTATTAATTAGGTTTTGCCTTCGATTCCCCTACTCCCCTTACTCGCCCTTTACTGGTTCTTTTTTTTTTTTAACATATTTAAGATGTCGGTCAAAAATTCCCTGTACATATTTGCTTGAATAGTGTTTACTTACGAGAACTGCACATGATAAAGAAAACTTGTCAGTATATTTGATACGTATGGTATAGGATAGTATTGAATAAATTTTTTATTAAAAAATTTTATTTTTATCCAAATTTAATATTTTTATACTATGAAATATAAGTGACAAAAATTTTAAGTTTTGTTTAGTCCTATGGAAAGAGTTTTGTTTAGATCCAAATACATTTTATAATCCAAACATAGTACAATGATTTTATCCAATTCAATACGATAAAAAATTATGTAACCAAATGCTATTTTAAAGCGAAAGAGAGATTTCATCTTTTTTTTTTTTGTATTAATTAATTATTGCATTAGTGTTGTCATAGGAAGTTTTTAAAGAACTTCATTACGCGAAGAATTAAAGTTTTCAGTGAAAGAAATAGGACAAATAAAGCATATAAATATAAATATATATATATATAGAAATGGGACATGGTCCATACATAAGCTATTTAAGAATAACAGTGGATTTATAGCTGCATAGATGAGTACTAGGGCATATACTTCCCAAGTCTGTATGAAGTAAGGCTTCACAAAGAACTTCGATCGGTCACGCCCCCTTATTCTACTAGTACGTATACGTATGTCCGCCAGCGAGAGATTGACCGGTTGTCATATTGTTGCTCAACGCACCCTGAAAAAAAAAAAAAAAACAACACAAGTATACAAGAAAACACACGTGAGTCGTACTAAATTAGTGTTGTAATTAATTAATTAATAACACGCCTTAAGAAATAAAGTCATTAAGACATATGGAGAATCGAATCGGAGAAGACCTGGTGCAGTCAGTGCTGGGGCTAATCTGGTAAGGGATACTAACACCACACTTTCCAGGAATCCCTTGAACGACACCAAAGTTGAGTCCTGGGGTGGTCCTAGCAGCATTTTTCAAGCAGTTGCATGCCTGTTGTCTCTCAGGCGTAGTCCTTGCAGCAGCGTTGAGGGATCTAATCCCATTGCAGCACCCTGGCGTCAGTGGGCCTCTCCCTCGTGCGTATGGAAGGCATTGAGCTATGCTGCCAGCGACCTGGCCGCAACTGATGGCGGCCACGAGGCGAGGGGATGAGCCAACCACCACCATGCATATCATCACTAGGCACACCAACTTTGTCACTCCAGATCCAGCCATAATTATTATTGTGGGGTGAGAGAGTAGGCCTGTGGGTTTTCTCTGATGGATGATTTGTTTTTACTTCTACTACTCGAGTGAGTATATGTGTATGAGTACAATGGGAGTACCCAAGGGAACTGGTCTTGTGTGTTTATATAGCGAAAGATCTCATCTTGCTCCAACATGGCCATGGGAACCGACGGTGTTTAATAGTTAGGTATTAGTTGTTGGCTATTTAATGATGTTTGTTCACTCGCCTCTTGTTTTTCTTCTGGATGGCCCTCCAATTGATGTTGAGTTCCTTGGACAATCCTCCCATCCCAGAAACACAACCGACAAGGACGATTTATTTATTTTTACAGCACCCGGATATATATATATATATATATATATAATCTTGCTCTTTTTTGGTTTTGTAAAAGGTTTGCTCAATTTGAAAGGAAGAAAGTAATAGCAACCAGGAAGAAGAAGAAGAAGAAGAAGGAAGGAAAAAAAAAAAAAAAAAAGGTAAATGTTATATCGGCGGGTTAAGTTGAAATTTGGACGGGAAATGAGAAAGAGACAAGGAAGAGGTACATACATAAGTACGGTTCGTCGTTATTAACAACAAGAACGTGTGGCGTGGCCATGTGTGAAGTGGAATGTAACCAGTTGTTATTATGCTTGTTGGGTTCATATGGTATAAAGAAGAAAAACCTGAACAAATTAAATCAGTTTGATTCACCTTTTTCTAATTGGTTATTATCTGGTCTAGAAAGTTTTTAATTTCTATTCAAAATGGTAAAGTTGGATTCCGAAATTATTCACAACCAACAACAATAAATGGGTGGGACTTGTGCTCATGGTATCCATGCATCAACTAAAATAAATAAATATATTTATTTATATAAACTTGTTTTATATTAATTGTAAAATGGATATATAGATCACCGATAAATAACATGATTATAAAAAGAATTGGACTTCGATATTTTTTTTAGGGTTAATATCATAACTAGCACTTAAATTTTGAAAAAAAAATATATAATTAGATACCTAAAGTTTAAAATTAATCAATTTAATGCTTAAACTTTGAAATTAACAAATTTAGTAATTGAAAGAACTTTTCATACACGCTAGCAGTACCTCCATCAAGTTCTTTCACATACTAAATTTGTCGATTTCAAAGTTTTTCAAATACTAAATTGATATTTTTAAAGTTTACATACCTGATTATATATTTTACCAAAGTTTAGGTATCGATTTAGAAAATTATATAGGTATGTAATAAGATTCTAAAAATAATTTTTCTCTTGGTTCAAATACTAAAATAACTTTAGGGCTAGTATATAATAAGATTCTAAAATAACTTTTCTCTTGGTTCACCTACTTTTTTCTATATACTAGCCTTAGAAAATTATATAGGTAAATTGCATAGATTATAATAGCATTTTCTAGTTAATGATATAAGTAAATATTTATTTACCAAAAAATATATAAATATATATTTTCATGTAAAAAGGTGAAATAACAATACTTTAGATAGAGGTAATTTGATAGGATAATACAAAATCCACCAAATTTACTCAATATTATTATTTCAAAATAAACTACAAGCGCAAATTCAAACTTCAGTTTTGTTTATTGTCATGTGAAATTGTCGACTGCAATTAAGGATTCCCTAACAAAATCAACATCATTTTTTATCTTACGTGTTTTAAGAATTAATAAAGATAAATTGCCGCATTAAACCGTTTTGCCAATCCACCTAACTTCCTGTATCATGGAGAGGATGCGTAATTTCAATAATCTTGGAGTGATCGAACCGTTCCGCTAATAATAATATTATTAATTTAATTAAAGAAATTAGTAAAAAAATATTAAAAATCTTTATTACAATTGAAATAGATCTTTATGATTCAATGATCCCGTAATATCCACCAGGAGCATAAAAATTTCATGAGTTATTAGTAGCTGTGGCCAAAATGCATGAAACCTTCGTTCTCACATAATTAATGTCTGAGGGGTGACAAGCTTCTGCCCAATATGGAATTTTGAAAGGGAAATTTCATTTCTAAAACTAAATTATTAAAGTGGAAGATCGCATTTTTCTTCACTTCTAATATTATTATATATATCTCGTTATTATGGCATTAAAAATATTTCAAGTAGCACACTATTCTTTTTTCGCACATTACCTTAATATACTTATTCTCCGCTTATCATATTAACTTGTATTTTTGCACATTACCCTAAAGATAAGGGGTGCTAAGTGTACATGAATTAACATAAGTATGTATTTGTCAATTACCCTATTATATAATTAGTATTTTTTTCATATTTATTTATTAATATTCATATATTTTACCAATAATTAATGGTATTATGAAAATATTTTTTAACTTTTCTTATAATATTTAGGGTTATAAATAATCAAATTTATTTGGGGATGACAAATAGATTCAAGGTTAGTTTTTAGTTGCAATAGTTATATGATATTAGTATTTTTTTTTTTTTTGTTTACACATTTTTCGTTTCACATGGGAATGCTCAATAGGAAACTCACAAAGTTAAGAAAATAAATAAATAAATATATCTTTTTGGTTTTTTTTTTTTTGGTCACTAATGTTTCAGTTAAAATAAATATTAGTGAATGTCACATACACAAACATATTAAAAATGATAAATAGGTAAGTACATAAATCACTTATGAGATTGTTTAAAAAGAAAAAAAAAGACAAAACAATAAATATATATATTTATCTTTATAAAACATTGTAAATAAATAGTATGTAACTCATTTATTGTAATTTCTACTCCATTATTCTAATTATAAGTTTGAATTTTTTTCTCAATTATAAATATAATAACTTTATGATATATAAGATACAAAAATTACTTATCTAATACATCATTAAAGTGGCTCAATTTAATCATATTAATTTAGTATGGAGTAGGATTTATATATATTATATATAATATATTATATACACCTCCATTATGTTCCTTCATGTGTTCTTAACCCCTTCTTTTTAAAATTGTACATTTAGATCCCTAAATCTTTAAAGAAACATGCAACTTTACTAATTAAGGGGTTTAAATGCACAACTCTTGGAGATTTGGAGGTCTTAGTGCATGGATTCAAAGATAAGAGGACAAAGTATATATGAAGCAAACATGAAAGGGGGTGCATTCGTAATTTACCAAAAAAATGATCAAACAATTTTCTCTTTTAAAGACACCAAACTAGACGCACCAATTAACACAACTAGAGATATTAATCAGTCATATTTAGATCCTTTTTTTTTATTATTGTTATTACATTAAGAAAGAGAGAATCAAACCTGGTACCTCTCACTTAAGAGACTAGGAAAAATGTTAGGCTACAAATCTATTGGCACATTTGGATCCTCGTAAGTTTCCATTTCCCTCCTAATGTTGCGTTTTAAGATCTTAACACTTGCAATTCCAAAACCCAATGAATCAAATTACATCTTCCATGAAAGGTCAGTTTATGAGATCTTTTAGCGAAGTGGGTGGTGGGGTCAAGTCTTATATGATCTGTCACATATCTGCCTCAATTATATCACTATTTAATAATAAATTGTGCCTCCAAAAAATCTTTATGATTTCAAGTGAGTGGACAAGTTGACATATTGGGTCGAATTTATTTGGGTCCATGTCTTTCAAACCACCTACCTTGCTCCATTTATTAATAAATAACCTAATACACAATATATATTAATATGTTTTCAAGAAGGGTCCAATTTAACTAAAGTAGGAGCTAATGTCTTTTCAAATCCAATTTACACCAAACTTTTAAATGTACATAGAGTATTCATTTTAAACCCAATTGATTGAAATCTTAACTAGTTTAAACTGACATTTTTTCATGGTTCCACTTAATAACAAAAATATCTAAATTAGAAAAAATATATATTTTCAAATAAAATCAGTTCAGTTTGTTAAGAAGATGAAATTTAGTCAGATTGCATATGCATACTAAGACTAATGAAACCTTGATGTAAATCCACCTTCATTTTATTTATTTTTTTGTTCTCTAAATTTTCTTTTTTTCCTTCTATTTTTTCTTTTTAATTTTCTCCTTTTTCTTTTTTTTTTCGGACTTTTCTGATTTTACAACCTTTTTGTATTTTTGGTAAGCCTAACGAAAAAAAAAAAAATAGAGTAAGCATAATATAAGGTATCTACACATGTCACCTCATATTGATTAATAATTTCGTTAGAAGCAATCCCTACTTATCAAGTTGAGTGCATCAATTTCTCATTAAATGGAGAAAGTGATATGGAACCAAGTATGGCACTACCCTTTCAATTAATGAGGGTTAGGAAGATGGGGCGGTGGAGATGTAAATGTGAATGTGTATAATGTCACGGTCCCCTCAATAGAACGCAATGGAATTTAAACACGTATATGCTTGATATAAGACTACTGGTCAATTAAGTTTAGTAAGAATTAAGTATAGTAAGGCAATTACAAGCAAACAATGTAGTAGATCGATTACCGTGCCAAAGATGAAAGGAGATATGCCCTACAAATTAAGTTTTTAATCCTCTATCTTCTTTAAAAGCAAACCCTACCTATTGATATTTATGTTGTTTCAAATTCTTTAGTATTTTAGGAGCTTTGAGATGTATTAGACATGTGTGCAATTTGATAAAAGTATCTTTCCCCAATTTTAGGGAAAAAAAAAACGTTTTCTCTCGTCAGATTATTTCAAGATAGCAAATTTACCCCCATACACTTTTTTAGTGCTTGAATAAGTCTCCTAGTAGTCCTTTTGCTTGAACTTTAGCTAATGATACACATCATGTTTTTTTAATGGCATAAGCGTTGTATTAAATTAATGGAACGCAATGACTTGATAAAATTATGTAAACATGATTCATATTTTGATGTTTTTGTAAACTCATGATATGTGTTCTAGTCACAAATACATCATAATATGCGCTTCTTCGTTTTATGCTAATGATGGTTAAGGGATGTGTATTAATTTCTTATCAGTCCATAACAATTTATTCAAAAAAACATATTATTAGATGAATTCAAGGGGAAACGCAAATAATTACCTTCAAAAGTGAAAATAATCTCCTCGTTCATTTTTTTCCTTTCTTTCTTTATTTTTTTTAATTTTTACACAAAAACACCTCTAAAGCTAATGACAATGTGCTTTAACACCAATTTATCATAATGAAATTTTATTAAACTAACAAATCAAGTATTCTTTATATTACTAATTCATTAAAGTTTAGGAGGTTGTTTACAACATTTAAAAATTTAGAAGATATATTTAAAGTTCAAAGAAGTCATTTGTAATTTTCCTATGGATTTAATCAAATAATACAATCGAAAAATTATAAAAGATATATACACATATATATACAGAAAAGTGATGCTAAAATAGAAACAAGAAAAAAAAAAAAATTTGGGTTATAACCATGAGCCATTTTTTGTCTACCTTAGATCTTAAAGGTTAGAAAATAGATAAGTATAATGGTGAGTCATGACCCGCCACCTTATAAGGTGGTGTAATGCCCTAAACATTAGGATCATTTACAGTCTGTCACATGTTTACATTTAATGTAGATACACTAAAGTTCAAAACTTGCTAAAAATCACATTAAATAGATAATATCCTTAACTCTCACACACATAAGTTGGGACTCATCCATATATGAGTTTCATAGAATCTGCATAACAAACCATACTAATATCACACTAAGCATCTAATTACTATGACTAAAGATGACTCATTAAGGAGTTCATCTATCACACTGCAAACCATAAACACATGGAGACAAGTAAGTGTATGCCATAAATTGACAACCTAAAACATAAATTACACAATCACATAATCCATAGCTAAATACACACTTAATGAGTTTGGCTAGATAGTCATCATCTCTAGCGTCATGCCCATAGTTCACAACTACGTCATATCTAAAGAGGTTAAACATGATAGGATTGCTACTTGAATATGAAAAAAAGAGAAAATAGCAAGCCAGATCATGATATGATACTACCACTAGCACATGCACATAAGCAAGCACAATTCAAACACATGTATAAATATATCTAATGCAACAAATAGTTAGTTGTTACCTTTGTTTTTAATAAGTCCATGAAGCAACGCGAGGATAACTTAGTATCCTAACAACACATTTATATAGTATATACATATATGATGTTGGCTATTCCCTAATATCCATGAGCCTAAAATCTAGATTTACCCAAAATCATCTCAAAGTGTGACCCCACGCAGAGACAATGTCACACAATGATCATCAGGTTGTCGTATTGACATCACTAGTACCCCTAATCCACCAGCCACAATGAAGCACTAGCATCAAACAATGTGTATAGTTAGACATATCATTGGTTAAGTTATTAATCTATCTTAACAATCACAACCATCAAATAAGGTAGTACACATACCCATAATAGTGATCTATCTCGAGTTCTAGAATTCCATAAATCAAAATTACATATAATTAAGTTAGCTTATACCCCTAAACTCACCTATAAATACACTCTATAGATCTTACCTTTATCCAACTAAAACCTAGGTTTTCAAATCTTAGAACATAAGTAACTTTTAAGAAATTTCTAAATATGTTTTGGTTACTTTTGGGAAAGAAAAAGATAATTTTAGAGAAGTTTTAGAGTGCATGGGCTAGTGCACTTTGACTATACTTTTTCAAACATAATATTTTAAGCTATAAAGAGGTGCACGACCTAATACATAGGTCATGCCATATCCCAAAGGATATTCTAAACGTGATAGCCCGCCACACTCAATATTAAGACTTAAGTATAACAACCTTAGTCATTTCAAAAGTCTCGATATCGGGTGTAAGGCATACTTTCAAAATCGTAGCGAACCAAACTATGGATCAAGCCGTTTAAGTAGTTATACATAATAGCAATTAAGAAGTAAATCATAGCAATAAAATCAAGGTTCTTAAAAGATATATAAAGAGTCTTACAAACTTTAAGGGGCATTCCCCTATAAAACCTCTAATTCTATCAAAGTCTGTTTACATTTCTGAATTCCTACTTAGAAATCTATTTCTGCTTCTAATTCTTGAATTCTAGCCAAAAGCTCTTGGCTCCAAAATGTATTACCTGGATGAAGTATCCCTTGAGCTCTAATCAAAGATATGAGTAATGCAAGAGATATCTAAGAGGGTATAAGCTATGCACTTAGTGAGAATTATTTCCACAATTAAGCACCCAACAACAAATAATCAAACAAGTTTGTTTAAACTGTTAGTGATTGTGCCATAGGCCAATTACTGGATATTGTCATTTAATATTTATATATATAAATAAACAGAGGCATTTATTTTGTATTGTTTGCATATTTACTTTATAATAGAAATCCATGAATAATTTATTATTCTAAATATTCCTAGATGCTCATTATTATGGGAATGATAATGAATTAAATCTAGTATGATTTTTATTTGATAAATATGAGATATCTATTTGTATGGTGATATAAATGAAACTCATAGGCACATATTAGATGACTATGTGCTGAACTGACCCACTATGAGATCACTACATGGAATATTGTCATAAGCGATTTTCATAATAACTATGTCAACATATCCTTAGACTTGAAATCACCATAGGTTCCAACATGAGAAACGTTATGTTTCAACTCAATCAAACATTGTCTTTAACCGGATAATTATAAAGGTTAAGTTTGGGCATAATGTATATCATGTAGAGGAATTTGAGTAATTAAGATGGGATTTGTTCCTCTTGTTACGAGAGAGTATCTCTAGGCCCCTCGATAAGTGAAACTGAGAAATTCATGGCCATGCTCAAATGAATTGATAGTGTGATAAATTTCATTTATATTATCAGATCACTTGGAAATCGAGAAATGATGAGATTGACTAATATAAGAATGACACTCTCCATGTCTTATGTTTAATCTAGATATCATGTGACAAAAAGGATAATGACATAAATTATATATCAGACAAAAATTGGATTACTAATATTCACCTAATTTGGGTAGACATAATATCTTGCTAGAGACCAATGATGTCTTGTAGGTTTAGAAGGTGTTTAGGATCTATTGCCAACATTAGGTGTACCTACAGGGTCACACACAGAAGAATGAATGAAATATATTATAGGTTTATATTTAAACTTATATGAATTATTATATTTATTATTCTTAAATAGTTTAAGAATAATAAATGATTATGACAGATAATTAATATTTAATGAAATAATGTATTTTATTAAATATTAAATATATATTAAATAAATATCTCATTATATATATATCTTCTAGGGTTTCCTTTAGGGTTTCCTATATATATAGATCTATAAACAGCCTTTTAGGTCAGACTCTTTGACGTCACATTAGACGGTAGAGAAATTTTGCAAACCTGAAAGAGAGAAAAAGAAGAAAAATTATTTCTATACGAATTGGATTCGTGTTCTTGAGTGCTAGGACACAATCGTTCGCGTGTGGATACCGTAGAGGGGATTGCGAGACTGCGGTTCCTGCAAATCCGATCTGCTGATCGTTTTGAAGCATCAACATAAGGTATATTCAAGAAACCCCTTTCTTGTTCAAATCTAATCAAGAAACACAGATACCAATTTGATTGAATCACATGGATCCGCCATTGGGGATGTAGGATTCGTATTTTTATGAAAAATAAAATATATTTCCGTTGCATTTTGATTCCTAAATTTCCAACATAAACAACCATATGAGATACAGAAGCACGTGAGCAAACAATACATATGATTTTTAAGAAATTATATGTTGAATGGATTTACCCCTCCATTCGGGATTAGGAGTTTCAGGTCAAACAGACCAATTTTTATAAATATAATTCCTTTGTTGTTTGTTCGAGCCACTACTTAGCTATAAACATAATTTCTTTTGGGTTTTTATGCACCGCAACTTAATCCAAGCGATCCCTCACCTTTATATAGATCTTATGGGCTCTATAAACCTCCTTACTATGCCTTTGTCCCATCAATGGTATAGTAATAAATGTAATGAACTCACCCAATGATATGCATGTCAATTTAATTAATTAATCATGGCATAATTAAATATTTTATGGGTAATCATTGAATTTGCAGACAATCATTCCTATACTAGATCAAATATTTATTATGAACAATTCCCATCTTGATATTCTTAAACATAATTTCAACCATATATGTAAAACACATGCACTTTTCCATTTTATCTTTTCCTAATTCTAATGCCACTAAGTTACAAGCAAAAGCATGCAAAAATGTAAGAAATAAACTCACTCGGCTATTTGCACGGAAACTTCTAGTCAAAGTAATCCTTGGGGTATGGGAACTCAATCTCCACATCTCCTATACAAGAGAAATCCTGTAAAGACCTGACATGCTCAATTCTCAAATTAAGCACACCAAGTCCCCAACCACATATAACTCTTACGAATTATACGTAAGGTTGTCTTAAAAGAAGGTGTTTATGTTGAACATTGCTATTCGATTTTAGATTGTGAAATCATTCAATTAGATTCTGGCAACAACTGGATTTAGCAGCGGAAAAATAAACTTTAATAAAAACATTTCTACATAAAAGCATTTCAAATTTCCACTATTAAAAGTGGAAAAACTTTCACTTTGATAAATATTTACAAAAGCTTATTTACAAAAACATGGGCACTAACAAGCCCTTAAATGAAAATACAAATTTATAAATAAATCCAATTTTCATAAAACAAAGCAAAGAAGAAACAAAATACAAATAATATCTCGATCCTATCACATTTCACTCATTCTCCCATATCTTCAGAATCGCCCAAAACCCGGGACAAACACCATCACATCAATTGTATCACCATCACCATCCTCATCATCATCAACATCAACATCAACAACAATAATAAGAACAACAACATCAATAACCTCCACATCATCATCAAGTCATCATGCCATCATCATCATCAACAATAACAATACATGTAAAAGGAATAACAACAACAATAATGAGCTAGAGCTCAGTACACAGTAACACAATCACATACGGAGTGGCACACGACTTAAACTATATGTAATGTACAGCCATAGATTATTATCTTTTCTTTAAAGTAAATAAACAACTATCATAGGAGCACTCACACTCCGAATCAAGCCATGGGAATCTAGGGATCCTAAGTAATAGCAACTGCTGAGGGGATTGATATAGATAGACCGGATATCTATATCTCCTATATCTAACCGATAAAGATTATTAATAGCATCATCTAGGGTTCACACTCCTTTATACACTCCACTTATCCCGGTCTATAACATCAATTAGCTCAACGGTCCCATACCCATGAACTAAAACATATTATTTCCTCCTGAGCCTAAGTAAAAAATATACCGATACAGTTAACCCTATTAGCTACCCACTTAGCCAATAAAAGAAACCACCATTGCATCATGACAAAGGATTGGGCTAAGTACCTAAACTACCGTGCCATTGCATCATGACAAGGCTGTCGCTCCCCGGTTCTGGATTCAACGACGTAAAACACAACCAACACTCATCAATTATTAAGCCGTCTTTAAGTTCTTAATCCATTTAGGATGCTTACCCTATCAATCATCATGCAAGTTACTGCGTACCTTGAATATGAAATCCAAACATAGCCTCAGAAGGAAATTTCAGAAGATAATCTAAGATAAATCAGATATCCATTCTGTTAAGGAAAGAACTCGTATAAGAAAAACTAAACTAAACTAATCATCTACTTCATTAAAATCATATAGAACTTAAGCTATTTATCCATTTATCTCAAACTCATTTATTAAACCCTATTTGATCAGACACTAAATAAGAACCCCACTATGGCTGCGAAGATCGCTTCGCCAAAATATGGATAGTTCTCCTTTGTCTGTCAAAGAATTTCTTTTCTCTTTATTTATAGTTTTTATTACAAAAACATTAACAAAGAATTCATAAACCAAAAACATTCATTTTCCAAGTAAACACATTTGAAACAACATATTCCCCATATTATTCAAAGATCATCCTAATTCATTCATCTAAGCTAATTAATAGCTATCAACCCATTTTAGCTTAACATTAGCCAAATTGATTAAAATTATTCATTTGATTCATTTACTAAGTCAAGTTGATTAAACTTAGACAATCTAATTCATTTTAGCTTAGTAAAGTTCATTAAGCCAAGTTGGACTTAGATTAATTACTAATTCATTATATATCTAAGATCTAGTCACTTAATCCCAAGTAAGCTTAAACCTGTCCAAATTCATCAAGTTAAACAATCTAATCCATTTTAGTTCATTCAAGTTCATTTAGTCAAGTTGAACCTAGGTTTGTTAACTAAGTTCATTTTATAACTAACTTCTAGATTTAATCTAATTATTTGTTAAATCTATAAATCTACTTAACCCATGTTTAATTACATAAATTAATTCACTTAACACATCGAATATCACTTATCTATCTCGTTTTAGCTCAAAAAGATCCATTTCCTAAACAAAAACACATTTAACAAACAAAAACAAGTTTTTGACTTTGTTTGAAAAATACAATGGCTAGAAAGAACTAAAATTTAAGCACCGATAATTTTTGAATTTGTAAAAACTCAAAACATGAAAATTTAGATCTCTTTTTAAGCTTTCCAACTCAACGTGCATTACCTCAATCGAAGATCGATTGAAAAAGTTACGGTTAAATGACAAACAGGCTGCGAAACAGGGAAAGGCTACACAACCGAGTGCATGGCCATGCTCGAGGCCGTGCTGAGCATGAAAAAGTGACCCGAGATGAAATTTTAAGGATTTTAAGGCCTGCACGGGCAAGTGCACACCCGTGCATCAGGTTGTGCACACCGGAACGAGAAAATGACGAAATCCTTTGTTCTTTAAATGCATTTTACACTTCTCAAAGTTAACTCATTCCAAAGTTTCCCAAAGCTTGTTATATGATCAATATAACATTCAAACAACATAAACTTCACATTTACCACATCAAACATCTCAAACTTCATCAACCTTCATAACCACTATTATCATCTTCTTCCTCATCAAAACCTAACTTCCATCAACCATGAAACCAATAAATACATATATAAACA
The DNA here is from genome assembly GCA_024138025.1 of Combretum micranthum. Classification (NCBI taxonomy): domain Eukaryota; kingdom Viridiplantae; phylum Streptophyta; class Magnoliopsida; order Myrtales; family Combretaceae; genus Combretum; species Combretum micranthum. The sequence goes on from JAMXBD010000638.1 coordinate 256,165, forward strand.
GCACTCTCAACCCATTTCAACATCAACTCATCAATTACAAATGTAAATAATAAGTAAAAACAAAGAGAAATAGAAATGGAAAACTTAGCTCTTTGGCTAAATCATGCAACTTCTTGCACTTCTAGCTTTGATTTCCTTCTCCTATTCTCATATTCTACTTGATTCCTCCTTTTCTCTTATTAAAATTGAGATTCATGTCTTGAATTTGGAGAGAGAAAGAAGAAGAAGAAGAAGAAGAAGAAGAAAGGAAGAAAAGAGAAAAACGTAAATGAAAAGAAAGAAAAAAGGCAGCAAAAGGAAAGAAAAGAAAAGGAAAGGATAAAACTAAATTTATATATTTTAGAAATAGGGTATAGGTTTAGAACTATCAAATCAATATCTATAGTTCTAGGAGTATTTAAAAGATAATTTTAGAACCGATAGGTTAGAAATTAATGACTTAAAATAAGAACTTAATTTAGGAATCTATTTTGGATGAAAGATATTTAATTTGAGTTCGGGTTTAAGAACTGATATTTTTATTCAAGCAAATGAACTCAAATTTTGTAAAGATTTAGAAATTAGTGTTTAGGCTGAGAATCAAGAGTTTAGGAATCCTCTAAACATTTCAATGACTTGTTTAGAGGATTTAGATTTCAAAATCTCAAATTTCATTTAATTAATTACTAATCTAACTTTGTCAACTTGTCTATTTATATTCTATGATTAATTTAATTCATTCAAATCTATCTAAACCTAATTTCTAACATATGTGAAGGTATGGGGTATTTCAAATACCCAAAATGAATATTTCTTATAAGTTCTACTTAAACTTGCTAATTCGATTTTACTAAGTTCGTCAAAAATCATATATAGTGAAATTTCAACTTAAAATGGCCATAACTTACTCATTTTACCTCAGAATATTACATATTATATACCCTTTTCTACCTACTCGAGAAGATCTATCTATTTCTAAGGTTATTTTTATCATAAAAAGTATTTTGGGTTGTGAAAAAGATCGGTATAGAATTACCATGAAAATCCCAGCCCTTGAAACATAATTTTCAAAATTTTGTTTATCTTAAAAAAAAAAAAAAAAAACTTTAGCAAAATTAGAGATATTTATATGATTGAAAAATCTCTTGAATACATATATATAGACTCATATTATATACAAAATTTAATGGTGTTGTCTCAATTATTATTTTTCTTAAAACAATTTATGTTACGGTGTTGAAACTTGAAGTTTAACAATTTCTTTTCTTTGTGTTTTTGAAAGAACTTTATAAACTCTTGGCTTATTATAAATGAGTATATCCTTTTTTTTTTTTCCAATTTCTTTTCTAAAATAAATTAATTTTTCTCTTAACTTTGACTCTCTACAAATTTTACTTACAGTGATAAAAGTGAAGTTTCCAAAATTTTTATTAAGTTGTTGATAACCTATAATAATTTGAGTTGTATATATTTTCCTTTAAAAATAGTTTTGATAAATAAGTTTTTTCTCTTATATTTTTATTTCCTTACTTCTTTAAAGTTAAATTTTATTTCTAGAACTTGGTCTTTTAAGTTCTTTACTAATTTTACTTGGAAGGAAATCATGTTTCAACATTCTCTTAAGTTGTTGATAATATCTATTGTTTTTGAATTTATCATGTTTACATTCTTTTTATTTCTTTGAAAATGGGTTTACCATTTAGAATCTTGGCAACCCTTATTTTTCTAAGTGGGTTTATAAATTAGTGAGTTGATTTTATATTAACTTTGAGAACTAGTCTAGTTTTTTTGTTTTTATTATAGAGTTGATAAAAATATTATAAGTAAGCTTTTTAAGAAAAATTTGCTTATCTAAAACTATTAACACTAAGTTTTTAATAAACTTCGTGTGACTTATTACAAAAAAGAAAAGTTTAGTTCGTTAGTTAATTTCTTGATAACATCATCTTTTATTGTTATTTAAGAAAAATCTTGATGAGTTTGAAAAGAAGTTGTAAAATAATTTTTCTATGTGTTTGATAACAAAATCTTGATTTAGTGGCAAGGATATATATATTAAAAGAGTTTAGTTCCATTTTTCTTTATTAAAGGAAATTCCACTTTAAATTTTGTTGATAATATCATTATATGATGTATGTATATTGAGTATGTAGTATGAAAAAGATGAAAATATAGGAAAGATATAAGAAGCAAAATAATAAGCAAGATAATAAGATCAAGTATTGGGAACCTTAGCTTCATCAAGGTAGCTCAATCAAGTATTGAGAGCCTTAGCTTCATCAAAGCAACCCGGGACTAAGAACAGACTAGTCCCAAAAGAAAAAGAAAAGAAAAGCAATAATAATAAGCTTGTTAGAGAGTTAGTGAGCATTTAGGCTCTAAGAAATATATAGATATATATATATAGATAATAATAAATATATACAAAGTTAAGTTAGAAGCATAATAACAATATCAACATAATAAAATTATAATAACAAAATAATAAAATCAGAATTCTTGGCATATGCAAAAACAAAACATGAATATATTGTTGCTTCCATAACTCACATGATCACCATAGTCATGCCAAGTTACATGACATGGAAAATAAATGGTAGAAAGTTTTACCTAAGTGTGTTTATGTTGAAGGAAGAAGATGATAAGTGTAGGATTATATGGGTAGTGATATGTGGTAGATAGTTTATGTATAGAAAAGGATTTTTGAAAGAAATTAGTTTAAAAGAGTTTTGCTAGAAAGGATTTGTGGAGAAATTTTGAGAGAGTTTTGTTATATAAAATGACTGTGTAAAAAAAGTGGAGGAAAATTGGGTATTTATAATTGAAAATGGAGGGAATTTGCGTATAATAAAATAAACTGAAAAAGAAAAATAGAGAGAGAAGAAGACAAGGGGAGGCACCGGCCATGCATAGAATAGGGGAAGAAAATAATTTAATTTGTATTTTGTAAAGAAAATTAAGTAATATGTAAGATATGATGTGATATAAGGTATGTTGGAAAGGTAAAAAGTAAGAAAATAGGTGTATAGATAGTAAAAAAAAGTAGAGATAGATGAATAGTAAAATAAGACAATGAATAGTAAACAATACTAATAAGTTACTAATAGTTAAGAAAATACACATATAAATACGATATTTGATATTTTTAGTTACCAAAAAAATTATGAAACTGATATTTTTGGATTCCTTACAATATTATGAATGTAATGGTGTTAACAAAATATTTTTACCGTCCGGTATACCAAGGCACAGTATTCAAAAACTAATCCCGTTCGGATCCAAAATACACTAGAAATTAGCGAATATAATATTTTTAAGCTTCCTTATATTATTATGAACTATTATCAACCATTATTTCAATTTCGTTGTTTAGGACTTATAAGTGCGGGATTGTCGGATCTAAATTCCAGGGTTTGATATAGGTTTTGTTGACTTTAGTATTTCCAGTTGACTTTCGATTCTAGGGTCTGAACTTAAACTTGGTACAAAAATCTAGGGGTTTACAACCTACCCCCCTCAAAGAAAGTTTTGTCCTCGATACTTGGATTACATTATCAGATCTTTAAACGACTTGGGTATCTCAATCGAATCCAATCTTCAGTTTCCCAAGCGGCCTCCTTATAAGAATAATTCCTCTATATTCACTTTAATATTTTAGATTTTCATATTACTGAAACATAGACCTTGTGGTGTTCTTGATAATCCAATCATACGATAAGCCAAACTTTCATCTTTCTGAAAATCCTAGAGGTTCGATGGGCTTAAGTTTCCTTGACTCCGTATTTGATGTACACTGCTTATGGATTTTATCTTTCAAATACACACGATCGACATGTCAAACTTGAGGACTCGTTGTCTTCGTTTCACCTAATTCTCCTGGCCAATCTAGGCTTCCTTAGACTCTACTCTCTCACTCTTAAATGGGTTTTGGTCTAAAACCAACTTCACCATATTATTCCAAACAATGATGATCTATACTTTTGTCCATATAAGGTTTCATGAGCTTTCCTTAGAACTATGAGCTTTTCTCTACAATCTCCTTATCACACGATCTTTCTTTCACTCCTATTTTCTTTATTAAACTTTCCCATCTCTAAAGTCTTATCCTTTGGAATTGCATTATTACAACGTTAGGCTTTCTTAATTTGTCCTTTTCAAGGTTGGTTCCAAATCCGAATTGGAAATCCTCATTTCTTTATCTTATTTAATGAATACTTAGTTCCTTAAATTCTTTGATCAACTCCTTCTGATTGGCAAGCAAAGTGGCGACTTCATCATGATTTCTTCAACTTAAAGCATTGACTACAACTTTTACTCTTCTGGGGTGTTAGTTAATACCAATATCATAATCTTTTACAAACTATAGCCATTTATCTCATTGCGCTTTCGACTTCTTTTAAATGAACGATCCTATGAGACTTTTGCATTTGGTGTAGGTCTCATATCTTTGTCCATAAGGAATTCTAGTTCTTTTAAGTTATATGCGTCGACGGCTTGACTATTTTGGAAAAGTCTTGTATGAATCTTCCAATAATAATTGGCCAAACTTCCATCACTATTCTTAGCGGTTCTCCATTCGACTACTGCTTGTATCATCTTGGTTTTATCAGGATGCCTTCCTCTATAAAGAAATCCGATCGATCCAAGAGTCGCACTAAACCATTTGTTCATGCAACTTATGTTTTCTTAACATTGTAGCATCATGTAGATGTTCCTTATGTCACTCAGTTGTTTTTGAGTATACGAGTGTATTTTCCATAAATACAAGAACATACTCATCCAACAAGGCTTGTACACCTGATCCATCAATTCCCTGAGATCAGCAAGTGTATCCATTAAACTGAACTCGTAATTTCCTTAACAAGTTTGGAAAATTAGCCTTTCATATGCCCTCCGGCTTTACTCTTAACTATTGGTATTTGGATCTTAGATAAATACCAAAAAGATTGCTTGCTCCTTGCATCTAATCGAAGAGATCCTTGATTCAAGACAAAAAAAAGGTACTTGTTCTTGATCTTATTAGATTCTTGGGGTTGATTCTTAACTTCACCAATTCACTTCCTCTTATTTAACTAAACCGTTGCTCCTTATGGCATTATACTTAGATGAACAAACCATTAATTGATTTTTCCATTTTTCGTGTTTTGCTTTCATTATCCCTGGCATTGACTTATCGGTATATTCTTTCCTTGTTCTTCTCTCTTGGATATCAACTAAAACGAACTTAGCCATTGATTCCTTGCAATGGTATATTCCTTTTAAACTCCATATCTTCTCCGTTTATATCCTTAGGGTTTACTTTCTTCTCTCGAAACTCCAATACAACATTGGCGCTTTTCAATCAATTCATACCAAGGTCACATCATACTTGTTTTCCTCTACAAAATTAGATCACTTGACGTAGGGTGTTTTAAGATTTATAAGGGGTATTCTTTTATCATTTTTCGAGTGGTTACTACTCATGGGTATCTTTACTCTAAAGCTATCAAAGGCGACGATTATAGGTAAACGAGTTTTCTTAGCAAAGATAAGGGTGACAAACGTAGGAGTGACTTTGGTATCGAACAGGATATAAGAAGGTCCTGCTAGATGCGTGCATTAGTCACTAACTAGATCAAGTACTGTATACTACACTTATCTAGAGCTTTAGGCTACAAAGATATCAGGATTCTGGTGCTACAGATTTGATTATATGTAAAGATACTACAAACAAGCAAAAAGATAACTTAAGTCGTTGTTGTAGCTTTCATCTCCTTTTATGGAATCAAACTTGCATCCGTCCTCTTTACTAATTTCCTCACACATCCATTGACCATCCATATTGTAAATTCGGAACTTGGGCATCAAGGTTCCTGATAGATTTTTGCTTCTATTCCCATGCCCGTTCTTCAATGGTGTAGGTCCTCCAGAGAATCTGGTCTGAACTTCCTTCTTTTGCAGACATTCTTTGGCAAAATGCCTTACTTGCTTACACACAGAGCAAGTGTTAGTTGACCTCTTTAGACATCTTTTCATTCTATGGTTTGGATCTCCACAAAAATAACATTTTCCTTTCAATTGTGGACATCTCTTGGGGTAATGCATCCCTTTGCACTTCCAATAGATGATGGGTCTCCATGCAAAATTTCCATTGCTAGCGCCATTTCTAAAGTTGTTGAAAAGCTTAATCATCTTTTGCGGTTACGTAAAATTGGTTTCCCTTTGAAACTTTCTCTTGAGAATTGGTACTTCCCTCTTTAGTGTTTTCATTTTTCTCTTCTTGGCTCCCTCAACAACTTGAGCTCTTTCTACTAGTTCTCGAAAAGATCTTATATTAAATTCCACTAACTTGACTTGTAAATCATCGTCCAAACCATTTAGAAACACTTGCCTCTTCAACTCCTCGCTGCACTTGTAGGAGTTTGGTGCATATTGGAGTAATCTACTAAACTCAGCCTCATATTGTTCCACAGTTCTCCCTCCTTGAACAATTTGTAAGAAATCAGCACTATATTGCATTCGCAGACTTCTAGGAAAGTAATTCCCCAAAAGTTCTAGGTGAAACATCTCCCATGTAACCGGAGATATCAATTCTCGTTTCTTGGATTCCCACCAAACTCGAGCATTAAGACAAATCATGTAGATACCAAAGGTGATTCTTAAGGGTTGTGACACTTCATAGGCATCGAAAGACCTCTCGATATGAGCTCGCCAGTCTTCAGCCTCCTCTGGCTTTCCAAAGGCTCCATTAATAACAATTGCTTTTGATGAACTCGGGTAACAGGTTCCTATATGGTACGAAGGGTGGATGTGTCAGTAAAGGCATGATTTGGGGTTGTGCATCTCTCGGGATGAGCACTTCCATAGATGCGTGTGGTGCAGGTTACGACGGAGCTAGTGTCGGTAATAGGTTGTTTTGTCTTAGAACTTCCATCATTTGAATGAATTGGTTGAAAGCAGCTTGTAAATTCACTTAAGGTTCGGCATTTAGAAGTGTACTTCCAAGGCTCTTATTATCTAAAAAACATAGAGAGATACACAACTTGATGCACGAGCTCATGCATGGGTTGTGCACTTCTAGGTTTCTCATATTTTTACCATAGAGAGATACACGACTTGATGCACGAGCTTAAGCATGAGTTGCGTACTTCCACAAATTGTCCCTTTCATTTATTTTTCACCCATTTGCAACTCAAAACTAAAACTTAAATCCTTCAAAACATGTTTTTATCTCCCCCCCAATGCCATAAATATATGATTTTACCATGTTCTACTAAAATTAATACTCCAAAGATCAAAACTAATATCAATCCGCATTACCTCCTTAGGAATTTTCAATCTTTCAATCCTTCAAATTCATAGTTCTCGCTTTTAGGGATTTTCTTGAGAATACTCCCGCAAAACGCGATGTTTCTATGAAAGATTATGATCAACGCTAAAACTCCAAGAATTCAATATCCAAGTGTCACTACAAGAAAGTTAGTCTTTAGAGATAGAATTTTTATGATGGGAAATTTTTATCTCTAAATAATTACATTAACATCAGAATTACAACAGATTTGTGAGAATATAAAATAAAGAAGTTTTCATAGTTTATTTATGTTTTAACAACTGATTTGTAATGGATTATTTATGAATTTGTGAGTGAATTAATTTTGTTACAAATATATATTTAGTTCTATAGTAGCAAAAGGAATTTTTTTTGGCACTTAATTTTCTTTTAATATTCAGTTTCAAATCTATCTCTAAAATGGAAATAATATATGAGATATACACATGGCTTTTAGAGACAAATTAAATGTGTCTCTGATTATATAATGCATGCATATGTATGCATGATTTTCAAAGACAGAATAAAATCTTTCTTTGATTAAGGGTCTGTTTGGATGGTCTGTTTATCATTTGTATCGGTATCTATATCAAAATGATATGTGTAAATATATCCAATTTGTATTTAAATTTTATTTATATTTGATCTTTTCATGAGAACTGCTACCTTTTTTTTATCTATTTCTATTTCTTAATAAATAATTTGTTAGAAAAATTTTTGAAAAATGTGTATGTATCTGTCCAGAAAAGTTAAACAAACAATCTCTAAATGACAAATACACATGCAAACACTACTTTTAGAGACAAATCTAATTTGTCTTTTATTTTTTTTTAATTGTTTTTAGAAAAATATAATTTAATCAAATAATTATTAAATAACATTTTAATATTATCATGACATTGCTTTCAAAAAATTTTAAAAAAGGATATATATGATTTTTTTTATAAAAAAAAAAAATTGATTTTTTGAAGGTCTATATGATTTAATTTATATCTATGCTTTTAATGATTATCTTTGTAAAAATAATAAATGGTGAATTCCTCCAAATCAAAGATAAATAAATAAAGCAATAAAATAAAATATTATTTGTTGAAACAAGAATAGAAATTTAATTGAAAAATGTAATTTGACACCTATATAAAAAATTTGATATCAAATTTAACAAGACGTTTTACATATTAAAAACTTTTTGATTAAAAATAAAATTAAGAATAATAATAATAATTTTGAATATATTAACATAATAATAATACCAAAACACCCCCTTCCCCCTCAAAACCCCCCTCTCTTCTCTTCCTCAATTGCCAAACAATAGAAACCCTTGCCCCCTTAATCTAAACCTTAAATTGTCATCCTAAACCCCTCAATTGAACTTCTCTTTACCGCACCTTCTCCTCCTCCTCTCCTTCCCGTTGTCCTTCTCCTTCTTCTTCTTCTTCTCCTGCTCCTCAAATTTTGATATTATATTATCAAATATTACATTAATACAAAGGCAAAAGTGCTCTGATAAAGCTGACATTGATGTTGAAACCTTCTACCGGTAGATAATTCGCTACAATCATGGTCGATGAAGGTGGTATTGTAAACCCCGGTATTCTTAGTAGTTAAGAAACCCCGGGAATTGGAAGCGAAACCCTAATCCGGTCCAGTTTGAGTCTAGTGAGAGAAGCCTAGGAACCCTAAATCCGGCTTTCCTTCGGTTTCATAATAAAAGAAATTTTATAAAGTAAATGACGTTGAATTATTGTTTTAAAGTATATTTTAGACCTTTGAAAGTTTTAAATTCCGGAATTTTTCACTTCCTGGCCTTCCCGAGCTCAATTACGGAAAAGCGTGCCCCGAACCACGGATTCAGAAAAATGTTCCGGAATATTCATTAGAACCGTAATTTTATAAGGATTCCAAAAATATCAATTTTATAATTTTCCGAGCTATAAAAATTACAGTTATAGCTTTTCCCGTATTTTCGTTACAATCGGTAAAGTAGATGTCTTGTCTACTATTCACAAGTACAACCTACACTACACACTACCCATACCCTATTCTTACATCCTTACAACTACTCATTTCAATTTTCTTTTCCAATGAATTTTGTCTCTTAATCAATTATCACATTTATTACATTTTAATTAACTAAATTACAAATATCAAAATTTCACAACACACACACACACAAGATGGCCGACCCCCCCCCCCCCCCCCCTTGTTTTTTTCCTCAATTCAAATTATTTTTACTTCATTTTATTAACTAAAACCCTAATTCACTTCATATATAAACATATTCTTCTCTCTCTCTCTTCATTTTACTTGTTTCAAATTTTTGTAAAAGAGAAAAAAACTCTCTCCTTCCTCCTCCTTTGTGCCGTGAGCTACCCCTCCCCCACTTCACAATTTCAACTTGTTTTCTCCTCTTTTCTACTCCAAGACTCCATTGGTAGGTTGATTTTAAGGCTTGTTCATCCCAAATCTTGTAATGGCAAGATCATTCTTGTGTGTTTTCCACCATTTATCCCATGAGCATGAGCAAGGGACATGAAAACACTACCAAGAATCTCAAGCCATCACAAGAAGTGGATCTAGTATTTGAAAGAGTTTTGTTTGAAATATCAACTTGTTCATGCATGTAAAGTAGAGATCTTGTACATATATTGATGTTCATGCCATGAGAGTTATGATTCATACATTATAGTTAGTCGATCTAATGTTTAGACATCCATATCTTCATTTACATGTATGATCATAGAGTTATTTTGATTTTCATGCATTGATGATCATAAAAATGTAGTCTTGTTCATGTAAAGGTATATTAGATAGTGGATCTTCATATATAGAAGGCAAGAACATTGAAAAAGGAAAGGTTTTGTCAAATATGAAATGTTGGAAATTCGGATGAAATTGAAACCCTACTTTAAAAACCACCAAAGTCACTTTTAAACTCATGTTTCACAAGAAAAATGAAGGGTATGTGTAATAGGTATATTGAAGGAATGATTTTCATAAGCTTAGATGAGTTTAGGCATGATAAGAATGTAAAACAAGTGGTGGAGTTAGAATGAAAAATATTGATATGTGGATCAATAGTCAAATTCGTAATTTAGGTCCATGCCTACAAGAGCACTTAGTATCTAAGTCTAAATTGGATGTTTTATAAGCTAAATGAAGTCCTTAGATGATATATACATTGGAGCTTCAAATTTTAATGCATTAAACAAGATTTCCCAAAAGGAAAATGCAAGAAAATGAAATTTCAAAAATTCGGATTTTTACAAGGGGCTTGTTTAAAAACATGTTTACCAAATGAAAAATGGGGATTTTTATGCATGAATGAAGGCCATGATTAATATAGACTTTAAGAACTCATTTTTATTTAGATAACAAGTGAATTTCAAGAATAAAAATCAAAGAAACCCTAAGGAATGTAAAGTTGAGAAGAATAGCTTTTTAGAGATAACCTTTATGTAATTTTGTAACAATTAGGAGTTCCTAAGGGTTTATCATCAAAAAAAAATCATCATGACCATGCATATATTGAGTTCATTACATGGCATTCATGTTAGTAATTCATTCCTATACCATTCATCCATAAATCATCAACTAAGAACATTTCTCATCAAAAGCAAAACAATTTTTCGGAATTGAGAAAGGGGCAGAACAGAACTGATCCCACTGTTCTGTGGCCTTACTACTTTCAAAACTTGAAAATAATACTATAAATAGATAGATCTTTCGAAGTAGATAGAAATCGATATAAAATTTGCGAAATTCGAGTTAAAATGACCAAGTTATGGCGTTTTAAGTCGGAGCTTCCGCAAATAGCGAATTCCGAATTCATCTAGTTTAGATGCATAGCTTGAATTAGTTACATGATGAGAATCTCATTAGGATTATTCTTACTTGGTAGGTGATCCCGAGCAGGACGACACCTTACCGCCCGATTATTACTACTAGAAAGACCGGCGTCCAATGGCCAGTGAGTTTTACTTCCACTCTCAATTAATATTGTGATTGTAATGTAGTGGCACTAGTGGTGTAGGCAAAGATAAAATGGATATGCATGATGGGGTATATGGGAATTATATAGTTATCTGTGTTGATGTGTGAATGGAACTTAAGAAATATCGAAACCGAGTGTTAAGCTATTGACTGATTAGCTAGTATTCTATATTGAATGTTTGAGAATACTCGTTGGTCACCTAAAGAATTGAACTAATGTATATTCGACTTCAATTGTAATTGGATTCATTCATATCACGATGGGGATGGAGCATTCGCATTGGTTGGTTTTTCGTGATCCATAAAACGAATATGTTGGTTAATCGTGATCCATAAAATGAATTAGTTGGTTAATCGTGATCCATAAAACGAAATATTGTTAGTTGACCATGAGCTTAAACGGCGTCGTACCGCAGGATTCGTTAATCTGCTAACCCGGGATGGAGGGCGCAAGTCCATCTACATATGATTTCCGGTTGGTCATATGTTTGTTGAACTCATTTGTTTGATGCATACACTTGCTTGAATAATCACTTGTTTGAATGAATTACTTAATTGTGTTATGGAAGTTATTACTCACTAAGCTAGTTAGCTTACGCCCTCATAGCTTTACTTATTACAGCACGAGTTTATCTGGCTTAGACCGAGGCAAGCCACAGCCCAGTACCAGAGATAGGAGTTTCCCATAGAAGTTTACTTCATTCTTTTTGTATAGACTTCCGTTGGAAACTAAAGGACTCTGAATGACTGTAATGGACTTGATATTATTTGCGGGGGAATGCCCCTTAGATTTTATAAAGTATAATTATGCGTTTTGGTTTATTATCTATGGCTAATGAATGCCACGTTAAACTGTTTAACTCCATTTGTTGAAGTATTCTTTTGTCGTAAAGGAACGCTTTACATCTTTATAAGACTCCCGAAGGGCTCGGATAGGGAATTCGAGAGTCTTGTTTAGTATGTGGCGGACTGTTACGTTTAGGATACCCTATGGGGCGTGATAGGTATCACTTCTATAGACTCTATCATTGACTTGTTAGTCGAAATCGAGGACAAAATCGCTAAGGCTACGTCCCATGCCAAATTGGCAAATGTCAATGGTGCTTCTCATCTCCAAAAAGCCAACAAATGTAAAGGTATGGATTTTTTGCTTTCTTTTCATTTTAGTCTTTCTGGGTTTTTTAGTTTTAGGAAATAATGATGAAAAGTCTGTTCGAGTTAAAGCCACGAACTCTGGCATCTAACGATGCATGATCTCCTCATCTTTGCTAAACAATGGCAATGGTAAGGACAACAAGCACAACGAACAGGTTTTCAAAGCTTTTTAGCGATATTTTTTAAAGGTTTTTGTATTATGTTTGATTTTTGTGTGTTTTGAGTATTATCAATTGTAAAATTTGATTGTTTGACGTATTAATGAACTTTATGTTCATGAACTATGAAACTTTTTGATAAAATAATTAATTATTAGGTTAATCACAAAAAACTAGCATGTTTTTTGGCCTTATTGTACTTACCTGAGTCTTTTTTTTTTTTTTTTAACAAAGGACTAACCTGCAAAATAGTTTGTTTTGTCCTGTTAAAAATTGTCCATTATGTATCACATGTTTGTCACATGATAGATAAAAAAAAGGACCCACTTGTCTTCTTTTTTCTCCTTAATAAACATTATGCTCACCCTTTCTCTTCCAATAACACAAACACAAGGAAAACCCTAATCTATTGACCTCCTGATCAAAACCACAATCCACACACTAGAGAAGAAGCTTGCTTTAATCGCACTATCCAACCCTAGAAGAAGCAAGATGATGCTCTAGGTCACACAGTCACGAAGAAGAAATCCTAATCGCACCCGTGGAAGAAGTACGCCATCATCATCTCTTTATGTCTTCTTTGACAAACAAAATCCCTAAAACGTTGTCTTTAAATGGGTAAGTCGGATAGTTACTCCATGTAAGGTTGTATCTCTCTATTGTTACATCATTTGTTACGTGTGACAAGTTTAAATTATTGGTGCATGGACAAAAAGAGATTATTTTAGGAAGATTACAATTTAGCTTTCTAGATTTAATAGAATTAATATTATTTTAATAGCAACAGTATCTTTTTTAATAGGATTAATATCTTTCTATATATGTAAGTCCTTTTAAATTATTTTTTTTTTCAATCCTATAAATAGACTAGACTTGTAATGGTTGAGATACAGAATTATGATGGAATAAAATATATTTTTGTCTCTCTTATCTCTCCTGGTATTCTATGGAATCAATAGGTTGATGGAAAATTACTTTTTGGTATTCTTGCGCTAATCAACAGATTGTAATATTTATCCTTTTTTCCAAACTTCGTACTTTTATTGAGTTTTCAAATTTTGATGCCTATTTATCTAATATTCTCATAATCAACAAACATATAGAATATCATTTTTCAAAAATTGTGAGTAATTCAATGGGTCTCAATTTTATCACTCGTTACTTTTCGATTATTCATAGAACCAATGGAATGTGATATAAATTTAATTTCTTCCACTACATCACTTAAAGCTATTACTAATTGAAGAAATACTGTGTTGCCTAGTTAAATTTGTTTAGTGGGAAGTAGGTGCAATAGATCATAACTCAATGAGATTGACGGTATGGAGGTTTCTTTTTTCTTTGTTGACAAATAACTATCCGATAAGGGAAGTCTTATCTAAAATCTTGTTGCAACAAATTGGTCTTCTCTACCTCCTTGCTCTCTCATATGGTAACCATTTCCCTCATGTGATAGCTGCCTTGTCCTAAAACAAGGGGCAATCTTGTCGAACAATTAGCCAACAAAGCAACTTAACGAGGTGGCCATGTTTGAGACCATTGGTTGCAAAGACTACTATTAGGTTGAAGAAGTACGGTGTTGTTGTTTTGAATTTTTGTATAGAAATGCAATGCTAGAGTTCTAATCTAAGCACTCTTATTTAAAAATTTTTGTCATTTTACTTTATTCTTGAATTTACCCAGGATAAAATGGACTTTTTTATCAAGAAAGAGGGAAGTGGGTTATATATATATATATATATATATATATGGCACGTAACAAACATGTGGTATGTGAGGGGTATTTTTTAATGGGATAAAACAAATTTTTTCACAGGTTAATCTTTCATCAAAAATAAAATAACTCGGGTTAGTTATTTCCAATAAGGCCAAAACAAATGTTAATTTTTAATAATTAACCCTTAATTATTTAACTAACTTATGAAAAGAAGTTAATTATAACAAAATTGCAAGCTTTTGTAACAAACAACAATGATAAGGGTCTAATTTAGGTAATTAAGAGATGAAAATTGTTCATATTTGTTCATTTATGTTGGCTAGTATTTTTACCAATTACTTGCTGCATGTTATGTATACTTATGTGAGCCCTATTTATGCTTTTTTGTATGGAATATATAATATAAGCAATTTTTTTTAGATGTATATGGTGACAATTGACATTCTTTAAACTTTAAATGAGGTTATTGCACTTTTATTATTCTTTTACATACTTGAGAGGTCTTCAATAGCTTAATACCAATATTGATAGAAAGATACACGTCTCCCACCTACCTTCTAATACTTAAACAGAATATTACATTAATGAGAATAACTAAATGTGTCATCAAAAATAGAAACAAAATTACCTAAGAGAGCTATAGAAATAAATTGATCACAAATTAAGTTATGTTATCTTGGTAAATACTTGTTATCTGATAATTTTACAACTTGAGTTTTGTTTCTAAATCCAGTTAGAATGTATACGTAGGGATGGTATAGATTTCTCAATGAGATGTGGATATTTGAAAAGAACAAAATACAATTTCTTCCATATTATTCAATGCAAACAAGAACCTTAGATGAGTTGAGAGAGAAATAATAATTATTATTTTTCGATGCTAGCGTCCCTTTTTTTTTTCCTTACCAAAAACCCTAATCCAATTTATGCTAATAATAATACTATTATCACAAGACAATAACTTATGGAAAAAGGAAATATTGCTAGAGCATTTACTGGAATCTCCAAGTTCACCATTTATGGTATAACCACTAGAATGTGGTAAGTTACTTCATGTAACCATAGTCGCCTTGTCTACTTTCATTTTTACATCTCCTTTGTACCATGAGTCTGCACTTTATGGTTTATATCAACAAGAGAAATGCATAGAAACAAATTCCATTCTTTTTTTTTTTTTTTTGTGGTTTATTCAACATTCTCTTCTTGTATACAAACATCTTCCCTCCTTCATGGGTGTCATGAGATAAATGTGTCCAATTTAAACAACATATCTACATTAAATATAAATGCTTTTGAGTAGTGTAGGTAAACCACAATAGTCTTGAATAAATGGCATGGATAATTAAGGAGAGGTTACTCTTCTTGTATTAATTTTTACTCTAAATTCGAATTGTCTTTATATGGAAAGTCACTTGTTATTTTGTACTTAAATTCAAGAAGAGTTTGAATATCTCTTATCTAATTTTTTGAATAGTAAATAAGGATACAGAGAAATATACCATGGATGATTAGGAAAATTAACACTTAATGAGGTCTAAAGGTGAATAGTTTCTATTTGTTACACCAAATTGTGTCATGGGGAAGATGAAGCCTGATTGTTATTTTATATTTTAGAGTTCTACGTTTATTTTAGTAGCTTTCATATTTGTTGCACCATAAATAGCCATCCACCAAATAAAAGAACATATATGTCACATTGAATGTGAATATAAGAAATTCACATCCCTATCTTTTTTTCCTTTCCTTAGTAGTGTTTTTTTTTTTTCCTTTTTACTATTATAATTAGAGGTATTCGTTGTACACATAAATATATTTTTAAATTGCCATGTACACAACCAAGTTTAGTTGTATTATGTTGTTTGTTTTAGACATTATCCTATTTGGTACATCAAATCTACTCTTACATGAATTATATATGCAATTCTCTTATATTTGTCTTACATGTTTTTTACACTTTTTGGTTTAGATATGGAGTGATCATAACCATTTTATCTGGTTGACATTTTTTTCAATAAGATAATTCTTTACTTTTCATCATCTTTTGGTCATACTTGTGGTTTTCTTCTTTTAGCTACTCAAGGGAATTCTTGAGAGACATAAGGTGATAATTTTCAGATTAAGGTACATAGAGCTCATGCTTAATAGAAAATTTAATGTTTAGATCAATGCAAGAACACCATAGCAGTGAATGATGATAGGATTATGGAGGGTCCATGCATAAGATACTTATTTAGGATCTGTTTGGATGGTTTATTTTTCATTGGTATCTTTATCGGTGTATGTTTCATATCTATTCCATTTCAGTATTTAATCTGTTTGATTGGTTTATGAGTAAAAATGTCTATTTTTTATCAGTATCTATTTTTTACAAACAGTCCATTTGAAAATGACAAAAAGATAACGAATAGCGTCTTAATCCTTATTCAATTGTACATGTTATATGTCACAGTCTGATAGTTAAGGGCTTTATAGGGGCGTTTAACTTAGGCATATTGAGTTATGAGTGACATCAGTAGAAGGTTTGTTCGAGGTGTGGGTTACACCTGAAGACGGGTCTAGCCTCCCATGGATAAACTAGTTGGGAGTTGATGCCGCTCTCTTGATGAGGCCAAGGCAGGTCGAAACCAGTTGTAATAGTTGAACCTCCCAAACATATAGGGAATCATGGCAAAGTCAAGAGGGCGCTCCTTATGAGAATGTGAGGCTTGGAACAGACTTGGGAAGTCAGGGAAGATAAAGTCGGCCCACTATCCAGATTAGCAACAAACGATGATATGAGGGATGGTCGAGCACCGCACGAGAACTCTTTGAGGGTGAAACTCCATTCCCGTGATAAATGGTATCAGAGTGGAAGTTCCTAGCTCCATCAGACCTCTTAGCTGCTACCCAGAGTGCTTAACAAATGAGTAATACTTGTTGTGGATGCGGTTCATATGGGCAAAGCTCAGGAGGAGCAACCACCAGAGAGAGGACATTGTTACCAGAAGGCAGCTGTACCGCAAGTCGTAATGTAAACTCTCGAAATTTTGGATTCGGATTAAAGCTCAAACCCTAATTAGAAGTCAACCGGATTTCCAGAGTCAACAAAACCCTAGTTTACCGTAATCGCTTAAGTCCGGCATTACCGTTTAAGAAACCCTAAGAAAGTAAGAAAAAGCTTAGTGAGTAGAATAGTTCGTAATTATCCAAGGAAGCCTAAAAAGATCAGTTTAGTAAAACTGAAATTCGTTTTGAACCCAATCGGACATAGTTCTTGAAAAACATGTCCAGGAGCTCGGAATAAGAAAAATATTTCGAATATACCGTTAGACTCGTAAAAATATAAGATTTTCAAAAATATCAATTTCATAATTTTTCGGTAGCTAAAAATATCAGATATCGTATTTATACGTGTATTTTCTTATTACCTGTATTTAATTGTCATGTCTACTTTACATTACACTATTTTCTACTATTCTACACTATTCATCTATCTCTACTTTTTCTTACAACCTACTCTTACAACACATATACCTATTTCTTACACATTTTCATTTCCAATGCAATTTCACATCTTTCATTTCTTACTTTTAATTAACAAAATAACAAAAAAAATAAATTTTGCCTCCCCTATGCACAAGATTGCATCGGCCCCTCCCTCATCTCTTTCAATTTGTTTTATTTTTACTTTATTTAATTAACACAAATTATCTCCCATATTTTCCTATAAATACCTCCTCATACTTCCACTTCTTTCACACTTCTTCTGTACTAAAGTTACTATACTCAAATCTCTCTCAAAATTTCTCCAAGAAGTTCTCTCTAGTTAGTTCTTTTAGGTAATCTTTCTTCAAGATTTTCATATGTTCATCTACTTAGTATGAACTTAGTGTGTGTTTTCTAAAACCATGAAGGTTAAGAAAGCAACAATAGGTTCATACTTTGTTTTTGTTCATAATCTAAATTCCTTTATGTTGCTTTATGTTTATAACTATCTAATATATCCATATAGCTATATATCTTATTTAGAGCATATAAGCTCATTGTCTTGCAATTTATTTAATTTCAAGTTGTTTTAAGACTAGTCTTTCTAGTCTTAGACTTGTCCTCATCAAGTCAAAACATTTTCTTTTTCTTTTGGGATTAGTCATTTCTTAGTCCCGAGATACCTTGAACAAGCTAAGGTTCCAATACTTGATTTATTTTCTTAATAGCTTATTCTTTCAAGTTATTATGTTTCTTTATATTTTCATAGCTTTATGATTCATATTCATGCATGAACATAATGGTTTTATCTCAACAAAATAAATGAAGAAATGTTTTCTTAGACTAAAAATTCTTTTCTAAGAAACACATATAGAGGATAAGTTTCTTAAAAGCTCATAAACATGACTAGAAATGATTTTTCCTAAACAAACAAAAGGTGTTATAAAAATTCACTTTTCATTAAGTGTTAGAAATTCTTTTGAAATGATCACAAGAAACAAAGACATTCTTTTATGAAATTGTTATTGACTTTAAAAGTTGTTAGAATCTAAGCTTAGAAAATAAAAATCATTCTTTAGAAAAATAAAGCAATTACAAGCAATTAAGTTTAGAGAAAGAAATGCTCATTTCAAATAACTCAAAATCTTTTCAAAAGTAAAATGAACCTTTCAAAAATTCTTAAGTTCAAAATCTTTCAAGACTTTACATTTTCATAAATTGAGATAACTTCATTTATTTCATACATTATTATGAGTCAATACATATATGCTTATACATTTCAAAAAGCTTATAAAATATTTTGGAAAATCTATCTCTTCAAGTGAGCTTTTGATAAAAGAAAAAAAATTCAAGTTTTTGCAAATTCGTAATGAATCTGGTCGCTGCTTTTTCGGAACCCAAACGACTTAGTTTGATGAAAATAATTTAGAAATAGATATCTTTCGAATAGGTAGAAAACAGTATATTATACGTGAAATTCCGAGTTAAAATGAGCAAGTTATGGCCATTTTAAGTTGGAATTTCCTCTTATACGATTTTACCGCGATTTTAAGAAAGTTTAAGATCTCAAGAATAAAACTTCATGAAAGACTCATTTTGGGTATTTCGTCTTGTTTAGGTGGAGAAGGACCCGAGATCATTTTTCTAGAAGATTACTTCGATTAGGATCTACCGACATGGAGTACGTTATTCCTTTTACTAAGTTACATTTTCTTATTTTGTGCTTGTAATTGTAGCACTACAATTAAGAAAAAGATAAAATGGATAATTGTTGTATGATTTGGTATTATGAATGATTTAATACAAGTTAAGAATATCGGAAGTTGGTTTGATAAATAAATTGTGATTCTTGTATTGATATGATGGAAATTGTGTCGATCGTCTTTAACTTAAACTAAACATTTTTTATTAAATTTATATTGAAATCAATTCATGCATATCATACACACGAGTCACATTTGTTTCACTACTATTCTTCTTGTGGAGAAATGAGAAAATGGTAGTGGTAGCTAGTAGGAGCCGGAAAGTCTACATGGGCTAGTAGGAGCCAGAAAGTCTATAGGGCAAGCAGGAGCTGGTAAATCTGCAAAAATGATGGTTGTATGGGCTTGTAACCTCCCAACCCTTGTCATGGAGGGTGTAAAATCCATGCTACACTTGATTTTTGGTTAATCATGTGTATTTTGTTTGTTTATATGATTGGTGCATTCTCATATATTTGATTAAAATACTTGTATAAATTATGGAAATGTCTTATAGATGGAATTATCTCACCAAGCTAGTTTTGCTTATACCCTTATAGCTTTTTGTTACAGTACGATTACCTTGGTTGGCCCAAGAAGCCCCGTATGCCAGTATGAGTATAAGCTACTAGAGTTTTTGAGAGAAACTTTATATATTTAAGTTTTGAACATAGGCTTCTAAAAATCTCTGTACTTATGTTATAGTGATTATCATTTGAAAGACTTCTAAAGCGGGGAATGCCCCTAAGATGATGTAAAGATATTATTATGGAAATCTTATGATTATTTATATAAGTTCTTGCTTGCTTTTTATCATCTACTTAAATGTAATACCCTTGTGAGTCTCCTACTATCTTGGAAGCACGCTTTACATGTGATATCGAAACTCCTGCATGACTAAGGTCTCATTCATTAACTTTAATATTATATGTGGCGGACTGCCACATTTAGGATACCCTCCGGGGCGTGACACGTAAAGACAAGAGTTAACCTTAATCTTATTGTCAATTCAACTCGTGCGGATAAAGCTCAAGTGGAGCGGCTAGCAGAGTGAGGACATTGTTCCTTGAAGGCAACTATGTCGCGAGTTGGGGTCAAAGCAAGATCTTACGCTCAAACCATATCATTAAACAACTCAACAAAAGTGATCTCGGAGGATGGATGAATGGGTGAGGGCGAGAGGAAGCCTGTGGAAGCCCGAAATCCTAGTGAGATGATCTTGGTGTGTTGACAACGGTGTAGAGAAGGGGTGAGAGCTTGAGAGTAGGTAGTGGCTGTAAATCCCTGAAATTTTTGGATCCAAATTAAAGACCTAAACCCTAATCGGAAGTTAAACGATTCTTAAGTCAAACAAAACCCTAGTTTACCGTAACCGTTTAACTCCGGCATTGCCGTTTTCTCAAGCCCTAGAAAACGAAGTTGGAAAAAAGCTATAATAGTTTGTAATAGCTATAGGTTTTATAAAAATATCAGATTGAAGAATTTCAAGTGTCCTTTGAACCCGATCGGACATGATTCTTGAAAAACGTGTCCAAAAGCCCAGAATAGGAAAAATATTCCGAATATACCGTTAGACTCGTAAAAATATAAGATTTGCAAAAATATTAATTTCGTAATTTTTCGGTAGCTAAAAATATCAGATATCGCTTTTATACGCTATTTTCTTACTACCGGTATTTAATTGTCATGTCTACTTTTACATTACACTATTTTCTACTATTCTACACTATTCATCTATCTCTACTTTTTCTTACAACCTATTCTTACAAGCCATACACCTATTTCTTACACATTTTCATTTCCAATACAACTTCACATCTTTCATTTCTTACTTTTAATAACAAAATAACAAAAAAATCAAATATTTGGTCTTCCCCATGCATGTTTGGCGCCCGCCCTCTCTCTCTATCCCTCTAATTGTTTTATTTTTTAATTATTTAATTAACACAAATTATCTCCCACATTTTCCTATAATACCCCCTCATACCTTCACTTCTTTCACACCACTTCTTCTCTAAAGTTACTCTACAAAAATTCTCTCCAATTCTCTCAAGAACTCCCTCAAGAAGTCTTCTTAAGTTTAGTTCCTTTAGGTAAGAAATTTCTCAAGAATTCTTCATGTTCATCTACTTAGTATGAGCTTAGTGTATGTTTTCTAAAACCATGAAGGTTAAGAAAGCAACATTAGATTCATACTTTGTTTTTGTTCATAATATCAATCTCTTTATTTCCTTTATGTTCTTTATATTTCCTTTATGTTACTACTATCTAATATATCTATAAACTATATATACTATTTAGAGCATATAAGCTCATTATCTTGCAATTTATTTATCTTTCATGCAATTTATTTACCTTATTACATTTATTTCAAGTTGATTTAAACTATCATCTAGTCTTAGACTTGTCCTCATCAAGTCAAAACAATTCTTTTCTTTTCGGGACTAGTCTTTTCTTAGTCCCGGGTACCTTGATGAAGCTAAGGTCCCAATACTTGATTTACTTTATTATTTACTTAAGCTTTCAAGTTATTATTTTACATTTCTATAGATTATGATTCATATTCATGCATGAACATAATGTTTTTGTCTCAACAAAAAATAAAAAAAATAAAAAATAAATAAATAAATAAATGAGAAAATGTTTTCTTGAAATAAAGATTCTTTCTAAGGAAATAAATATGGAAAACAGATTTCTAAAAACCCATGAACATGCATAGGAATGATTTTCTTACATAAACAAAAGGTTTTATGAAAACTTATCTTCCATCAAAAAGTAGAAATTCTTTTGGAATCATTACTAGAAATAAAAATGTCATTTTATTACTTTTTGAATCCAAGTTTTGAAAATAAAACCACACCTTAGGAATTTAAAGAAATTACAAGAGATTAAATTTAGAAAAAGAATATTCATCTCAATAACTCAAAATCTTTCAAAAAGTAAAATAAATATTCAATAGAATCTCAAGATCAAAATCTTTTAAAACCTTAATTTTTATAAGTTGAGACAACTCCATTTACTTCATACATTTGTTATGAGTCATTTCATATAAATATATACCTTTCAAAAGTTTACAAAATAATTGAAATATTTATCTTTTCAAAGTGAACTTTGTTTTTGCAAAATTCGTGGTAGATTTAGTCACTGCCTTTTCGAGACCCAAACGACTTAGTTTTATGGAAATAAGCTTAGAAATGCGTAAATCTTTTCGAGTAGGTAGAAAACGATATATTCCACGCGAAATTCCGAGTTAAAATGAGCAATTATGCCATTTTAAGTTGAATTTCCCCTTATACGATTTTACCACGATTTAAGAAAAGATTAAATCTTCAAGGATAGAATTTCATAAAATACTCATTTTGGGTATTCTTCTTGATTAGATAATCACGAGGAAGATTGTTCGTATCCCGAGATTACTACGATTAAGTGGAAATTCCGAACGACCCATCCAATTCAAGAACGGTGTCATCATGGCCGAGTGAGTTACTTCCTGTAAATTTTCTCATACTCTTGATTGTGCTTGTAAAATTAGTGGCACTAGAATCTAAGCAAAAATCAAAAAGAAATGTATGATAATAGTTGAAGGAATACTAAGTATAATCGAAACTCAATTTTTTTGTAATAAAGTTGTATGTGCATTAATATCTTGAATTGTTTGAAATTGGTTGATCACTTGAAAGAAGTAAAATGTAACTACCAGACTTTAATAAAGAAATTATTCATGCACTTCATATGTTGAGTCACATTGCATTCACTACTATACAATTGGTGGGACAAGTGTATAATAGTGGGTAGACATAACCGTATATCATGTAAGTGGCGAGTAGGAGCCGGTAAAAACTACAAAATTGGTGGCTATAGAGCCTGTAATAACTACAAGTTTTTGATGCGTATAGGAGCCGATAAGATCTATAAAAGTGTTTTTAAAAGTTGTGGCTGTAATTGCCTGAATACCCAACCCCGAATGAGGGCGTAAATTCATTCAACATATGATTCCCAAAGTCATATTCTTGTATGCTCACGTGGTTGTTGCATTTCATATGTTTTGAATAATAAACTTGTTTGATAATTTTCTTCGATATGAATTTTGGGATTTACTCACTAAGCCCATAAGCTTACACCCCTATAGGTATTTGTATTCTCAGGAACACCTATTTTGTGCCCGAAGCCATCCCGTATCCGTATACATTTTTGTGAAGCTTTTGGAGAAATCTACTCGAAGACTTAGATTAGAATTCCTTTGAAATCTTTGATGTAGTATTTTGGATGCTATAATTTATCTCGATCCTTGGAATTAGCAGGGTATGCCCCTAAAAAATTATAACAGACCTTTGTTATTTATGATATGATACTTTATTTCTGATTCTTTATGTTTATCTTTACTTGCTAAACTATGCTTCCCAAAAGCGTCTCCTATTACCGTTTGACGCCTTACATATAATACTAAGCTTTCGCATGACTAAGGTAGCCATTCTAAGCCTTGATATTATATGTGGCGACTGCCACGTTTAGGGTACCCTTCGGGCGTGACAGTAGCTGCAGCAAATTTGCCTCATGACGAAGAAGTCATGAATTAAAGTAGAGGAAAGTGTCACAGTCTGAGAATTGAGGGCTTTATGGGGGCGTTTAACTTGAGCATATTGATTATAATGGCATCAACAAAGAGTTTTTTGGGATATAATTACATCTGAAGGCGGATCTAGCCTCCCATGGACAAACTAGTTGGAAATTGATGCCGCTCTCTTGGTGAGCCAAAGCAATCCGAAACCAGTTGTAATAGCTGAACCTCCCAAACATATGAGGGATTGTGGCAAAGCCAAGAGGCGCTCCTTATGAAAATGTAAGGCTCATAATAGACTTGGGAAATCAAGAAAGATAAGGCTGGATCGCCATCCAGATTAGTAACAAACGATGATATAAGGGATGGTCGAGTGCCGCACAGGAACTGTATGAGGGGTGAAACTGCCATCCTGTATACTATACATTTGTTAAATCTTGTCTCTCCGCTTCAACCATTAGTTGTATTACATAAACACATTTGTTAAATTTTTTTTCTTTTTTTTTTGCTTTTTAATGGAAGCAATCTCTTATTGAGCACATATACAAAGTAGTTGTCCTCCATAATGATTGCTATGATTTATTTTAAACCCATAACAATTGTATATATGAGTATATCTAAGGTGTATTTTAATAAAAATATTCATTATATTGTGTTTTTAATTTTTTTTTTATACATATAAATAGGTTAGAAAAAAATGTGATGGGTATTCCATTTTGGGATGAAAACTATAAATGAACGAGATTTTCTATTGCAATATTGTATCAAATCGAGACAAATTGTGATGAATTGATAAATAAATAACTTTTTATTTATATTAATTATCAAAATAAAGATAGATTTGAAACATACTTCACAAATTAATAAATTAAATTATAATTTACACAAAAAGCTTAAACATATTTGTGATAGAAATTTCAAATAAAAATTATTGATGAATACAAAATAAGGCAAATTAGTCACTAAAAAATTGTTTTTGAATTTTTTTTCATGAACTCTCATGACTAATTTGCGATAGATATGATATGGATTAAAGATAGATTGTCTGTCTCAAAAGTTACAACTGATTTTAAATTCGTTGCAATTAGAATTAGCAATGATGGTTTTTACAATAGATTTTTGCGATGAAAATTCTATTTCTAAAAGTCTTTTGCGACAGAATTTTCACTTTTAGAAACAAAAATTTCTATCGCTGAAATCTAATTTTCTTGTAGTGCATGTATTTTGTTGGAAATTATGAGAAAACAAAAGGAAATGTCACTTAGCACAAGAATTCATTTAAAAACTTCTTCAAGGATTTATGGTTAAAAGGAAAGAAGGGAGTTATAGAGCTTTTTAGATACAGAAGAATGAAGCATTGAAGTTAAAAATCTTCAAGATTTACCAAAAGGTATTATTTATAGGGCAGAATGGTGAATTTTTCGTACTTAAAGGGAAATAGCAAAAAGCAGTTACTCCTTTAATATTTCAATATGTTCTAAACATATTTATCTTTTCAATATTTGATGCTAGGAAAAAATTGTCCCTATTTTAATAATCAAAATTACTCTTTTAACCCCATCTTATGATTTTATTTTTTTAGGTTGTTTCAAGTAGCATAGAACAGTTGATTGCTATCCACTATAACCAAAAACTTTAAAAGGAAAAGAAAAAAGAAAGCACAAAATGCCATAATCATTACTTTATTTAAAAAAAAAGAGAGATTAAATATCAAATTTGATACTTAAACTTTGTATAGAAATTCAATTTAGTACTTGAATTTTGAAGGGTTTAATTTAATACATAATCAAATTTTTTTGACTATATTTACTATCTCTTTAATATCGTTTGCTCTGTTTGTTGACATAGAAAAAACATATCATATTAGCCAACTCTATAATCTTCCTTCTAAAAGATTATGCTTTAAAATATATGCTTGAATATACAGTTATTATAGCTAAGGTTGCAAATGAGTTGAGTTGAGTAGAGCTTTTCAAGACTTAGGTTGAGCTCATGTAAAAATTATTTTGAATTCAATCCTAAAATATGAACTCAATTTAGCTCATTTAAATAAAAGAGTTATATTTCAAGTTCAAGTTTTTCTCATTCACAAATCAAACTTAGATAAGTTTAACTCTTTATCAAGCCTAAACCAAGCCTTTTTTTATTGAGCTTGAAATACAAACTTAAGCATGGCTCATTTAAAATAAGCGGATTTTATTTTGAGCTTGAGTTTGATTCATTTTCTATTTAAATTTTTATTTTTTTAATTTTTTAACCTAAAAAAAATAAATAAGAGCTACAAATATTATACCTATATATTTAATAATAGAAATTAGTTTTTTTTAGTTATATATTTATATATAATATATCACAAATATAAAATTTTATTAGCTTACTAGTTAGCTTGTCAATGAGTCTGCTCATAAGTCTGTTAATAAATCTATCTACAAGCCTAACAATTTATTTCAAAGTTTGAGCTCATCTTCTTTCGATAAATGGGTTTTATTTTCACTTCAAGTTTAAGCTTAGCTTGTTTATTAATTAAGTTCAAGAAGAGCTCGGCTTGTTTGAAACCTTAACTGCTTGTTCACTTCGGCATATAAAATAATGAGGTTATGGAATTCTAATTCAGTGGGATTATAACAGGTTTGTAATTATTATTATTATAATATTCACTTGATGTAAAAAGTAAAATAAGTAATTATTGGAGTAAAAGTAAAATACATATAATACATGTTGTTTTATTATAAAGAAGACGATAATTATATAAGTTATATTTTTAAGAGAGAGGTATTGATAATAAAATTAAAAAATAAATCATTGAATAAAAATTCAAGAGTAGAAACGTGAATTACTATTTATCATTTTACATAACAATAATTCATTATAAATTATTATTTTTTATTTTTTTAATAATAGTTTTATATAGAATGAAAAGAAAATAAATAACTATAGATATCAAGTCAACTAGTGGTTGAAAGGGTAGTATAAATAAGCATATACAAATAGATTATTAAATTGTATTTATGGACTAGACAATTTTCAGGACTAGGCTTGGCATATTGCCCGAGACTCCCTGCCTAGTCTCTCCCAATATTATAATAATATTAAGATACTGTGCAGTAGCCGTTACCGCCCATCTCCATTTGAATTTGAACCCTTTCGAACTCTGGAGGCCAGAGCGTCTTTCCATCTGTCTCTCTTTCTTTTCTCTCTCTCTCTCTCCCTTTCTCCATTTTTTTTTTTTTAAAAAAATAAATAGTACTTACTTATTTCCATTACTCCAGATCAAACACATATAGAAATCCAATAAACCTTTTAATTCCATCCCATCATCATCATCGTCCTCCATGGAAAACCTTGCGGCGCCTTCTCCGATCAATGCTGAAGGCAAGCTCCGACCAAAGTCCGGCCGCAAGCCTCTACAACCCAAGAACTGTCCATCCAATCTTCCCGCTGATGACAACCTACAAAACATCAGACTAAAGCAACAAAAGCCTTACACTTCCTCAAACAATGACGATAGGGACAAGGAGAACCATCCGATGTATGCTACTCCGGTGAAGGTAGAGTCCCTTGACGCCTCTCTTGCCGAAGAGCTTAGTGCCGTGAGGAAGAAGCTGGAGAGATTGAGATGGAAAGGGAAGAACGAGAAGATGTTAGGGAAAGAGATTTCTTTTTGGATCAACAGATAATGGAATTGGAGAAGAGAGGGGAAGCTCAAAAGGAACTTCGAGCTCGAGGTCGATCGCTTGTACAGACTCAAACAGCTCAAGTTGTCGTGCATGGTATGATGATGAAGATGATACTTCTTAGATCTTCCATCAAATTTCTCTTTCTTTCTTTCTCTCTTCTTTCTTTCTTTCTTTTTCTTTTTTTCCTTTTCAAGAGCACTTGATGAGCTATTTCTTCCATGCTTTTTGTCAATCAGAGAGTATCCCCGATTCGGTCATTGAGAGAGAAGCAGCAAGATAAGAAGAGCAGTGAAATGCAATCGCAGGTACTTATCCCCAGATCTTAGAGAAATCGAACAGAATTTTTTTTTTTCAATAAACCCATAAAATCGTATAAATTAACTTGTGATATTAAAAAACATGATAGTTAACTTGTGATTTTGGTGTGGCGTAGGAGCTAAAATATGATGATTTGGAAGAATCGGTGGACGAAAATGCGGTGCAGAGTCCAGGTTCCGTTTCATCAAAGTCTACAGCGGATTATAAAGATACGGATTCCTCTTGATCATCAGAGTTGCTTCTTCTTCCTTTACCGGCTAATTTTCAGTTTTTTTTTTGTGCTTCAGATATCTCACTGCAGCAATCGGAAAATGTTGAGAATAAAATTTATAATTTTCATGTAATATTGGATGGATTTACAGTTTACTCCCTTCATAATAGAAGTTTCCGTATGTGATCCATGGGAGCTTGTAGGTCCTATCAAAATAAGTCTAGTTAACCATTTAATTGTTAAAATAAATATAATAAATAAAATATTAATTATTTTAGTGATTTCATCATGAGTATGATATAAGTTGTTGGATAATAACAGAACCAATTCCGTCAAAATTAATGATGGAATCGAATTTCTCATGATCTTGAGTCAAATTGGACTATTATTTTTTTTAAATACTATTTTATACATTATGATTTTTAAATATATTTTATACATCAAAAAATAAAATTTTAATTGATATTTTTACAAAATTAAATAAAAATAGAAAGTAAATAAGTTCAATTTTATAGAGATTCGTTTAGGTGGTATTAAATTTTAGTAAGGGCATATAAATATGTATTTTTATTTTCATTTTTTATCATGTTTTATTTTTTTTTATAAACATTTCAAGGTGATGCTGAAACCATGTCGAGCAGATGAAATAAACCTTTTTGGGGGATGAAATAATTTATATTCATTGATTTCTTCATCTGATTTGGTGAACCATAAATTATGAATGCGTCATTTGCTTGTTGGTCCTCCGTTCGCCATAAATATCCATATTTTTTTATATATGATGGAGTTACCCATAAAACAGCTCGATAGAATAGACATGGGTACAAGGCCTTGATCAACTTGGCCTTTGTCAGGTTGGATTCATTCGGTTCATATATCAAGGATCCAAATCCAAATAGAATAGACATGGGTACGAGGCCTTAATCAACTTGATCCTCGTGGGGTTAGATCCATCTAGTTCATAGATCAAGGATCCAAATTCAAATAGAATAGACATGGGTACAAGGCTGTTCGAACCTAAGTCTTGATCAACTTGGTCTTGATCGGTTGGATTCATTTGGTCCATAGATCAAGGATTCAAAGGAAGATTAAGATCCCAACCTTGTGGATCCATATACATAGCTTGCATTAATAACTTAAATAGGTATTTTGATAAAAAAAAATTATAATAATAATTAAATTAAAATATAAATTAAATACAAAGTGTAGTTGTAATGAATTTATCAAGAGGAGCCTCAAGTTGTGTCTTAGTTTAGGTACCAATACAACAGTGCCAAAGAAGAAGGTTTCAACATGTAGTGGATAAAGATGAAAACTTGCCCTTAAACTATTAGAATTGAGTTATTTAGGTATGTTGTATATTAGTAGGTGTGGTAAAGCAAGTAGATGTATTAGTTAAAGCCATAGATAGAAATCAATCATAATTGTCAAATTGGGATAAGCTTAGCCATTCACATAAGAAAACCTTTGTTTATATAACGAACCTCTCCTAATTTGTATAATATCCATTCATTAGTGAATTTTCAGTCTCCTTAGAGTTTCTCTTTCTACTTTCTTTCTTTATACTTAGTGTGTTGTAGGTGCGTTTTGGTTAGCTTAATACTCTTAATAGGTTTTAGAGTGTCTAAGTGTTACGTTGGAGCGCCTGAAATGATAATCCTATGACAAGTGGTGTCAAAGCAAGAATTGAAGAGTAAAAGTAGAGATATCTTTTAGTAAAGAAAATAGTGTCTAAGTTGCAATGGATAAGACCATTCATGAGGAAGAACTCCAAAGTGTGTGCAAGGAGCTCGTACCATTAAAAGCTTGGGAGAACGAGACAATACCCTTAAAGCCCAAATGGAATACTTAGGGGTTAAAAAGGGGTAAAGTGGATATTTAGGTAGTTAGTATAAAGGAAAGAATTGAAGCCCTTTATGGCTTTGAAAGCGGAAATAGAGAATCTTAAGGCTTACTTAGTTACTTACAAATCAACAATAATGCTTAATGGTGTAGCAATTCAACCAACAGTTGAAGCAAATATATCAAAGCTAGAGTAATTCAAGGGGAAGTGATTTGCGAAAGAGATTGAAATTTTCCTGTAGGGGTTAGAATAATACTTTAATCTAATAGAGGATAAGATAACCTCCTAGATTAATTTTGTGAGTGAGTCCAAGGAGTTCTCTCCACAAAGTCCTAGATGGGATTCTAAGATTAGATTTCACCATCTTACTCAAAAGGGTCATGTAAAGCATTATATACAAGATTTTTCAGAACTTACATTAGAAAATGCATACTTCAAACAGAATGATACCCTCGTTATGTATTTGATGGATTGAAACCATAGACAA
The DNA here is from genome assembly GCA_024138025.1 of Combretum micranthum. NCBI lineage: Eukaryota > Viridiplantae > Streptophyta > Magnoliopsida > Myrtales > Combretaceae > Combretum > Combretum micranthum. The sequence continues at coordinate 286,777 of JAMXBD010000638.1, forward strand.
GAGTTGAGCTAGACCGATGAAGGGTATGTAATACCTCAAAGGCAATACCCATGGTTGAGGAGCTGGTAGAATTCCAAAAAGGGAGAATTAAGGAAAAGTAGAAGAAAAGGAGGAACCTAAGGTAGCAAATCCCTAAGTCCACTAAAGAAGAAAGACAAAATAAAAAGGGAAGGAAACTTACACGATGAGAGATCAAGAACTAAAATGCTATTTTTGTGATAGGTCGCATTATGCTAGATATTACCTTAAGAGTGAGCGTTTGACAACTCTAATAAAAAATGACAAGTCGGATGATAAAAGGGTCAACTTGGTACCATACAACTCCTTTATTATATGAAGACCTAAGACTTTGAGAAGTACAAAGATTTAAGGTATGCTGAACCAATGGTGATTGAGAGGAAGATAAATGCGATGGTAGATGCAACAGCCTTGCATTTTCATATTTCATGCATTTTCTTCGATATTTCCCTAATAGTGAGCATTTGGTGATTTTAATCACGAGGATGATAAGGAGAAGAGTCAACCTAGTACCACATGACTCCTTTATTTCATGAAGACCCAAGACTTCAAGAAGCACGTGTTGAAGTAATGGTGGTGAGAGGAATATAAATGCGATGGTAGATGTGAGAACCTTGCATTTTCTTATTTCATGCTACTGAAAGATTGAGTTTAAGTGTACAAAAGAATCAAGCTCAATTGAAGATGGAAAGTTCCAAAAAGATCCCAACATCTAAACTTGTTAAGGATGTGGAATTTAGCATTATTAACTAACATGGAAAAGTAAACATGAAAGTTACCCCTATAGATGATTTTGAGTTTATCATTGGTATGGAATTCTTAGATAAAAATGATGCTATATTATTATTCCAAAATCCAACTGCATTTGTTTGCTCAATGGAAAGTCTCAACGTGTAGTCCTAGTGGCTCAGAAAGCTGGGTAAGCATGAAAGCTTATTACAGAATGCAAATTACAGCAAAAAGTGAAAGGGTCAAGTCAACATTACTTACGAAAGTAAGTAGTCTATCAATGGTGGGGTGATGTGCTATGATTAGTATTGAATTTTAAAGCATATTTCTAGCAAGCGTACTAGGTCTTCTATTGTAATATAGCATGAATAAAGTGTCGATCCCACGAGGATTTACTAACTACTAGACAATTATCAACTAATACTAATATCTAGGCAATTTATCTTTTTAAGATAATTAAGTTAACTATCTTATCTAACTAATTATCTATATGAATGCAATGAGCTTTTTAAAGAGAGGGATATGGTGAAAAGTGTGGGAAAGAGCATAATCCACTTTAAACTATTGCCAATCAACTTGAACTCATGTTATAATGATAATTAGATTCATGAACATTCATAAGAATTTATCAAGATTTAAAAACAAAGTTTGAAAACCTTTTAAACCACAAAACAATTCAATAACTTCCGTTAAATAAATCATTAGTGGAATCAAAATTACAATTATAAATCTCCCGATTCTATAATTGACTAATACTTTATATTAAAATCTCCTAATTCCTTAGTGAGACATCAACATAAAACATTGCATTAATATTTATGGACAATTTCTAAACTAGATTAAACTACGCCGCTTCCACAATTGCAATTTAATCTCAATTTATGAATTCATATGAACTCTAATTTCCCTTCCGAGTTACTAGAATTCTTATACACCAAAACATGATGAATAATCAGAATTCAATATGAATATTTCAAGATTCTAAATATCTCATAACATGGATTCAAAAATCATCTTAGCATGTTTAAAGCTTCATCAACTTCCCACAAAAATGATTTAGCTACTCATGGATGATGATTCAATAATCAAATAAGAAATTGCAAATGATTTCATTATGATTAGAATATTCAAGTATATGAATTGCATAAAAAGAATAAGAATAGATATCACCAATTCAAAATACTAAAGCTTCACTTGCAAATCTTGTATAACTTCAAATATCTCTTCAAAAATCTCTTATGAAATGCCTAATTCTAAATATTCTAGAGCTACTTGGATTGTGGAATGGATGATTGGATTATTGGATACTTTGATGATTCTGAGAGTGAGGAGAAGACCCCCTATTTATAGGAAAAATTTCTTGCAAAACATTGAATGAACTTTGCTGTTTCACAATGTACGCCGGCCGTTATGGACCTACGCCAGCGGCTTACAGGCGGCGTATCTTCAAATTGTCCTTTGCGCAGGCAGTGCACTGGCAGCCTTCAATATCAGTTACAATGTAGGCCGCTTCAACGCCGGCGGCTTTGAATGTAGATCTAGCCGGCGTATATAGTCAGAAATGAAGCGTTAGGCTAATTTATAACGAACGCCGTCCCAAAGCCGGCAGCTTTAACACCGGCATAGGCATTCCAACAGATGTGTTGCTTCATTTTCCACCAAGCGTTGGATATCTTCATGTCGCTTCAAATCTATGATGTACGCTGCCTCAAGGCCGACGGCTTAAGTGCCGGCTTTTAATGTAACTTCTTCAAAGCTAGTGATGTTTCATTTCTGGGCTACCGGCCTTCATGTACGCTGGCTGCTTTATCTTCTACGCCGGCAACTTTGAGGCGGCTTTGAATGTTGTTTAACTTGTGCTGGGCAAAGCTGGCTGTGCTGCAACGGCCTTGGATTTTACGCCGTCTAAAAGCCGGCGGCTTTCAATGATGAATTGCCGGTCTTGACTTCAATTTTTCCTCTTTTCAATTCAAATTCACTTGTTTTGATTTCTTTATCCAAATTAGTCCTGAAACATAAAATTTAATCAAAACAAATATCCATTCTAGCTCTTTTGATTATCAAGATTTGTATAAAATATGATCTTATCATGGGGAAGACTTCATGGAAATCAAAAGCAAGACCTAACAAAAATCAAAATCGAAAGGATCATTAAGTAGATTAGTCACGACAAAGGATAATGGATGACAAGGACAATGTGACAAGTCATTATGAAGTTGATAGGAAAACTGAATAGAGAATCAACCTAGAAAATTCATAAAGACCTTAGATGGGATAAGCGACAAACACAATACTAGGTTGTGTAAGAAAGAATGTCATGAACTTATCAAAAGGATCCCCATGTTGCATCCTAGCAAGAGGAAGGTTCAGCATGTATTAGCTAAAGATGGAGGGCCACTTAAAAACCATTGGAACTGAGTTGTCTATGTTCAATGTATATCAATAGGTTTGGTCGGTAAATTGGGTAATTTAATAGCCAAAGGATTTAATTGTAGCTGTTAGAGTGGAATAATTTTAGCGACTCATGTGAGAAAGCCTTTTGTACATACAGGAGACCTCCCCTTATTTGTATAACATCCAATCATTTGTGATTTCTTCTCCTTCCCATTTCTTTCTCTCCTTTTTCTATTTATACTTAGTATGTTTTGGCTAACATTGCACTCTTAACATGTTTAGAACGGTAGTCTCATGACATGATCATGCATGCTACACATGAATTCAAAATCTCTCATACATATAACACCCATCATCTTGGATTACTCTCATTCACATGGATATAAAGGTTGCACTACGTAGCATTCCTTACAAAAAGAACATTTTCCCTTGTTTTGAAAATATCTTCTATGTTTATGTTTTCCACGTATTATTAAACTTTATGACTACTCTACAATATGTATTGCAATACATCCTAGTATTTCTTTTCTTTTAGTGATGTTACTTGTATTGATTTAATTTAAAATCCTAAAATATGAAAATGAGATAATTGGCATAAAGTTGAAGATAAGGATCAATGATCTAAGAAAGAAATAGATCAAGATAACTTAATAAAATAATGGCTTCACTTTTAGCCTTGTATAATACATGCGATCTTATGATGGATACGTAGAAAATAATCTAAGGATGATACGTACTCCAATCACTATTATCATTTCTTTTTGTGATACTTACTTGTATCGCATGGCATCTTTATCTTCAATAAATCAGTCACTTTCTGAAAACATTGTACCACTCAAAAAAAGACTTGATTCAAGAAAGACTAAACTGATATTGAAGTTCAAATGAGAGAATAAGGAGAAAGTGGATTGTATGGTAGAAAATTATGGTGGAAAACTGAAAAAGAAAAAAAAGATGGTAATATTAATTGCAAGACATTTAACTAAGATTATTTGAAATGCATTATTTCATAATTTCAAGTATTTGAAATGATACAAACATCAAGTCATCTTCATCTATCTATATGTGTTGCCCTTTACATTCTGCTTGATATCAAGCACCTTTTCGATACCTTATGAATTCAAGATAAATGAAACCATGATTACTTCAATATAACAAGTTGGTGTAGAGCTGCATTAAGACACAAATGTTGATTGCAGAATCAGTTGCAATGGGAATCGAAAAAATTTACAATTTATCAAGAATATTAACATTACAGATACAAAGTCGTGACAACTTATACATTTGTTTTTTATAATTTCACTTTCTAATTATTTCATGTGAGGGAACTACTATTATTTAATATATTTTCACCAATGTATTACATTGTAAAAGGAATAGTGCTCTCATGAAATTTTTATAATCCAAAGATATAAATAAATAAATCATAGATTGCTGCACTTGAGTGAGAGAAAACCAAATAATTAATTATTAATTTACACTAATATCATATTGTTACTTATAATAAAATGAAAGAAAAACGCAAATAACTCCCTTAAATTTGAGCTCGATGCGAATATAGCTCTTGAACTTAAAAGTTTGCAAATAACCTATAAATTTTGATGAATGGGCAACATAAAGGATGTTTACTTTTTCAATCACAAAAATGCCTTATAATCAAAGTTTATAAAGTATTGAAGTATACTCATAAGCTTAACAACGATTTCCTCACGATGATTAAAATTCATAGGATTAATTGGAATCATTTGAAGTTACTTACCATCTTATCACAATTTGGAGAAATTATATGCAAAATTCGAAAACCTGGTAATATATTTGTACCAACTTCACATAAGTTATTTACATTTTCCCTATATTGAAATTAAGAAAGACATTGAGAATTTAAAATAAGTAAATCACAAAGTCAACCTAAACTAGATCCATCCAAATTGTCGAATCCCAAGACCACACACTGAATTGGACTCAAATAAGCTAGATACAGCTTTCGATTTTTAAACCTGACTGCATTCATGTGGCCTACAAGGAGTGATATAGTGATGAGGATCTAATAGCATCAACATTAGAGTCGATCAAGTTCAAGTTCAACAATCCATATCAAGGAATTGGAGGCTTGTTGATTGGAGTTCTAATGATTAAAACACACGTCATGCGAACAAATCAAGCCTATAAACTAGCTTGGGGCACGAGAGATTGAAGAATTTCAAGTTGCGGAGATGTTAAACATGTATATTGTCGGCTTAGAAGTTATACACTGCTAGCTTTGTTTAAAATTAATCAAACTTGTGGAAATTGCATGTACGCCGGATTAAAAGCCACCAACCTTCAACCTAATGCCATCGTCGTAAATGGATAAGCCGTTGACTATCTCAGTTAAGAAGGTTATTTCTTTGTCTTGTCTTTGTTTTAGGCCGCCCAAAGTGTAATGTAGGCTGCCAGCTTATATTGTGCGCCAGTTGTTTTTCTCTTCATGTCTTTTAGGTTTCCTTGCTTTAGTTTATATAAACCAATGGGTTGTAAACATATGAGTTGATCTTTGATAATGATAAATTGAGAGTTTTCTCTTAGAATTCAAGATTGAATTCGTTTTGAACTTCCTGTGGCGTCCACCCCTTTGACTTATCAATCGGTTTGCTATCACCGGTTGTGGCGTCTTTGATTATACCTAGGGGTGAGCAAAAAAACGAATCGAACCGAACCAATCTGTAATTGAACCAATCCAAACTAAAAATATGGTTTTTTTAATGGTTTGATTTAAAAATTTTCAATTTGTAAATTTATGATTTGGTTCAGAAGAAAAACTAAACCAATTCTTAAAACCGAACCAAATCGTTTTAGAAAAATATAATAATATTTTACTATATGTTCATATGATTTTATTTGATATTTATTATTTGATGAATATTGATTAAATCAACTTGTTCATTATTAATTTTTTTTAAGCTCATGATATGTATTTTTTTATTGATAATGAACTATTATTTTTCTAATAGCTTTTAAATTTATAAAGTATGAAATTTATTTATTTCATTGTAAACTCTTATTATATATTAATTGTTTAACATATTTTGTCAGCAAATCATTTTATCCATTGATGAATTTTGTTGATAGATGATTTTTTATTTTAGCTAAATTTATTGGTAGATAATTGATCTGATGGTTCTATTAAAAATTATAAAATGACTTACCATGTGTTGGTTGGTGAATGTATTTTATCGATGGATAACTAATTTTATAGAGAACTATAGATTTAAAGTATGATAAATTCATAAAATATTTTTTCATGGTTTATAATATAAACTTTGTAAAATGATATAAATATTTAATTATTTACACAAATGTAAAAAAAACTAGAATAAAGAAAATTTTTAGTTAGAATTTTGATTTAATCTGTAATCCAAACCAAGCCAAATCGTTATTTAATGGTTAAAAAAATTTTATTCCGAACCAAACCATTACTTAATGATTTGGTTTTGGATGAGAAAAAAAACAAACCGTAAATTATGGTTTGGTTTGGTTTCAGGAAAAACTGAATCAAACCGATCCGTGCCCATCCCTAATTATACCATGGTTATTGCCTCCATAAAAGTAACAGGTCGCAGTTTTCCATCATGTTTCTTAGATGATCCAAGGATTTTGTTTCTAGATTTCAATAATCGAGTCTCGTCGCAGGTTGGTGTGGTTCGATATTGCATCACATAAGATGGCACTCAAAGAATGATTAAAAGAGAAGTCGAATAGGATAAACAAGTAGATAATTTCAATCGTCACAAATGCATTTATGACAAATGGGGGAACGACCAAGCATTAAACTCGCAATTTTCCATCATGTTTCTTAGATGACCCAAGGATTTTGTTTCTAGATTTCGATAATCGAGTCTCGTCGCAGGTTGGTGTGGTTCGATATTGCATCACATAAGATGGCACTCAAAGAATGATTAAAAGAGAAGTCGAATAGGATAAACAAGTAGATAATTTCAATCGTCACAAATGCATTTGTGACAAATGGAGGAACGACCAAGCATTAAACTCCACTTGTAATGCTGAGCAAGACTTCAAATGGGTTGAGTTTAAGCTCAAAATGAATCTAGTTTAGTTAAACAAGTTGAACATGAGTTTCTATTCAAGCTTGTGAGTTCACTCGTAAACATGCTTGTTAAAAGGTCGTAAAACATTTTTATATAATATTATTTTATTATATATAATCGTTTGTATTAATATAATATAATAAGCTCGAGCTCGTTAGGCTAAAAGAGTCTAAAGAGCTTAGCTCAGGCTTGTGAATTCTTAACGAGCTTAAGCCTTTACTTTTTCAACTCGTTAAAAACCCAATTTGGCTCGAGCTTATTAATTTATTAAATGAGCCTAGTTCAAGCCTTCAAAAACTCAACTCAATCTAGCTCGTTTGCAGCCCTAATGATGAGCAACTGTTTGATCTCTTGTCCAAATAAAGAGACACTTAAGGTATTTATAGGACTTACCCATTAATGTTGTCTATCAAATCATATTAGCAACGGACGGCCAAGAAGAGTTCATTTTGGTGCATGAAACATATTAGAGTTAAATGACAAATGAGTCAGTTCAACAAGCCCTACTACAAAGTCACCATATCATATCTTCCTCAATCATTCTAAATGAATTAAAATTGACTCTCTAGGTACTATCACATTAAACTAATGAGCCAAATCCAAATATTTAATAAAAAACAATTTTACAGCCCCCTACAATATAAATATCCCCCACTACATTGATAGTTTTGGAAGAGCATATATACAGCAATATATGTTATTATTTTTCAAACAGAGGTAATCAGGTCGAACAGGGAAGGTTTGCAAAATTGTTATTAGAACGGTCATGGGATCTTGGAAACCATACGAGGTACTAAGGCGGGCTTAGGTTTGAGCTTGGGCTCTATATGATCCATCATCCCAAACTTGCTCCAATTGTATCCCTGATCATAAATTAATTACAATAGTTGTCCAATAATCCATATACATATATACACACATTGGGATATCTTTCCAGCAAAGACTTGTCTCCACGGTAAAAAAATAAAAATAAAAATAAAAATAACATTGATACATAGGAGTTTTTTTATGTCAAAATACATTCAAGAGTCTGAAGGTCATGAGAAGTCCATCGGAACATCCCATTCATCTTCATTTTCTACCACTCTAGGACGATTTTTGCGGCGGCTGAATCTTCTCCGAGGGTACCTGGTTGTACCAGTTCTAACAGGCTTTTCAAAATCAGATATTTCAACGTCATCCAATGTTGTTCCCATGCTCTGGCCATTCCACCAACCCTACCAATGGGGGAAACAAATTAAAGGGTAAAAGAGGGGAAATACAAATAAACCAAGATGCATAAGAGGATGCCATTTTTAGCAGATGGAATGGATTATGCATTAGAGTATCCTATCCATATCAATCCCCAGAAGTCTGGGGATTCTAGGGCACTATATTAATCTATAATAGCTCTTAAGACACTTTTTATGGGACACGGATTGGGTTTGGGATTTAAGTTCAAAACCACATAAGAGAATCACCAAAATTTGATCAGGCTGTAGCCAACCTAAACCCATCCATCATGGTGCCATCCTTACTCATTTGAGGCAAGGCTCATCAAAGTTGGTTAAAGATGTCAGCAGCTTTTGTCAGCTAATAATCTCAGATGTTAAAGTTATAATTGGATGGACTAGAAGAAGCCAAGAATACATAAAAAGATAGTACTATGCTTGTCACCTTCGTTATTCTCTGAATACGTGATGCCGTAGCTTCATGCACAACTACTATGTCAGATGCAACTTCCAGCACATCCTCAACAAATAAGGCATAGGTGCTAACCTGAAACAACTGGCATTTAGAAAGTAATCTTTGTAGATGAAGTATTTTAGAGAACCTAAGTGGCAGAAAAGATAAGTTTCACTAGTAAAAAAGGCTAACAGATTAGCAGTTTATGCAGGAATTATTATGTTACAAAGATCAAAAAGGGACAACTACCAAACTTGAAGGAATAAGGGCAATTCCAAACCAATCAAGCTCAAGTGCTTCAACAGCCCCAGAATCAATATTGAAGGTATATCCTCGGACCTGGCAATAACAGTTCAAGCTATTTAAATAACCATGGTCTTATAATGGATAGAAAGCCTCAAAAAAAATTAATACACGCACCTTACCAATGGTTCTTCTTCCAGGAGTTACAACTTTGTATCCTACCTATCAAAGGTCAAAATCTAAGTTACAACACAAAAAAACACAAATAGTGAACAATGTGAAACCAAACTCACAATTATGTTATGATATCTAGAATTACTACTAATGTAGAGAGACAAAGGTAATTTTTGAAAATCAAACTCATTTATTGGCAAACTGGCAAAGAAATAAATGGCTCCAAATTTTTGCTTAAATAAAAACAATACAATCAACAAAACAGCATCCTGATCGAAAGCCTGATTACAATGATTAACATTCTCAGATGAAAAAGTTGTGAGAAGTTGTAATGCTTCTGATTTTGTCAAGTGAGTCCTAAACTTCTCCATAACAACATTTACAACCTAAACTAAAGTACTGCTAATTGAGTATCAAACATTTTTGAAAGTAATGAACTTTTAGACCTTATCAGCTCTTTCAAGGAAAGGATCTATTTACCCAGTTCCCATGATTTCTTTATTTTGTTTACAGAGACGAAGGATGATCATCAATACCACAAATGATGGGCATGGAAACAGAATTTCGCCCTGCATTGTTATGCAGTATGATATAAACCAAAAGAACCGCAAGACAACTAAGTTTTTATTGATTTCAATTGATATGAACCAAAAGAATCACAAGACAAAACTAAACTTTTTATTGATTTCTATTGAAGAAAAGGATAAACCCTAATTCCTCCAATGAAGGTGGTCTATGAGCAATATGCTCATCTAACACACACACGAGCAATCTTGCTCATTCTATTTCTCTAACTTAACAAAAATGACAAACTCCTAAACAGTTGCCTTGGCACTATTTATATACCACTCTTAACGTATGTACAAGTAAATCACTAATTCTACTAAAACTTGAATGATGACTCTTTTACTCTTCTTGCTATACTAATGCTATATGACTACTAACACTCCTAAGTAATGACACTTCTACTAAAGGTATTGTATCACTGTACAATTTATTTCACAGGAAGTCTACACAGGGTGCATCTTCCAACATGGATGTCCTTGCTTGCATGTGTCTCTTCTTTTATTCTATTATATTCCCCATCCAGTGCCTCAGTAGTGATATCCATAAATATATGAAAAATTTTTATGAAATATGGAGATTAAGGACAATCATACTCTTACGTATGTTCTAATTGATCAGGATCCAAAGTATGTTCAAGGAATCTGCAAATGATAGCCAAGTACTGTTCTTATAGCTATACCTTAAATTTGAAATATACAACCAAGTTCTTAAAGTCGGCCTTTTCCTCTTATGTGTTATTGCAGATCCAGAAAATAAGAAAATGGTAACTTCTCTTAAGAGAGCACAAAAAGAATGTGGACATATCTAGCTATCTTATGGAAGATAGGGCAAGCTTACAATTTTGTTTATGCTACATGTCAAAAGCGCTCTTTCCAAGTCAATGTAAAAGTTTGTTCCCTCTTTCTAGGTACATGAAAATGTTTGTTTGTCTTTTCTTTTCTTTGGCATCCCATGACCACACAAGTCTAAGTTAATGCCTGCTTCATCTGACTTGATGGATGTCATTTCTAACATGCTAGCCATCAAGCTTCTGAAATTGCAAAACTCCACAAAATATAATAATTAACCTCTCTTTTTATCACAAGATTTGATTACATATTTAAAGTAAAACCCAACGACTTAATTGTTCTCCTCCACCAACCAAGTTTCATTTACTTACTCCCTACCACTGAAGCTATAGCCTAGCAAATTCTAAGATACTAAAACTTGAGTGCATTGGACTGCACCACTAAGCTCAACAATCACTGAAGACAAAAGGCTACAAGCTCTCTCAGGCCTATTGCTATTTGAAATTCTTAGTTTTGGCATTAATAGACTTCTAGGTGTTTTAATAATAGTCACTTGGAACACAATATGATAAGTTTTTGACAGTTCAGCATAAAATGGACAATCCGTATTGACACACATAATGCCCCAAAAATCCAATATAATGGAGCCATCAGTGGAGTTACCGAGAGGATTTGAAAGACCCATTTTAATTTGTGGAATACTCAACTGAAGTTTGAAAAGGTGGAGGACCAAAGAGAGTGGGGAAAAAAAATAAAATGGACAACCAAATTAATTGCATATTTTCCATAACAATTTAGTTCATAATATATCTGAACCTAAAACAGATAAAGGCTGATCACTGAAATCTCGTATAGAGTCAATTCAAGCACTTGCTCAAAAGTACTAAAAAACCAAGCCAGGTAAACTAAATTATGGTTTTTTCGTTTGAAAAATATTCTAATATAGAAAACTTTAGTCTTTCTTTGGTTGAAGAATGCAGGGATTGAAAAACCAACCAAATCAATCAGTACGTTAAATCTCAAATATAAAAACCTGGAAACCAAATAGAGCAAGACCATCAAGAAAATGACAGACGACCTAGAAGATGCACGTAGAAGATTGTATGAATGGTCAGACTCACTCATTATCATTACAACTTTTCAACTGTCTGGCTAAGATTGTCAAACCAAGTATAAGGACTCTGCGTGAAACCATACAAAGACTTTTGAAGACAACAAACTTTCTCAATCTCCCCCTAAGCAACAAACCCATGCGGTTGCTCCATATGAACTTACTCCTAAAGATCGTGGTGTAAGAAACCATTCTTGATATAAAACAGATGCAATAGCCAATCACGAATAGCAGTCATAGACAATAATACATGAACAGATTTCAACAAGATAGAAAGTATCAAAATAATCCACACTATAAATTTAGACATAGCCCTTAAAAATAAGACAGTCTTTCAGACGAGAAACTATGCTATCAAGACTAATCTTCATTGTAAACAGCCACTTATATCCAATAGCCATCTTATTTACAGGTAAACTCACCAAATTTCAAGTACCGCTGGCATCTAAAATATTCATCTCATCTATCATTGTTGCACGCCAGCCAAGATGAGATGAAGCCTCATAAAGAGCACAAGGAATGAATGTATGATCAAGAGAGAGGCAACAACAGAGTATGAAGGAGATGATAAACGATTACATGACACAAATAGGACACAACAATCTAGGACATAGGTAATCTAATTTACTGATATATTAGATTAAAAGAAAATTTTGGGAGACTCAAACAAAAGTCAAGGAAAGTAATGGAAAGAAAGCACCTTCTTGATTTCTTGATTAAGCAAGTGCAATGATAGATTGAGATGAATTTTCCATTTTTTTCTTGATATTAGCTATACTTAGTAAACTCGTTTACAGATAGTGTAACAGTCTGTTCAGATGATGGATCAAGTGTAATGGTTATTGTTCCAATATGAGCTGAATGAGACTTTTGAGATTTATTTAGCAATTTCTGACAAGTGTGCTTAGTGTGGTCAAGCTCATTACAATAATAACATTCAACTTTCCCTAAATCTAGACTTCTATTTTTTCATCTATTATAATTATGATTTAAGGACTTACCAGCTACAAATCCATTATTTTGACTAATGAAAGCAAAAGGAGCTGAAGCAGAAGAGACAAGAAAAAGTACTAGTATTTGTCAAAGAACCCTACTTAATACTTCATGCAAAGAAGAAATGTCGGCTTCAGACAAGATTTAAGAATTAGCAATGTTAAACTGAGGATTAGGACCACCAACAAGTTCATAATCATGTCATTTTCTCCTGTTGGATTGCTGCCCTTTGATACCAACACTGAGTGGTAACAAAATATTTAACTCCTCATAAATCTTCTTGAAATTCATAAAATGTCTTGAAGAGACTGATCATTTTGCTCAAGACAATTAAAATCCTTACAAACTTCATAAATACGAGAGAAATTTCCTTTACCAGAATACAGAAATTCCTAATATCCCATCCAACTTTTTCATATACTTATCGTGATTAATTATACTAATCACCTAATTGAACTCCTGATTTGTGAAAACAATATAACATCATCTCCCGCCCAATCTTCACAAATTTTATCAATGAGTCAACTATTGGTAACAACATTGTCTTTAAAAATACTTTGCAAATATGTCCTAATTGTTTTACTCCATTCTAAATAATTGGAACCAGTAGGTTCATGTTCTGCGATTTTAAATTTTAACAGGAACAACATACGTTATTATAGTTTTTTGTTCTTAAGCCATAACAACCAAATAATATAATTTCTGTTAATATATATCGAATTATATAATTAACAGGGTCCTACCACTCTAATTAAAACAATACCCATGAAACCGTGAAAATTCAAATACCACCAACACATATACCTGCCAAGGATAATTAAATATAAATAACATAACCATTGAGACCATCAAGACTCACAAATTTTACCAACAGATCCAAAATGCCACTACTGCGACAACCACAAACACCACTACACAGTCCAATGCAGCCACCACCACTCGCCAAGCTGACCATCGCTCCACAAAACTCCAACAAACACTAACAATTCTGATGAACGCAAACCAAAACAAACCCACAACTTTTACAAACCAAACAAACACAACACCAACAAATTCCACACCCAAATGACTCCGAATACATACCTCACCAGCAAAAAAAACCACCTACAATGTTGAACCCCCTTCGATTTTCACCCAGACGATGTCAGATTCTGCTTCGTCAGATTCTGCTTCTTCACAGCCCAGCAAATCACACAGATCCGCCCATGACCACCATCAACACATCCACCACAAATTAGGAACAATCCACGCCAACTCACCTTTGTTGGATGACAATGAGACCAAAAGGATCACTATCCACACCAACTCGCCTTTGTTGGATGACTATGAGACCAAAAGGACCACTAAACTAGGTGATCTAATCCAAAGAAAAGGCAAACGTGAAAAGAAAACCCACCACGTAGCGTAATGAGAAATTATCTATATATTTCATTAATATAGGTTATACATATTCATATACTTGATAGAAGATTAAAAAAAAAAAAGGAAAGAAAAATAAAGGAAAACAACCTATTTAATTCATATTCCTATTCAATAACACTCCTTAAACTCTTCCCACAACATATTTAGCCCATCTCTTTCCAACTTTAAAAACCAAAGTTATGTATCCCCCTTTAAGATGGAGGGATGCGAGAGCTAATTTGTCCTCTTCCATCATGCATTGATATCAAAAGAAGTGTTTGCATTGATCCAACAAATAGGGTCAGACATTCCATCATAAAGGAGGAAACACAACTTTAACACTCCTAGCATCTTACCTTTCCACATTGGCTCTTCTTTGACCTGTTCAGTCCTACACATTGCTGCTCTCCCCTGGTTCTCGGTCACTCAAACATAATTCTCCAACCTCCTGTGCTTATTCTTGGATCTGCTATGTCAACTCTAACTACCTTGCTTCCAACTGCATTTTTTCTCTCATTCAGCCCAATCTCTCTTACATTCAACACAATCTCTCTTACAATCATAGTTATGTCATTTTCTCCTGTTGCAATTGCTGCCCTTCGATATCAATATTGAGTGGTAACAAAATATTTAACTCCTCATAAATCTTCTTGAAATTCATAGAATATGTCTTGAAGACACTGATCATTCTGCTCAAGACAATAAAACTCCTTACAAACTTTATAAATGCAAGAGAAATTTCCTTTACTAGAATACAGAAATTCCAAACATCCCATCAACTTTTTCATATACTCACAGAGATTAATTATACTAATCACCTCATTATCAATAGAATTCCTCAGTTGTGAAAATAATATAGCATCATCTCGTGCCCAATCTTTACGAATTTTATCAATGAGTCGACTATCAGTAACATCATGGTCTTTAAAAATACTTTGCAAATATATCCTAATCATTTTACTCCATTCTAAATAACTGGGACCAGGAGGTTCATTTCTGCATTTTAAATTTCACAGGAACAACATCCATTTTTGTAGTTTTTTGTTTTCAGCCATAACGAGCCAATAATATAATTTCTGATAATAACCAACCAGAATATATCTAATTATATAATTAAAAGGGCCCTACCACTGTATTTAAAACAATACCCATGAAAACACGAAAATTCAAATACCACCAACACAAATAGCTGCCAAAGATAATTAAAAAATAAATAAGTCTAACTATTGAGAACATCAAGACACACAAATTTTACCAAGAGATCCAAAACACCACTATTGTGACAACCACAAACACCATTACACGGTCCAACTTGTCCACCAACACCCACCAAGTTGGCCATTGCTCCACGAGACTCCAACAAACACTCCACAATTCTGATTAATTTAAACCACAACAAACCCACAACTTTTACAAACCCACAACTTTTACAAACCAAACAAACACAGCACCAACAAACTCCGACAAATTCCACACCCAAATGACTCCAAATACATACCTCACCAGTGAAAAAAATCACCTACAACATTGAACCCCCTTCGATTTTCACCCAGACCATGTCACATTCTGCTTCTTCACAACCCAGCAAACCACACAGATCCACCCACGACCACCATCAACACATCAACTGCAAATTAGGAACAATCCATGCCAACTTGCCCTTGTTGGATGACAATGAGACCAAAAGGACCACTATCCACGCCAACTCGCCTTTGTTAGATGACTATGAGACCAAAAGAACCGCTAAACTGGGTGATCTAATCCAAAAGCAAAGGTAAACATGAAAAGAAAACCTACCATGTAGCGTAACGAGAAATTAGCTATATATTTCATTGATCTAGGTCATGCATATTTAAATACATGATAGAAAAAAAAAAGGAAAGAAAAATAAAGGAAATCAATCTATTGAATTCATATTCCTATTCTATAACACCCCTTAAACTCTTCCCACAACATATTTAGCCTATCTCTTTCCAACTTTAAAAACCACAGTTATGTACCCCACTTCAAGATGGAAGGATGCAAGAGCTAACTTGTCCTCTTCCATCATGCATTGATATCTAAAGAAGTGTTTGCACTGATCCAACAAATAGGGTCAGATATTCCATCATAAAGGAGGAAACCCAACTTAGTAAACTTCGGAATAACACTACTAGCATCTTGCCTTTCCACATTGGCTCTTCTTCGACCTGTTCAGTCCTGCACATTGCTGCTTTCCCCTGGTTCTCCGTCACTCAAACATAATTCTCCAACCTCCTGTGCTTATTCTTGGATCTGCTACGTCAACTCTAACTATCTTGCTTCCAACTGCAATTTTTCTCTCTCATTCAGTCCATCATGCATTGATGATCCAACAAATAGGGTCAGATACTCCATCATAAAGGAGGAAACCCAACTTAGTAAACTTCGGAATAACACTACTAGCATCTTGCCTTTCCACATTGGCTCTTCTTCGACCTGTTCAGTCCTACACATTGCTGCTTTCCCCTGGTTCTCGGTCACTCAAACATAATTCTCCAACCTCCTGTGCTTATTCTTGGATCTGCTACGTCAACTCTAACTATCTTGCTTCCAACTGCAATTTTTCTCTCTCATTCAGCCAATCTCTCTTACGTTCAACGCAATCTCTCTTACAACCAGCCCAGTACATAGCCATGAAAGCCTCTAACTCTAGATTGTTACAGGATCGTACTTGTAATTGTGTTATGGGGCGACTTACTGCAAAATCTTCACTAGATGTGCTGTTGCTGCCCTTACTCTTTCCTTCCTAATTTAACTATTGTTTGTAGTTTTTAGGGTCACTGGGACAGAACCCTAGATCTCATAAATGGGGATAAGGACATAAATTTTGGAATGTAACTTCAATCATAATAACCTACAGGACAGCCATAGGACTACATAAATAAGTAGAAAATAGCTTCCCTGGTCACATTCAACTATTTAGCATAATAATAGGAGCAGCCTGGTACCCGTTCCTATCCACAACTGTCCATAATAACTAAAATGACACATACACAAATTAAGATAATATATGCAGAAATACAGAAAAATAAAGTTTGACTATTGCCCCTTCTTCTATTTACATGCGTACATGTATATTCCTACTGTATTTCATTCTATGAACCAAACAAAACATTAGACTCTAGAAAATGCTTCCTTCCCTCCCCGCTACATGTACCTCCTTTAACATCCAGCCAGCACAAAACCAATGGCCAAGTGATACAAGATGAACTCCTAAGAGATCTAAAACGTTGTAAATATTAATAAAACATTTAAATGTCTTAGAACAGGTACCTCTAAGCTTTATATGAGCCTGTCTTTAAGAACAGGTCCAAACTTGTATTGCCTACTGACT
This sequence comes from Combretum micranthum, assembly GCA_024138025.1. Classification (NCBI taxonomy): domain Eukaryota; kingdom Viridiplantae; phylum Streptophyta; class Magnoliopsida; order Myrtales; family Combretaceae; genus Combretum; species Combretum micranthum. The sequence continues at coordinate 304,300 of JAMXBD010000638.1, forward strand.
ATCATAATAACATCAAAAACCTTTCTTTTTAATTTTTAGGGTGTAATATTTATTATTTATGTGAGGTTATCAGCAGATCAACACATCATTACCAAGCACATTTACCGAGATTGACATTTTCCACTTGAGTGATTTTTATAGCAATAGGAAAACTTCCAGCATCAACATCACAGAGACCAGAAATATTGCAAATAAGCTAGCAATATAGACATACCAAGGTCTCTAGTCCAACCATTTTCAATTCATTATCCAAGACGCCATCACTTTGAACAAGCACAACATCACCGACCTGCAAGGAATCAACATCTAAGGACCTTTCTTAATGTGATTCAGCTAAACTAACTTCCACCACGTAAAAAAAAATATATATATATATATATATATTATTATAGAGAAAAAATAAAGATTTCCAATGAATCAGGCCTTCTCCCTATACCAATACCATAGTACCTGAGCAATATCTTGAAGAAGAAACCTTTCAGCTTCACCAGATAGTAAGTTGGGCCTCACTTCTACTAAACTGACAATCCACTGATACAAGCCGATATAAAAGGACCCTGTTAGTGGATATTGCATATACATTACAGACGGTATGTACGGTTTTTGGATTTTCATCATCCACTGATTTGGCTTCTCTTGTCCCTTCTTTTCGAATAAAGTAACATTTTTACATGTAATGTGTCCACCTCTGGGACAACCTTAACCCAGGAAAAAATAAAAATAAAGATAGGAAAGAGTGCAGCTCACGGAAATTAGAGAGAGAGAGAAAGCGATCTTACGGAGGCTGTGTCCACCCAAAGCTGAGATACAAAACCCAAACTAAGAGCAGATTGAATGCTAATCACTTGCTTCGCCATTAAACTGGACCTCCTCATCGATTGCTTCCTTCTATTTCCCACGTCCGGTCTCTGTTTCCTGCTCTCAATCTCAAGGGTTTCCTCTTCATCACCCTTAACTTGTTCTTCCAAATTCAGACCCAACTCGGATACAGGAGGCCTATCCTTAAACCTCAGTTCACTGTGGAAGTGAGGGTCAGATTTGGAGTTGGAGTTATTGCTCCTTCTGGTGGCAGCAGCTGCATGGTTGATGAATGAAAGAGGTTTGATTATGGAATTGGAGGTTGAATTTATAAAACCCGTTAATGGTAACTTCCGAGTTCTGGTAGTAAGAAATGATAAGGGAAGGGGAGGTGGAGAGACACGGTTGCACATATTAGAAGAGAGGAATTGGACTGAATCCTCCAATGTACTGATTCATTGATATTTTTAGCTTCCGTTACAAAAAGTTCATCTGCTTTGTAAGAAAGTAATTTTCTTTCAATAAATAGTTAAATACTGCCAGCGCTGCAGCCGCATTGCGTCTGCCAAACTTAAGTAAAGTCATATAAAATTTTTTTTGCTTTAATCATCAACTTAAAAGAAACTATATGCACAACAGAAAATTTTTTTAAAAAAATTAATAATACATAAACCATCTAAAAAGAAATAAGGGAAAAATAACAATGTAACATTATAATGACCTAAGTAAACTATATATATCGTTATCTTATAATACTAGAGAAAAACGCACCCGTGCTGTATATGTAATAGTAAAAAAAAAATAAAAAGAGAATGATGAAGATTTGCTAGGAAAAAAGAGAGAGAGGAGAAAAGAAATAGCAATAACCGTTTAATATGATAAAATAATTATCATACCATAAAAATAAATTTTTTGATATTAATATAATCAATAAGATTGACTTAACAATAATAATAGATGAGTCTGTCATTGTTTGAAAAGCATAACTCGCATAACTTTACCTTATGGCTTAACGATGACTTCTTCAATGATTCTTTCTGAATTGATTTAATTTGGAAAGAAAGAATGTAAAGGCTATTTCATTGCAAATAAAAATTACTAAAAGAATAAAAATTATAAATTTGATGTCAAATTATATTATGTTTTGTTCATTCACATAATAGAAATTGGCCACAAGATAAATTATTTTTAGGAACAAATCTTACAGCAAAATTTACATGTAGTTATGGGTACTGTCATCGCAAAAAAATGTTTTATGTCAATATTATTATAAATAATCGCATTATTGATGACAAAAGAAGATTAGATATATCCAATTCATGATGATTTAATATGATTAAGCAACAAATGGAAAAGGAAAAAAATATATATCGAAAGCGCTTACTTTCAATGGGATTGAAAGGGTGGCTCTATGTAGTATGATTGGAAAAAGATATCTAAAAATGAAAAATATAAAATCCTTAAACCAAAAAGTCATGAATTATAAAATACAAATAATAATACTACATTATTGGAAGTACAGTAAACTAAAGATCCCTCTTCACCTTCATTGATGTTATATTAAAAAAGATATTTGCTCTTTGTTCAATATGTGGACAGCATTCAATAAACTTAAGATTTTAAGAAAATGAAATTCTTTTTCCTTGTGAAGGTTGTATGTTGTTGACTTAAACTTATGAGAGCACATACATTTCTCTTTTTTTTTTTTTTTCCCTTTTGTTTGGAATCATAGTAAAAATATTAATTAAAAACACCGTAAATAAGTTATTTTGATAATAATGTTGCCTTAATCTCTCTCAGCAAAATTAAAATATATGACTAATTGAGGAACACCATATCTATAGATATGTATTCATTATTCTCAAAAAGCTTAAAAAAAATTAAACCATAGAGTAGGAAAAAAAAAAGAATTAAAAAGGAAAAAAAATCATAAACAAACATTAAAGTTAAATGGTGGATTGAACTGAACCTACACCAATATTTTGGAGAAGTTACGCCATCATTAATTTTATGAACCCAATATCAATATTTTGTTTGGAAAAGGAATCTTGGAAGGATTTATTCGGCATTTTGATGATAGTAAACATTCTTCAACTTGGTTGTCTGTTTAGATTTGAGAGAGAAAAAGGACTTCTGGATTAGCACCTAATTCTTAGCGAAATAGCAATGGAGAAGAAACTACCAATTAGAGTGGTAAAAAGGGAAAAATGTATTTAACTTATTGCAACAATTAAATGTTTCAAACTGAGTAAAGGAGAGGGCAGTTATAAGAAATTTAAAAACTATAATTCATAACTGCCAATGATAGTAGGAAAAGGAAAAAAATTATTGAATGGCAGTTAAACGAATCAAATTGTGTAAAATAAAAGAGGGAGCAGTTAAAAAAATATTAACTATAATTTATAAAGTGGAGTCGAGTACATTAGTTCCGACTTGATAATTATAGATTGTGTATTTTCAAAACTTGTTATTAACACTTTTTTTTTAATGGAAAATAGTACAAACTGTGAAAGGAATTAAAATGAAGGAGAGGAATCATTAAAGGGGAAAAGAAACTAATATTGCTAAATTTAAAAAAAATTATCAAAATACCACTATGATGAAAAAATTTTTTTTAAGTAAGTTGAACTCGTCTTTTAAACAGATGATGTTACATAAAATAATATTCCGTCTCTTGAGGATACAAGGTTAGAGGTGTTCCTAATCTTACCATGGGAATCTTTCTAGAATCACTCAGGTCCCTTTACACGAGAAAGCAACAACATAGACAAGCAAATTTATGAAATGATCATGGAGTATATAAGGCTTGAAGGAGCATCATTTGCAGGTGTCGACATGGAAATTGATTAAGATGTTAAAAAGGAAGACCAAGTGGGCTTCGCTCCCAAAAAGAGACTTTCTTAAGGCAATCTCGATTGCCTCCTCTCCTCTCTCATTGATCGCGAAACCCCTCTCCCTCTTTCTCTTTCAAAATTTATACATATATATATATATATATATATATATATGTGCACATTGATCCTCCCAATTTAAGGGTCATTAAGGTTTCTGACTTGGGCATGGTATCTCCAAATTCAATGCCCCTTAATCGAAACCCTAAACTCGAGTAAAAAAAAAAAAAATCAATTAAGATGTCTTAGATTGTGGACAAGACAAGAGTAGCGGTTGTTACAAAAGCTAATAAGGCTCTTAAAGGCTTGCGTAGGAAGGTTATTGCTAATGATGTAAACATTGGGTCAACTATGCTTGTGTTCAGAATTGAATCAACGTGAAGACGTACAAGGAAGTAGGGAAAAAAGAGAAAAGTCAGCCGCCATAACCTCGTCTCTTAAAGAAACAAGGTTTGCTACTTATGATTCCGTCTCTTTAAGAAACGATTTTAACCTACCTAAAACTATGATTATTTTCATCCGGTGGCATTTTTGTAATTTTTTAAATTAGCAATATTGATTTCGTTTTCTCAATCATTAAAGATTTTTTTTCCCAGTGTTTATCATTAGAGAATTTCAATTCATACATCTAACTAGATAATAAAAGTGAAGCAAATGAATAGAGTTGACAACCATTATTTTATCAAGTAAAATAAATTGCTTAAACACGGGATACTGATTAGACCAAAGTTTTGAGATTCATCAAAACATCTCTTTGTATCTCTCTCTTGTGCAACTGTCTTCTCTCTTTTTTTTCTTTTCTTTTTTCTCTTTCTCTATTTTTGCTGCAATCATCTGCCATTCTCCCTTTTTCTCTTTTTCACCCTCTCAATATACTGTCCTCTCTCTCCTTTGTTTAGTATGAGCGCTTTTTATTCATGTAAATATTGTTAGTTGTTTACGTGATTTTAAACTTTCTATATCTTGCTTTAAACATGAGAATGGTAATTAATTTTGATTAAACCTTAGGGTTAATGTCACGGATGGTAATCAAGTACCTAAACTTTGAAACTAATTAATTCAATACTTAAATGAACTTTTTATGTATGCCAACAATAACTCCATCAAATTAGCTAACATCTCCATCCATCGTGTCGTTTTTAACCAATATAATGCAATTACTGTTGGCATATATGAAAAAAAAAGCTCTTTTTAGTATTAAATTGATAAATTTTTAAATTTAGGTATAAATTAATCAATTTATTATTTTGGAACCTAATTGCATACGTTATAAAAGTTCAAGTAACAAATTTAACAACCTCATTTATTTAATTGTTTTCCATAGAAACCTTAAACAAATAAAAAAATTCTAATTATTAAACATAATAAAATGAGATATAAGGGTAAATTACTTATATACCTTAATTCAAAAAAAAAAAAACAAGGGTATAAAACTGATTTTAAAAAATTATATGTTTCTCTCTAATTTTCTCCATTTTGAAGGCTAAAAAAAGATAAGATTCAAGAAAAATATCCTTTATTTTTCCCTTTTAAAATAGATAAGGGGGGTGAAATTTGATCCCCTCATTTCCTCCCTTTCCCAATTCCCCTTATACCAAACATAATGTAAGGGTTAAGAAAATTAATAATAATATTTTAATAGAAGAGACAAGTTTAAATTGCACTAAAATAAGAGACGAGTTTGATGCAGTTGTACTTAACTTACCTCTTAAAGAGATGAGTTTATGATCTTCTTCCACAAATCCTAATTAGAAACACTTTCAAATAAGATAACAGAAATAAGATTTTTTTTTTTAAAAAAAGTAACTACCATTAGGGCTGAAAACAAACCCAGTTAAACCAAATTTTTTAAGGTTCGAGCTCAGCTTATTTAACAAATTAATAAGCTTAAGCCAAACCTGTTGATAATAATTTAAAATGTACCTTTAATTATTCAAACTTGAGAAGATATTCAGATAATATAACCCACCTATTGATATTTCCATTTGATTAAAGTAAAATACACATCAAAAGGAATCAAATATATCCCTAAAAAGTTCACATCCTCATTTAAAGTTGAATTAATCAAATGCTAGAAAACACTTAAAGTACATAAAGCTCCTTAAATCAAACCCTAACTACAATTCACCTTAGATCACTTTTCAAAACCTTTAACCTCCTTATGTTGTTCATTATTGCAAAACCTTTTGACCTTCAACGTAATCAAGACTCCTCTTTTAGGTATTTGTCACTTACTCTCTCTTACGTTGTTGTTTATGATTTTGTGATGTTTTAGCAATAATTTCCCAAATGTCCAACAAAGAATGAAACTTTAATACATGTTGTGGTTTCTTTTTTGAATATCTCACAAGTATTCAACAAATCTACTCATCTAAAAATAAATAGTCAATTCAATCAGTACTCAAACCTTCCCTAACATAGAATACGTAAAGAGAAGAGTGTATGTTGGGTACTGAATTTATGAGCAGAACGGAGAGTGTCATTTTGGTTAAATTGAAGGACTTATATAATTGAAGTTAGCTATAGGTAGGTTACATGATAGTTTTTTATTGGTGTCGTGGGTATTGTTAGTGTTATAATCTAGTATTGCATCTGTGATTTTGTCTGAAATAAGGACAACTAGCTTAGCTACTAAATATCTTTGGGAAAACTTTTGCAATTGCAAGAATGGTTATTGAAAAGATTCCTCCTATTGTTGTTGAGGTTAGGAGGTCAGGAGAGGCACAACTATTGCAATCTTTGTTGCCTTTTGATCTCTAACTTTAAGTTCATTGGATACTCTCACACTTTACAAACGCACAAACAACATTAAAACTGGTGCCAATAATACCAAATTAAATCATTTAAGTGTGTATTTTGTTGTTTTAATTAGAGTGTGCATTGTTTTTTCCTTCTTTTTCCTTTTGCCTCACAACAAAATTATATTTGACTCAATTTATGATTTTTGATTTATACATAAGTAATTTGTTGGAGGATATGATATCACACTTCATACCCTTCATAGTTTTAGGTCTTGTCATGGAAGAAAATGAAGTTGTAATTGTAGTCAACCATGGAAGGCACATTATTAGTGAGGGTTCAAATATAAAGTATTCTAGTGGATCAGTGTCAATGGTGGCTATTATAATTAATCGGGTTATGTATGATGACTTGATGGGAGACACCCAAAGGGCCATTCATCATGGTGATGTTTTGAGGATTTTTTATAAACCTCATAATGACATGGATACTTATTTATTAGTTTACGATGATTCCAGCTATGTAAATTTTATGTACCACTTTCTAGGTAAAAGAGTCCATGAGATATTCGCCAAGCATAATACACCTATAAACACAGGAGATACTTCTTCCTCTTTTGACACTGTGTTGGAAAGGGTCTGGAGTGACTATAGATCCAAATGTAGAGTATGGCTCAGAGACTATGTTTGACGGGATCGAGATAGACATAAGTGAAAGAGATGAAAACGAAGGGGCCATGGAATCGTGTAAGTCCCACTAGTGATCAACCAATAGAAATAAGCATTGATGATGACAATGATACAAATTATGACAAGTCTAATGATGATTTAGAGGATGAAGATGTATTTGACACAAAAGCATGTGAAAAAACTAAAAGACAATCAACCTCGTACAACTAATAAAAGCCATCAATTATCTATATTTGATGGATTTGCTAGATCTCTTGTGTTTTCATCGGGAATGGTGTTTGATGATGCAGGTCAGTTCAAGAAAGCTGTGTCACGTCACTCAATCATAGAACAAAGAAATGTTTATTTTCAAAGAAATAGTGTAAACTAGGTCATGACCTTGTGTAAAGATAGTAAATGCCCTTGGAGAATAACTACCTTTACAAACAAAAGTATATGAGAATTGCAAGTGAAGATGTACAAACCTAACCATGTTTGCCAACAAGTTTATAAGAACAGAAGAGCAACTTCTAAGTGGCTAGCAAATGAGTTTAGGGAAATAATCATGTTAACCTCAAGGATTCAACTAGTTGAGTTGAAAGGCTTGGTAAAGAATCAATTAAGATTGACTATTAGTGTTAGCAAGGCAAGGAAAACTTGTGAGCAGGTTTTCGTTCAGTTGGAATGTGATTATGTGGAGAAGTATGAGTGATTGTGGGATTATGTCAATGTATTGGAACAAAGCAATACTACGGTCGTACTTCATGTTAAGAAGTGGTAAAGGGGTGAAAATCTGATTTCTTTTAAATGTATGTCTATTTTAAGGCATGCAAGAGAGTCTTTATGGTTTGTTATCGTCGCATCATTGGCATTAATGGTTGCTTTCTCATAGGTCTTTACAAAGGCCAATTATTGTCTGTAATTAGTTGAGATGCGAACAATGGGATGTTTCCAATTGCATGGGTGGTGGTTGACATAGATAATAAGGACAATTGGGAGTGGTTTCTAGGTTTGTTGAAATCCAAGCTTAGTATTGCTACCATGGGTGAAGGGTAGACCCTCATTAGTGATTGTTAAAAGGTATATGCCTAAATTAAAATTTGCTTTCTCTTTCACTATGTAATGTAGGATGTCATTGACATGGTTCGCATTCATTGCAGGGATTGATTGATGGTATGAGTAAGCATTTTTGCAAGGGTGAACATCAGTATTGCACTCAACACTTAAATGTGAATTGGAGAGCATCGTTTATGGCAAGGAAGTTAAATAAGGTGTTTTAGGAATGTGTCAAAAGTGTGTACAAGGCAGACTTTCGCTATAACATGGAGATCCTTCGAGCATATTCACCCACAACTCATCGTGTATTGAAGGACGTAGAATTTCATCATTAGGTCAATGCATACTTCCAAACTAGTGTGAAATGTCATTGTGTCGAGAATAACATGTGTGAATCATTCAATGGGAAGATTGTTGGATTCTGAGGAAAGACCATCATAACAATATTGGAGAGTATAAGGATTTATGTTATGAAGCGCATGATGAAGCAGAAAAAGGAAGCGTTGAGGTGGATTCGTGATTGTTTACCTCAAGCTATAAAAACCTTGGATGAGACCCACCATGGGAGTTGCTTATGTAAAGTAAGGTATGGGGGTTGTAAGCCCGGAAAATTTCAATAAATAATTTTAAGATGAATTTCGAAAATAAACCCTAAAAATCACTCCAAATTAAAATCGAATTTCAACTAGTCTTAAATCACGAACGAATTGGAAAAATTTCCGAATCTTGGGAAAAATAAGAATTCTCAAAAACAAAGTAAGAACTCAACATACTACAATTCCAAAACCACTACGTACGACAAATTCCATACGTGACTCCAATTTATAAAATCGGGTAATATAGATCCCAAAAACGAATTATTAAAAAGTAAATAACGATTAACTTTCGGAAATGAAACCCAATTCAAAAATTCCGAAAACGTTAAAAGATATTAAATACTTACAAAAATAAAATTTAAAATAAATTTCTCAAATTAAATATGTTGTATAAACATAAATATCAGTTTCCAAATTGGCAAAGGCCTAAACCGAAAAATCATCCAGAAACCCTAACTGGAATACAATAGTGTAAGTCCGGCAATCTAGCGCCCCTAGTCTTAGAGGCTGAGATATAGTTTAAATATGTAGAATAGCTCATAGTAATATGAGTTTGTTTAAAAATATCAGATTGGTAAATTTTTGACCTATTTCGAACCCGTTCGGATACAGACTTCGAAAAGCGTGTCTCGGGGCTCGAGATATCAAAAATATACCAATAGTACCGTTAGACTCGTAATTTCATAATATTTCTAAATATATCAGTTATATAATTTTTCAGGTTATAAAAGTTACAGTTATAACATTTTTATCGTATTTCCATTATTACCGGTAATTGATTAGTCTTTTGCACTATTCATTCTTATTTCATTACAAAATTTTATTATTCTTATAAAGCCTTATATTTTTAGATAAATATTTTATATGTTATAGAAAATTTTGTTTTTCTAAAATTTAGTTCGTTTCGGGTCTTTACGAGATCAGATTCTGTTTAAAACCGATACTAAAAATAAAATAAATTAATTTAATAATTGGAAAATATTTTAAAATTATTATTATTTTCATAAAATAATTTTTTATAATTTTCCGGGTTATAAAAATATTATTTATAGCCCATATTCGCGTAATTTGATCATATCGGTAACATATTTGTTAAAATACTAAAATAATTCAAATAATTATTTAATTTTAATTATGAAAAATCTGCTACAAATATTTGGAATAAATTTTCCAATTTTATTTTATTTTAATTTATTTTATTAAGAAAATACTTTTACAACCCATATCTTCAAGTACACCTTACACATATCACTTCCTTTTCACTTCAATCTTTCTATACATTAACCCACACTTCATGGCAGATTTTGACCCTTCTTTATGGCTATCATTGTCCTTTATTTATTCCATTTTGACCAAATTAATTATTTTTTTCACTCCTTCTTAAAGAAGTTACATTACACATTAATTACATAATTTAATTCAAGTCAAATTTCAACAATTCCTCTCTCTTTCTCTCCTCTCTTCCACGTGAATTGCCCCCCCAAATTTCTGCCTTGTTTTATTTTTTTCTTTCCTCCATTCATTTGATACACTCATTTTCTCTCTCTCTTTCATTTACTCCTCTTTCCCTTTTTCATTTCATTAGCTTTTCTCTCTCATTTTTCTCTCTTTCTTTCTTCTTTTTGTTCTTGTTTCTTCAAGAACACAAGCTGCCCCTATCTCTTCCATTAGCTTCCACTCATATTTCTTGAAGATTTCTAAGAAAATCTTCATCTCAAAGCCTCCATAGGTGATCTAGGTAAAGGGTAATAAAGGTTTTATGCATCAAATGACCTTCCATAAGCTTAAAAGCTTAGGATAATGATGTCAAAAACGAAACACTCCTTTTCTCTACTTTTATTATCTTGTATTTCAATTATTTTCTTGTTTAAAGTTGATATGTTTTGTAGATCTAAATTTTTGTAGCTTTGATTTTCGTTTATGCCATGGATCTTGTTATTTAAGTTGTTATCTTTGTTATTTCTTATTATTTATGTATAGATCTATCATCCATATGTCTATCTTAGTGATTCATGCATTTAAAACTAGTTTAGAAGACTAGATCTAGTGTTTTGAGTTCATAATGCATTAGATCTTTGTTTATATTCATGAACAACTTGCTATAGCATGATGATGGTAGGAAAATTGTAGGAACTCAAGATTTATTTTATTTTCAACAAAAACAACTTTTGAAAATTCGAATGAAAATGGAACCATATTTAGAAAAGTGGTTTTTCAACTTCAAAAGTGTTTTTTCATTTAAAATAAAGGGCTTAAGTATAGACACCATAAATGAAGATTTTGATAAGTAAGTTTAGATCCATGATGTTTATAGCTTATTACCATGCCCTTGTTTTATGCTTATGTTCATATTAAGTATATATCTTAGTTATAAACTCAAACAAAATTATGAAATTCATATTTTGGCAAGACCCCTATTTAAAAACCACTTTCCAAGTGTCAAAATGTAATTTTTACTTAAGAAAATGAAGGCTTAATATATGTATATCATCAAGACTTCTTTTTACAAGAATCAAAAGTTATTTTCAAAAGTTATTTTCAAAATAAAAATTCTATTTTCGGATTTTGACCAAGGCCTATTTTAAAAACATGTTTACCAACTCAAAAATGAAGTTTTTATTTAAGAAATGAAAGGCTCTTAGGATAGGATATGTAAGGAATGGATTTTCATGAGCTTAGATAGATTTTCTCAAAAGATATAACCAAAAATGAATTTTATAAATTCGGATCCCAACCAAGACGAATTTTTAGAACCCATGTATCAACTCCAAAACTCATGTTTTATATGAAAAATGAAGTATATAGGTAATAGATATCATTAAGTGATAAACTAAATTTATTCCTATTTTATGAATGCCAAAATGAACTTTTATTGATCATTTTTATTACGAATTTGGCACTTCAAAATATTAATTTATGCTTTCAGGTCTTTAAAGGAGATATTTTTCAAAGAAAGCAAAGACGAGTCAAAAATGCAAAGTTTGGATTAAGAAGAACTCATCATGACAAGAACAAGCCATGTCTTTCAACCATTACAAGAAAGAAGCAAAATTAAGGGCTAAAATCAAGCTTTTGGAAGACATTTATGTGACATGACCTGTCCCTAAACCTGTCAATTTGACAATCCGTTACTTTTTGAGAAATGGCTTTTTTATTGAATAGTAACCCCCTATTTATTAAAGAAACGTCTATTGGATATTAAAGGGGTGTTACTTTGAAAAGCCAAAAGACCTGTAACTCCCGTAACTTCCCATTTCCTCCATAAAGAGCATTCAATTCCATTTATGAGTTACTTTGAAAAGCCAAAAGACCCGTAACTCCCATAACTCCCGTAACTTCCCATTTCCTCCATAATGAATATTCAATTCCATTTATGTGTTATTTTGAAAAGTCAAAAGACTCGTAACACCCGTAACTCACGTAACTTCCCATTTCCTCAATCAATGAGCATTCAATTCCATTTATGCAAAGATCATTATAAATTGAAGATGGAGGAAGAATCAACAACAAGAAGAGAAGCAAGGAAGAACGAAAGAAAGAGCACATATAAAATTCATACATAAAGTTTTTCAGAGTTTCAACAAGTCAAGATTATCTTGGATTAAAGATCCATAATTTTGAGCTTCATTTTCTTGGGTGATATCATGAATTCTAGTTTGTTTCTAGAATTTCATGTATTCTTGTTAATTACTATGGAAGAGTAATTTTTCAGATCTAGGTTTTGTTGAACTCTAATTTTATTTTGTGATGAGGATTGGGTTTAATGAAAGATTGATGTTCTTTTGTTCAATTGCATTTTTCTTAACTGTTTCTTAAGTTTGTATATCCGGAATGCAAGCTTATGTATGATTTTCATTTAAGTTAATTGAAAGATTACTTTTATGATTTGATCTATGCAATTGAAGAGATTTGTTTGTAATCCTAGACATAGAATGGCAAGAATCTTCTATTATTTTTATGAGTTCATGTTATTAATGCAAATTTAGGTTGCTATTGATTGAGGAGACATCCTAATTGATTAACCTAGGTTTAGACAATTTGTTAGATTCGAAAGAATTGACATTTTGCTTAAGGAATTCTATAGCTTAAGAACTAAATCTTAAATATCTAGTATGAGTTGCCAAGGATTCACATGATAAATTAGGTGAAGACAAAATCTGGATCCTTTGTTCTTATTGAATCTTGTTTGTTTGTTATTAGATTAGTGTTAATATTGTTCAAAGTAAATTAGATAAAATAGTAATCATCAAAATTATTGGTTACATAGGAGAGAAACGGTAATACTAGTACTTCATATCCAGATCCTAGAGGACGACACCTGTATTAATTCTATTCTGCAATCGATAGGTACACTGCCTATTGCCTTTATAGTGAATTAAGAATGGGACTTTATAAATTTAAAACTATGCTTGAAGGCAATCATCATTAAGCAATGATTTTTACAAGTTAAAATGAGTTTAGGCATGAGTAAGGTGTTAAACAAGTAATGAAATTAAAATAAAAAATTTTGAGCTAGTGATCAATCGTCAAGTTCGTAATTTGAGATGATGCATAAGTAATCACTTAGTATTTGAGCTCAAATTGCAAGTTTTATGTGTTAAATGAAGTCCTTAGGTAATTGATATAGTAAAGCCTTAAATTTTAATGCTTTAAACAAGTTTTCCCTAAATGAATCATTCAAAAAGTGGATTTTCTAAAATTCGGATTTTTGAGTAAATCATATTGGAAAACATATTTATAAAGTGTAAAATGGAAATTTTTATGTAGAAATGAAGGTCATAAGTAATATATATAATGAAGACTTAATTTTAACAAAAATAATTATATTTTCTTAAGTAATAAATCCAACACAAACGGAAATGATCAAAGTTAGAAAACTAGATTTTTCAAAAAGTAGTTATAGTTGAAGCCTTGCAAAATAAAGAGTTCCAAAATTTTCTTTTACCAAAAATCATCAAGACCATGCATACATGAAACTCATTTCATGCCATTCATGTTAGGAAATCACTCATATTGCATGTATGGCTATTTTATATAATAAAAACATTACAAACATTTACAAAACTATTTTTCGGAATCGGAAACCGTTACTGATCAGATCTGATCCCTCTGTTCCGAGACCTAAATGTTTGCAAAACTTAAATATAATATTAGAATTAGATAGATCTTTCGAAGTAGATAGAAATCGATATATAATTTGCGAGATTCCGAGTTAAAATGACCAAATTATGGCCGTTTTAAGTTGGAATTCCCGCTTAGGACGAGAATTACGAATTTAATAGTTCGTATAAGATCATTTAGATTAGTTTGAGTTGAAATACTTATTAGAGTATTTCTTCCTTTTTAGAAGATTCTGAGATCGACGATTCCCTACCACCAAATTATTATTACTAAAAGACCGGTGATCCAATGGCCGAGTGAGTTTTCTCCTTATTTTGTTACCTTGATTGTGATTATAGTTAGTTGCATTAGAATTATAGAAATAAGATAAAAATCGATATGAATGGAGATGGGATATATGATGAGACTGTGATGAATGTATGCCAAAGAATACTAAAGCATATCGAAACCACGATTTGATTGGATAACTACACCGTTCATATTATTCCTGTTATATGTGTGATATTGGTTGGTCGCTCTAAAGAATGTATAAATATTTTTGTCCTAAGCAAAAAAAATTAAATTAAATTGGTCATGCATCACATCAGACATATTGCATTTGGTAGCATGCTACTCCTACGCAGGTCGATTGGTATGGTCCGTTGTTGCCTCGTTTGGATAACGAGCCCGGTGCCAGAGCTCATTCAGGGGTACTAAGGCACATGTGGATGCATCCTTGGATGAGCCTAGTCGAGTCGAGTGCTAAGAGCCGAGGGCTTGGGGACTAGATGTCGTCGTGTAGACTCAATACCATTCCTAACCCAAGATACGGAGGGCGTAAATCCGTTCTATGTGTGGGCTCCAGATACCCATGCATAATTGCTTGCTCACGTGTTTGTTCATGCATAGCATATGATTGATTATAACTTGATTGTTATGGTACTGAATTAAGGGAATTCTCACTAAGCTAGTGTAGCTTATACCCCAATAGTTGTTTAAATGAACAGGTTATCTTAAGAATGCAAAGTGGGGACCGAATTGGTTGGAGCCGGAAATGACTCCGGGATTTCGGCAAAGAATACGAATGCTTGAAGTTATCAACTAGGTTTTATGATTTTCCTTGTAATAGTTTTATGTAGTTGAATCTTTTGATGAATTGAAATGGAAGTTGAATGATTTGTATTTTGAAGTATAGTGATTCATATATGAAGTATAGTGGTTTGTATCTGAAGTATAGTAAATTTGTATTTCCTTTACATTGTTACTCAATTGTATCAACATAAAATGTATCATTCCGATGTGTCTTCTCTATGTGTTAGACGCCTTGTACATAGTATGGAAGCCTTCGCGTGACTGAGGTGGTCATTCTTAGGCTTTAATATTGTGTACGGCGGACTGCCACGTTTAGAGTACCCTTCAGAGCATGACAGGGGTAATCAAGGTTTTGAAATCAAGCATCAAAATGACATCTATGTAGTAGATGTGAACAGTAAGAGTTGCATATGTAAACTGCAACGGTTAAGAGGGATACCTTACCCACTTGATGTATTTGCCATTCATTACATAAACAAAAATATTGAGGACTATGTTGATATGTGCTATAAGAAGGAACCATTCTTGGCATCTTACTATTTTTGCATACCAATTGCTCTTAGAATGCGATTTTAAAAGAGTAGTGATCGTCTTAGACCTGCTCCACCTGCCCCCCACATGAGACCTGGTCAAAGGCCAACCAAACATAACAAAAAGTCAATTGAATGTATGGGATTGAAGATGTTGCAAAAGGGGTAGGTCCAAAAGTGTGCTAAGTGTGGTGGTCATGGACACAACAGGAGAGGGTGCAAAGGATTAGAATCAACTAGCTCCACCTCTCAAGTAATGATTGCCATATCATGTCTTAGATTATTTGATTTCTTGTCTACCCATTTGCATATCCACCTCCTTCATATATGTTCAAAATGGAAACAATGTTAAATGTGAGTGTAGAATGTATGCCTTATGGTTCTTGAAGGAAGAAAGGGTTGTGTGATTTTAAAATTTACTTTGACGAACAAATCCAACAAACAATGTTAAATGTGAGTGTACAATATGTCTTCGTGTTCTTTGTTCTTAAATTCTATGTGCATAAACTCCTCTAGTGAAGTGGAGAAAGACTATCACTAATAAAACCTGCACTTCTTTACTTTAACATCATAAAAACGATAACAATAAAAATTGCAAGCAGCACTTATGATGAAACCAAGCAATGAACTAATATCATCTTTTTTCTCTTCCCAGACTTCAAACTTTCTTAATGCAAGCCAATTTTTCCTATGTTGCATTTGATAGGACTATAGTTTTCTCCTATTTAGTTTAGACAATAACTTGTAAAACAATTCACCTTCTCTAAAAATCCATATATCGAACCTATTCCCAAAAGTCATCTTTTTTCACTCTAAATTTCTACATCAAATCAACAACAACAACTAGATAAATATTTAAATTCCTTATTTGTAAACCCCTAAAATTTAAGGTAATTTCAAGCTAAAACCCTAAACCCAAATGTCAACCGGAAGCCCTAAGTCAACAAATTCCTAGGAAACTCTAGCAGTGTAGATCTGGTAACCTCGTGTTCCTAAGTTAAGAAGTCAAATTATGAATGAAGAGTATAGATTGGTTAATAATAATATTAGGGTGCATAAGAATATCATATTAGTGAATTTTTTATTTATTTCGAACCCGATCGGATACAAACTTCGAAAAGCGTGTCCCGAGGCTCGAAATATTAAAAATATGATATTAGTACCGTTAGATTCGTAATTTCGTAAGATTTTCAAATATATCAGTTATATAATTTTTCGGGTTATAAAAGTTACAATTATAGCCTTTTATCGTATTTTCATTACTACCAATACTTTAATTGTATAATCTACTTTTTTATTTTTTTTCTCACTATTCATCAAGTACAACTACCCATACCCTATTTCTTACATCCCTACATCCTATTTCTTACAATTTACTTTTCTAATACAACTTTTACTATTTAAATTACTTATTTAATTTTGAAACTTACACAATACAAAACAAAACATCTCTTTCTCTCCCATACTCTCCCAAAACCGGTGCTTCTAGTACCCTCTCCCTCTCTCCAATTTTGTTTCATTTTTCTTTTATTCAAATAAAGCAAACCATAATCCATTTTTTATAAATACCCCTTTATGACTTCACCATTTCACTTTCTTTCTTTCTTCATTTTTACTTTTAGAAAATTTTTGCAAAACTCTCCCCTCCTCTCCTCCAAATGCCATGAGCCCTCCTCTCTCTACACACACACATACACTTTTGTTTTCTTCAAGTTTTCTCGTTCCAAACCACTAATAGGTAATAGATCTACACCTTACCATCTTAAAAACATATAATGGTAAGATCATTCATGTGTGATTCCACTCAAAAATCCCCATGAGCTTCAAGCTAGAGATATGGAAACACTTGAACATGAGATCCTTGCCATCACAATGTTATAGATCTTGTTATTTATGTTGTTTGGTTGTTATTTTGCTTTATTATTAAGTTATGTTGTTATTATTAATGTTTTGTGCATGTCTTCATCATTTAACCATATCTATATAATGAACATAATGCATTTGCATTCATGACTAGTATAATAAACTAGATCTAGTTGTTTTGAGTTCATAAATGCCTTAGGTTTTTGTTTTATGCACATAAATAACTTGTAATAGCATGATAATAGTGGGGAAATGTTAGAAATCTTAAGATCTATTTTAGTTTCAATAAAAATGAATTTTTGAAATTCGGATAAAAAAGAAACCCTATTTAGAAAAGCTATTTTTCAACTTCAAAATGAGTATTTTACATTAAAAATGAAAGGCTTAGGGAATAGGTATCATAAATGAGTGATCTTGATGAGTAAAGCTTAGATCTACTAAGAAATATTTTCAAAACAAGGAAAGTTTAAAAGTTATGTTTCAATCCCAATAATAAACTCAAAATTCGTAATGAAGGAAGCTTGATATGTGAAAACCTATTTTTCAACCCCAAAACAAGATTTTTATTAAAGAAATGGAAGCCTTAAGGAGTAGGGTTGATTAGGAATTAGTTTTAGAAAGATTAAATGAGTTTTACAAAAGAAACAATCTCCTAGAAATTTCAAAATTCGGATTTGAAAATTACCCCTATTTAAACACCTATTTCCAAATGCCAAAGTGATGATTTTTATGGAAAAATAGAAGTCCTAGGAGATACATGTAATAAAGACCAAATTTTGACAAAGATAAGTGAAATTTATTCAAGTATAATCCTAAAACAAGGAAATGTTTCAAAGTATGGATTAAATAATATTTTTCATTCCTTAAAATCTTGCAAAATTCGTAATTAGGTAGACCACCTATGAAAAAATCTACTTTTCCAACTCCAAAATGAAGAATCTTATTAAAATAATGAAGGTGTTAGGCATATAGGTCATCAAGATTGAGTTTTGATAAAAGCAAGTGTGATTTTGCAAGAAATAGAACTAGTTTTCTCAACTCTAGTAATTTCAAAAGTTTTGCAAAGCAAAAGTTTTTTAAAAAAATTCTTGATATCATATCATTAAGGATATACATATAGATAGTTCATCTTATAACATTCATGACAATAGCTTGTAAGTATTGCATATACATATAATGCACTTGGTAGAAACAAGGTTAGGAAAATAGTGTCTTATACATCCTATTAAACATTATCTAAGCACATGAGGAAATAGATTTACCAAAACCCATGAATCATGCATTAAATTGAGTCATATATGTATATAATAGAGTCTTTCAAGATATAATGACAGCTAAGTATCTATCAAAGCTTTGGGATGATGCTTGGTTTGAAATTAGGAGTCGAATTGTAGGACGGGAATTTCGTATAGCATTTTGTACCCTACTATTCATGGACCTAACGACCTTGTTTGACAGAATAACTTTAAAAATAGATAGCTCTCGTTGAATTGGTAGAAATCGGTATATAATATGCGAAATTCAGAGTTAAAATAACACAGTTATGGCCGTTTTAAGTAGGAATTTCCTCTCAAGCGAACTTTGACGAACTAATTAGAGTAGGATCTATAGATTCAATTAAATTTGGTAGAAATACTCATTAAAGTTATTTTTTTTTTATTAGAAGACTTGGGAGATGGAATAGACCTTCCCGAAGACTATTACGGTTAAGTGGATTTTCGCTATGGCAAAGTGAGTTTATTATCTTTAAATTTTATGCTTATGATTGTGCTTGTAATAACAGCGGCATTAAAATTAGGGCAATATAAAATTGGATTGCGTATGTGAGTTCTATTTGGGTGAATCGATGGTAAGAATATCGAAATGAGATTATTGTAAATATTTGTATGATTTAGTACAGAATTGAAGTGTCTACAATATCTATGATCACCTATAAATTGTTAATTAATATGCCATGATCTTATAATCAAATTGACCATGCATACCATATGTTGAGTCACATTGCATTTGTTATTATATCTTTGTGGGAAGAAGGCATAATAGCTAAACAACAAGAGGCCTGTAAACTCTAATATTAGCGTAATTGCCAGAATTGAAATGGTAGTGGTGTAAACACTTGTATCAACTACAAAATTGTGAGTGGGTGGGCGCCTGAATCAACTACAATATAAATGAGAAAAATTGAAATCAATGGTCGTATGGGCCTGAAACACCTAACCCCGAATGGAGAGTGTAAATCCATTCAACATAAGACTCCCACAAAGTCTTATATATTGTATGCTCACGTGTTTGTGCATTTCATACGACTAATAATATAACTTGTTTTGTCCTATTGTATAATTGAAGTATTTAATTTGGAAGTGAAACTCACTAAGCTTGTACGCTTATACCCCTATAGTTTCCTGTTGCAGTATGATTATTTATGGCTTTCCCCGATAGGCCACTTTCCTCAGGTACAACTTATGGAATTTTAGGAGCTTTTTTAAGAAGTCGGGACCTAGATATTAGGCATAGACTTCTAGTTAAATCTCCTTGATCTTATATATATATATATATATATTTATTGTTATAAGAGCCTTTTTCGGAACTAAGGACTCTTAATATTTTTTACGGGGGTATGCCTCTTAGATCTTGTAATCAATTAATCTGGTTATAACTGTTATGATTTATATTTTTATCGCTATGTATGTCTTTTTAAGCTATTTTGATTCAAAGTATGGTTCCCTATATATTGAACGTGAGCCTTACACCCGGTGTCTAAACTCATGGAGTGACTAAGCTGTCATACTTGAGTTTAAATATCAAGTGTAGCGGACTGTCGCGTTTAAAGTAACATTTGGGGCGTGACATTATTAAATTAATCTCTAATCCATAGGAAAAGTTTGATGGACAAGTGGAAGACTTGTAGAAGAAGGTAGTAGATGCATCCTCAAATTCATACAAAGTAATGGTAGTGTAAATCAAGAAGTTTGATTCACTTGCTGCCTTTTTAGTAAGTCAATTCTAAATTCTTGATGAACATGAGTGTTGGTTTGAAGTTTGATAAGTATTCATGAGTTGATGAATGATTTAGTATTAGATTGATGTTTCAATTTGATTTCAATGATGAGATTACTTGTATATATATGTGTGTGCGTTTTGAATCAGTGCAAGCATATAAGAAGATGAATTTAATCTAAATAAATAAGTGAATTCTTGATTGAGCATGCAATAGCATATATGAACAAAGTGTGAAACTTAAGTTTAAAATGATGACACTATAAGAAAATTGATCTTTAGATATAAAAAAATTTGTGATAGAAAATTTCTATCTCTAAATAATTTGATAAGCATAAGAATTGCAATAGATTTGCGATGACAAATAATGGAGAGTTTTGATAGTTTATTTATATGTTAACAACAGAATTTGCGACGGATTATCTACATATTTGCAAGGAAATCAAATCAGTCGCAAATTTGTCTCTAATTTTATAGCGAGAAAGGGAAATTTTTTGGCGCTACATTGTTTTTTTTTTTTAATTTTGTTTCAAATATGTCTCTAAAGTCATGTATATATTTACATGACTTTTAGAGATACATTTGAATATGTCTTTAATTCTTTTAAAAACCTTTTAGTAATATATAATATAAATTATATTTTGCATGTCATATTATAAAATATATCATAATGCAAAAAATATTTATTAAGTTATCTAATAATATAATGTAAATTATATTTTAAATATTATATTATGATATGTTTTTATAATATAATAAAATATATAGAAGATTCGTAATGTAAATAGGTGGTGAAATAACCTTATACTAATAATAATAATAGAAAATTTCCCCTCTTCCTCACTATCCTACAGAAAACGATCCTCCTTCTTCTCCTTTCTTTCTCTTTCCCTCCTTCCATTTCCAAAACTCTAACCCTAACCTAACCTAAATTTTTTCTTGTTGTTGTGCTCCCAAACATCACCAAACTCATCTCTTTTTCTTTTTCTTCTTTCATCAATCCCAACCTCCATAAACCTTACACTAAGACCACCAGACCAAACCTAAAACCTCAAGCTGCCACCACCACCCACTAACCTCGACTTTCTCATGTCTTTGGCCCTTCTCTCTAGACCATCAACTCTAAGTAAGTTCTCTCACTCTCACTCTCTCTCTCTCTCTCTCTCACACACACACGCGCGCGCGCGCGCTGTCTCTCCCTAAACACAAACATAGATATATTATATGTATATTCTCGAGATGTCATCTAATAAATTTCCTTGAATACGTTGTTGCTTAATAGGCTTTGATATATTTATGTTTTGTAGAAAATGTTTTGTGAACCCTTTTTCATGTTTTATGATTAACTAATGTTTATTGGATAGTTAAATGTTTTCCTAGAAAATGTTTTGTTGTTGAAGGCTTGATTTTGTTTTTTCGTTTTTTTAACAGGAAAATGGGATAAATATTTGGTTTATATAGTGCAGCCTTCAGTATGTAAAGGTCAGTTCTTCAATTAGCGGTAATTTAATTCCCTCAAACGATTGAAGTGTGGCAAATGATTGGTTAATTGGTTTGGTTATGAAACTTTTTCGAAGTCATCTCTGTAATTGAATATAGATGGATACCTATATAAAATAGCAAAAGAAGTTGGTGGGTTTTGTCCCTTTTTGTCTATTTGGTCCACCGAAGCTATGGACTTTCATAAGTTGACTATTATAAGATTTCTATAGTATAAGATGTATTCAGTATTATTTTATTATTATATTATTATTATTATTATTATTATTATTATTATTATTATTATTATTTGATTAAACATGGACCCCTATTATTTCGAAACATGCACACAAGAGCAACATCTAGTTTACTCAACTAGAAAAGGATAGAAAATAGGGTTTAGATCACACTGTCATCCTTCTTAATGTTGTGTTAAGTGAGAAACTCAATTAGCTCATCCAATTTCTTGTAGGAGTATCTACCCTCTCTCATGGATTTTCTTGCTTTATTATTATTATTTTATTTTATTTTTTTGCTAAGTTAACAAAATTTAGGATTTATGTCGTATAATCTCAACTATGAATGCAAGTGAAAGATTAAGTCTTGTGGAGTTCATGAAAGATAAAGAAAGGGTTTAGGAAGAGATGGAGAAAGAAAATCAATTGCAAGAGATTAAATTGAATGAAGTTAGCATTTGGTGGTTTTATGATATGATTCTTAATGGTGCTGTTAAATAGGACAATATGAATGAGAGCAAAGAACATGGGTTCTTGGGGTTTAGGAATTCCGAGAATTCATTCCTTTATTGGATTGATAAGATGAAAGGTTACAAGATCATTCCTTGAAATTTAGTAAAAATCTTCTTTTTTTGGTAATAAATTTGGTTTGGATCTAGAACATGCTTAATGCCTATGTCATTGGGAAATTTTTATTTCTATCAAGGTGTGTACTTGAGCTAAGATAGGTTCTGCATAGTCTAATGGCAGCATGATTCTGGAGAGCTATCTATATGATTCCAGCATTGAGCAAAGCAGGATCAACTATGCGAATGGGAGATTGGGGGCCAGACTAATTATTTTGTGGAAGATGCAAATAACTGGAAAAATTAAACCTCTAAAAAACTTGTTTTAATTTGTTATTTTAATTCTTTAGATTTTGATGAGATGCCTACGAACGGTGTTTGAATTTTGACAATGGCACCTGCTAAAGATTTTTCTATCTTATCTACAAAGTTCACGCATTAAGATGATTTAAACTATAAACAACAACCTTATTGCTTGTTCTTTTATGTAGGAGATGAAATAGAATTGATAAAAGTTGCAGAGCTTAGTGATTTGGATGAATGAAGAATGTGCCTTAAGTAACTACATCCATAAAAACAGTTACCTGGACAAGGTAATGACTACATAAAAAATATGTTTCAGAAAAGGGTTCATTTGATCATGCCACTTGCTTCAACGGTGATAGATATATATATATATATAATATATTTTCTAGAGAAAAATTATGGCTTAGATAGAGATAAGGTACTTCTAGAAAGTTACGTTGCAAAGGAAAATTTCATTAACTTCATCGAATGCAAATTATAGTTTCATCATCATCCATTATTACTCAATAGAAATTTAGAGAGATACTACAAAAGATGCAAGAAGATATGCAAGAACGGATGGGAAATAGAGAACACGAGTTGCAAGAAAAAATGGAGAAAAGAGAGCTAGGCAAATGGAAATGAGAGACGAGAGTTTCAAGAAAGATTAGAGAAAAAGAGAAGAAAAAATTCAAGGCAGAATTGAGAAGTCAAATGGAAGCTTTGCTAGCTGAACTTGTCAAGCTTCATGGGACATAATTATAGATACATTTTGGATGATATTTCATATGCTAACATTTTTAATTTTTGTTAAGACTTCTTGTTTATTTTAGCACTTGTGTTTTGACTCATTGTTAGGTTTTATGTTGATTGATATGTATGAGATGTTATCTTTTGGATCTACATCAATTACATATATGGGTACCTTCATGTTTTATGATGAAAATAATTAAGTGAAAATTTAGTACCATATCATTCATTTTATGTATATATAATAGGTTTGAGATTATTTATACAAAAAAAAAAGACTATAGTGAGTTTACAGTCAATTAAAAGAGATTTGAGGTGGAAATTATGGATAAATAAGATTTACTATTGCAATATTACATCAAACAGAGAGAATTTGCAACAGGATTTATAAATAAATAATATTTTATTTATATTATTTATTAAATTAGGGAGAGATTTAATAAATTAATTAATTAAATTATAATTCGTAAAAAAAAATAAAACAAATTTGTGACAAAAACTTAAAATAAAAATTATTAATAAATTATAAATAGAGATTAATTTACGATCACAAAATTTGTCTTTAAATCTTTTGTTGTGAATTTTCAAAACAAATTTGCGACAAAATTTGTAAGTATTAGAAACAGAATTTCTACTGCAAATTTTGTAGCGATGAAGGTTTTTGCGAGAAAATTTTACAAACGGAAATTGTGTCTCTAAAACCTTTAGAGACAGAATTTATACCTTTAGAGACAAAAATTTCTGTTTTTAAAGCCCATTTTTCTTATGGTGTGAATATCATGTTAGAATGGTTTAACATGAAGTTTATAAGTGTTAGACTTGAAATAGTGTTAATAGTTAATAATTTAGTGAAGATTAAATGAGTTTAAACATGTTTTGGACATTTTGCATTTAAATTTATGTTGTTGGAAATTCCATAAAGTGTTTAAAGAGTTTGGATGTTCTTAAAGTGGGTAGATGATGATATTGGAGATGAAATGTGATTTCTATAATGTTCATGTTAATATTCAATATGATTCAATGTGAAATTGTGATATAATAGTTTTGATTCATTGTGATATAAGAGTTGAAATTGGTTTGTGTTTAAGTTTCCAAAAATTTATAGGAAATTACTTTAAATATTCATGAAAATCTTCAAACTCATATTCAAAGTGATTTTCGAGAAAATTATATTCAAGTTAGATCTTAAATTCAAGCCAAATTCAACTTAAAATGTTTTTTTCATCAAATTTGCATTTTGATTGTTCTTAAAAGGTAATAATTCATAGATCAACATGGAATCAATAAGAAATCAAATTATAAACACAAAATTTCCAATTTAGAATCAAAGACTTGAATCAAAGTTAGTTTGAATGTAAACCCCGGAAAATTTCAATAAATAATTTCAAGACGAATTTCGAAAATAAACCCAAAAAAAAAATCACTCCAAATTAAAACCGAATTTCAACTAGTCCAAAAACACGAGCGAATCCAGAAATTTCCAAAGCTTGAGAAAAATAAGAATCCTTAAAAATAAAATAAGAACTCAACATACTTCAATTTCAAAACCACTACGTATGACAAACTCTATACGTAACCCCGACTTATAAAAACGGGTAATATAAAGCCCAAAAACAAATTATTAAAAAGTAAATAACGATTAACTTTCGAAAATGAAACTCAATTCAAAAATTCCGAAAACGTTAAAAGATATTAAATACTTGCAAAAATAAAATTTAAAATAAACTTCTCAAATTAAATATGTTGTATGAACATAAATATCAGTTTCCAAATTGGCAAAGGTCTAAACTGAAAAATCACCCGGAAACCCTAACCGGAATATAATAGTGTAAGTCCGGCAATCTAGTGCCCCTAACCCTAGAGGTCGAGATGTAGTTTAAATATATAGAATAGCTCATAGTAATATAAGTTTGTTTAAAAATATAAGATTGATAAATTTTTTACCTAGTTCGAACCCGTTCGAATACAGACTTCGAAAAGCGTGTACCGGGGCTCGAGATATAAAAAATATACCAATAGTACCGTTAGACTCGTAGTTTCATAAGATTTTCAAATATATCAGTCATGAAATTTTTTGGGTTATAAAAGTTACGGTTATAACCTTTTTATCGTATTTCCATTATTACCAGTAATTGATTGGTCTTTTGCACTATTCATTTTATTTCATTAAAAAATTTTATTATTCTTATAAAGTCTTATATTATTAGATAAATATTTTATATATTATAAGAAATTTTTGTTTTTCTAAAATTTAGTTAATTCAGGCTTTTACGGGATCAGATTCTGTTTAAGGCCCGATACTAAAAATAAAATAAATTTATTTAATAATTGAAAAAATTTTTTATTTTCATAAGATAATTTTTTATAATTTTTCGGGTTATAAAAATATCATTTATAGCCCATATTCGCGTATTTTGATCATAACGGTAACATATTTGTTAAATTACTAAAATAATTCAAATAATTATTTAATTTTAAATATGAAAAATCTGCTACAAATATTTGGAATAGATTTTCTAATTTTATTTTATTTTAATTTATTTTATTAATAAAGTACTTTTACAACCCATACCTTCAAGTACACCTTCACATATCACTTCTTTTCAATTCAATCTTTCTACACATTATCTCACAATTGATGGCAGATTTTTGACTCTTTCATGGCTGCCATTGTCCTTTATTTACTCTATTTTGACTAAAATTAATTATATTTCAATCATTCTTCAAAAAGTTACACATACCATTAATTACATTACAATTTTAAGTCAAAATTCAACAAAATTTCCTCTCTCCCTCTCTCCTCAAATTCACGCCAGCGCCGGCACCCCCCCCCCCCCCCCCCCCCCCCCCCCCCCCCCCTCTATTTTCTGCTATGTTTTATTTTTTTCTCTCTTCAATTAATTAAAACACATTTAATACACTCATTTTCTCTCTCTCCTTCATTTACTCCTTCTTTTCTTTTTCATTCTTTAGCTTTTTCTCTCTCTTTTTCCTCTCTTTTCCTCTCCATTTTTGCTCTTGTTCTTAGAAGAACCAAGCTGCCCCCATTCCATTCTTGAGCCTCCACACATATTTCTTGAAAATTTTTAAGTAAATCTTCCTCTCAAAGCTTCCATAGGAATATAGGTGTAGGTAAAGTATAATGAAGGTTTCATGCATCAAATGACCTTCCATATGCTTAAAAGCTTAGGATGATGATGCAAAAAATGAAACAATCCTTTTCTCCACTTTTATTATCTTGTTTAAAGTTGATAATTTTGTAGCTTTGATTTTGTTTATGCCATAGATCTTGTTATTTAAGTTGTTTATTTGTTATTTCTTATGATTTATGCATAGATCTATCATCCACATATTCATCTTAGTGATTCATCCATTTAAAACTAGTTTAAAAGACTAGATCTAGTGTTTTGAGTTCATAAATGCATTAAACCTTTGTTTATGTTCATGAACAACTTGCTATAATATGATGATGGTAGGAAAGTTATAGGAAACTCAAGATCTATTTTATTTTCAAGCAAAATGATTTTTGAAAATTCCGATGAAAATGAGACCATATTTAGAAAAGTGATTTTTCAACTTCAAAATGTGTATTTTTCATTTGAAATGAAGGGCTTAAGGTATAGACAACATAAATGAATGATTTTGAAAAGTAAAGTTTAGATCTATGAGTTTATAGTTCATTATCATGGGTTTCATTTAGATATATGTTCATATTATGTGCAAATCTTAGATTTGAACTTGAACAAAAGTAGTGAAATTCGTATTTTGGCAAGACCAATATTTAAAAACCACTTTCCAAGTGTCAAAATGTAATTTTTACTTAAGAAAATGAAGGCTTAATATATGTATATCATCAAGACTCCTTTTTACAAGAATCTAATGTGATTTTCAAAAGTTATTTTCAAAATAAAAATGTCATTTTCGGATTTTGGCCAAGGCATATTTTAAAAACATGTTTTCTAACTCAAAAATGAAGTTTTTGTTTAAGAAATGAAAGGCTCTTAGGATAGGATATGTAAGGAATGGATTTTCATAAGTTTAGATAGATTTTATCAAAAGGAATATCCAAAAATGAATTTTGTAAATTCGGATCTCAACCAAGACCAATTTTTAAAACCCATTTATCAACTCAAAAACTCATGTTTTATGTGAAAAATGAAGGGTATAGGTAATAGGTATCTTGAAGGAATGATTTTTACAAGTTAAAATGAGTTTAGGCATGAGTAATGTGTAAAACAAGTAATGGAATTAAAATGAAAAATTTTGAGTTAGTGATCAAATTGTCAAATTCGTAATTTGAGATGATACATGGTAATCACTTAGTATATGAGCTCAAATTGCAAGTTTTATGTGTTAAATGAAGTCCTTAGACAATAGATATAGTAAAGCTTCAAATTTTGATACATTAAACAAGTTTTCTCATAAGAAATATGCAAGAAATGATAATTTCCAAAATTCTGATTTTTGTGAAAAGCTTGTTTAAAAACATATTTACAAAGTGTAAAATGGAAATTTTTATGAAGAAATGAAGGTCATAAGTAATATATATAATGAAGACTCAATTTTGACAAAAATAATTATATTTTCTTAAGTAACAAATCCAAAACAAATGGAAATGATAAAAGTTAGAAAACTAAATTTTTCATAAGTAAGTTGTTATTGTGGTCTTGCAAAATAAAAAGTTATAAAATTTCTTTTTAGCAAAAACCATAAAGATCATGCATACATTAAGCTCATCTCATGTCATTCATGTTAGGAAATCATTCATATTGCATATATAGCCAATTTATATAGTAGGAACATTACAAACTCTTACAAAACTATTTTTCGGAAATTGAAATTGTTGCTGCTCTAATCTGATCCGACCTTTTCTAAGCTTCAATGTTTTCAAAACTAAAATACAATATTAGAAATAGATGGATCTTTCAAAGTAGATAGAAATTGATATATAATTTGTGAGATTCCGAGTTAAAATGACCAAGTTATGGCCGTTCTAAGTTGGAATTCCCGCTTAGGACGAGAATTACGAATTTGATAATTCGTATAAGATTGTTTAGATTAGTTTGAGTTGAAATATTTATTAGAGTATTTCTTCCTTTTTAGGAGATCCCGAGATCGACGATTTCCTGCCATCGAATTATTATTACTAGAAGACCGGAGGTCCAATGGCCGAGTGAGTTTTCTCCTTGTTTTGTTACCTTGATTGTGCTTGTAGTTAGTTGCATTAGATTCTAGGAACAAGATAAAAATTGATATGAATGGGGACGGGATATATAATGAGGCTATGATGAATGTATGCCAAAGAATACTAAAGTATATCGAAACCACGATTTGATTGGATAACTGCACTGTTCATATTAATTTTGTTATGTGTACGATATTGGCCGGTCAGTCTAAAGAATGTATAAATATTTTGACCTAAGCAAAAAGTAAATTGATCATGCATCGCATCGGGCATATTGCATTTGGTAGCGTGCTACTCCTACGCAGGTCGATCGGTATGGTCCGAGGACTCGTTTGGATAATGAGACCCGGGATTAGAGCTCATTCATAGGGAACTAAGGCGCATCGGGGATGCATTCCATGTGTGAACCTAGCCAAGGCGAGTGCTATGAGCCGAGGGCTTAGGGACTAGCAGCGGTCGTGTAGACTTCAATACCATCCCTAACCCAAGATATGGAGGGCGTAAATCCGTTCTGTGTGTGGGTTCCGGATACCTATACATAATTGTTTGCTCATGTGTTTATTCATGCATAGCATATGGTTGATTATAACTTGCTTGTTATGGTACGGAATTAAGGGAATTCTCACTAAGCTAGTGTGGCTTATACCCCTATAGTTGTTTAAATGACAGGTTATCTCAAGAATGCAAAGTGGGGACTGAATTGACTGGAACCGGGAATGACTCCAGGACTTTGGCAAAGAATACGAATGTTTGAAGTTATCAGCTAGTTTATGATTTGTCTTGTAATAGTTTATGTAGGGAAGTCTGTGGATGAATGTAATCGAAGTTAAATGATTTGTATTTTGAAGTATAGTGATTTGTATCTAAAGTATAGTAAATTTGTATTTCCTTTATATTGTTACTCAATTGTAGCAACATAAAATGTATCATTCCGATGTGTCTCCTTTATGTGTTAGATGCCTTGTACGTAGTATGGAAGCCTTCGCATGACTGAGGTGGTCATTCTTAGGCTTTAATATCGTGTACGGCGGACTGCCATGTTTAAGCTACCCTTCGGGGCGTGACATTGAACATGTAAAAGTTTGCTTTGATCTTATCGACTGGACATTGATTATGAAAACTTGTTTGTGACTTTTAGTTTAAAATATATTTTAAAAAATAATAATAATCATAATTGGGTACAATTATAAAAATAATAAAACTATCTGTTAGATAATACATTAATTAGTTAAAAATAAAAATAAAGAAATTACATTTTATTCTAAACAATTACTAAATTAAGCCTAGCTTAACCCATTGTAATCTAACATCCCATTCCAAGTCTAATGAATTTAATTTCATATTTGAATGCGCTAATCCTAATTATCTCAAAAAGCTCATTACCTTAAAACAACTCAATTATCTTATCTCTATCTATTAATGGACTCAGTTATCATATAATGAACCTAAAAACTATACTAAGCTTACCTTAGACTTTAGTGCATATTAATTTGTTTAATATCTAAATTTATCACTTTGTACTTGATATGGATTTTACGCTGCTACTTTAAAGGATATAAGTTAATCTTAAACAAGCGCATGCTATATATATGACTTTAACTTGACTAACTGATTAATCAAATATTGCCAATCAAGTGAATTTGTATTTTAAATCTCATATGTGATACTTTATTTTAAAAGATTCCTATTTTCAATTGTATCTACCTTTTAAACTATTATAAGATATTGATATCTGTTAGGTACGTACTGGCATGTGTGTTGATTGCTGGGATAGACATGTTAAATTAAATTAATACTTAAAAAATTTCTTAATAAATGTTTGTTGAGCGTGCATGGTTATTTTTAAGACTTGGGTCGAGGGGAGACAACCTTGCATGGTAGTACTAGCATGGTAGTTGGGCACTTAGGCTACTAGTGGTAGCCCGGTATATAGTTAATAGGACAAACGGTTTAGGTAAATTTCATTCATGTAGAGAAGAGTTATAATAAGTGGGGTAATAATGAGCTTTGTTACACTACTTTTACACAGTGAACTAATATAGATAAATATGAGTAATGGTTGTGACTCCTTATATGAGATTATTACTTGTAGATGTAGAAGATATAGGTATTTGTGCTACCTATACCAATCCCCTAAATAGTTGCAACTACTGACGACCCTGAGGTTCGTAACATGTTGTCTGAGTGTAAATACTCAACTCTTGCTCGTTTCACTTTAATCAAGAATATAAATTGTTAGTTGTTATATTTGTATTAGATTAAATGTGTACGATCATATTATGTGTGCTTATGTTGCTATCGTATTAGATTTCAGCTCATTTCTTTCTTTGTTCAGGTGATGTTAGATATTGGTGAGGGATTGGATGTGAAATACCCTAAGTTTCAAGGTATTCTAAATAAGAGTTGATAAAATTAAAATAAGACAATAGACGGTCAATTTTAAACTTGATTTCAAACTTAATTTAGAATTTGAACTTAGATAAATTTAATTAAGTCAAGTAAATTAAACTATAGAGTATAGCTAGATAGATAAACATAATGAAATTAGAAAACAGATTTAATCGAAATTAAGATTTCAAATATTCCTTCCCATTTATATATTTGCTTTAATTACCCATTTCATGAATCAAATTCTTTAAATTTGAATCCTACTTCTTCCAATTTTTCTATTTACTATAATTATCTTTTGCAACAAAATCAAATTGCCTCATCCTCTTGATAAATTTTTACTTGAACTCTTTTTCTTTCAATTTTCAATCGAACCTAATCTCTTAAGTCCAATTACCAAAAAAAAAAAAAAAAAAAAGGGCTTATTTAGCCATTTTCCACTAAATTCTATTTCTTAAATGCTCATAAATTTTAAAATCGATTTCTTGTTGAAAGGTATTAGTTTTTATGTCCTAAATTTCTAAATCCCAATTAAAATCAAATTTGATATAAATAGTTACTCAAATTAATTAAAGTAAATTATAGAATATGATTAGTGTAACGCCCTAAAAATTTAATCAAACATTAAATCAATTAAGGCTACCGCTATGTATAATAATCTAAAGTATTACATGCTCAGGCTTTCTTTAAAATATTTCGTTTATGTTGAACATTGCTACTCAATTTTAGGTTATGAAATCGTTTAGTTAGATTTTCAAATAATTGGATTTCGCAGTGGAAATTTTATTTTATAAAACAATTTTTAAATAAAAACTCTACTCCCAACCAAGTAAACCAACTTTCTAAGAAAAATTTTTTTAATAAAACATGTTACAATCTACTCTTATGGATAGATAATCATTTACAAACATATGGGCACCAAAAGGCCCTTTATGGAAATACAAATTTATAAATAAATCCAGTCTCTATAAAACAAAACAAAAAGAAAACAAAATAACTAAAAACAGATCCATGCTCCTAACTCACTTCACTCATCCTTCCCGAATCAATAGAAGCTCCCAAAACCCGAGCCAAACAACATCATCATAATCATCATCCTCCTCAAGAGCCATCAACAAAAACAACAACAACAACACCTTTAATAACATCACTCATCTTCATCGTCATTAACAGATCCTGTAAAAAGAACAACAATAACAAAGATGAGTCAAAGCCCAGTACACAGTAACACAATTACATAAGAAGTGATACATCAGCTTAACTAAATGCAATGCATCAATCAATAAGTTATTATCTTTCCGTTAAAATAAACAAATCAACACTGGAGTACTCACACTTCGGAACAAGACAAAGGGAATCTAGGGGTTCTAAGTAATGCTCTCGACGCTCAGGGGGGTTAATATAACTAGTTTGAATCCTTATATCTCCAAGATGATATATCCGAAAATGAGAAAATAGCTTCATCTAGTGATCACAGCCATTACTCAACTCTAATTAAACTCAGTCTACAACATGAATATAGTTCAATTGTTCCCATAAACGCGAACTAAATCATGGTATTTCCCTCCAAGTTTATGCAAACATTACACTGATATCGTTTGCCCCATTAGCTACCCACCGTACCACTTATGAAAGTCATATCTCAATAACAGGGATAACTTAAGCAACTAAACTACCGCACCCATCTCAGGACAAGGTGCCACTCTTCGAACCAGCTACTGATCTTCTACTCTAGGGCAAGAATCAAATTTCAATGGCGGAAAAAACAATCAACACTCATCAATTAATTAAGCCATAGTTCTTAATTCATTTTAAATGCCTATCCTAGCATCCAACAAATAAGTTACTATATACCTTTTATACAAACTCCAAATAAAGACTCAGACACCAACTCAAAAGATAATCTAGAAGATTCAGAAGCCAGATTCAAACATCTGTTTAAAAATTTAAACTCTATAAGAAATCTAATAAAAATCCACTTATCTCAAACTTGTTTTATTATCTTATTTGATCAGATACTAAATAGAAACCCCGCTATGGCTGCGAATATCACCCTGCCAAAATACAGACAGTTCTCTTTTGTCTATAAAAGTATTTCTTTTCACTTTGATTTTACTATTTTATTACAAAAGCATCAACAAAGAATTAATATACAAAAACATTCATTTTCCAAGTAAACACATATTTGAAACAACATATTCCCTATATTATTCAAAGATCATCTTAATTCATTCATTTAAGTCAT
This sequence comes from Combretum micranthum, assembly GCA_024138025.1. Lineage (NCBI taxonomy): Eukaryota > Viridiplantae > Streptophyta > Magnoliopsida > Myrtales > Combretaceae > Combretum > Combretum micranthum. The sequence goes on from JAMXBD010000638.1 coordinate 337,764, forward strand.
TTATTGACTACTAAGCTCATTCTAGCTTAACCTTAGCCAAATTGATTAGAATTAGTCATTTAATTCATTTAATAAGTCAAGTTGATTAAAATTAATCTTCTAATTCATTTTAGCTCAGTGAAATTCATCTAGTCAAGTTGAACTTAGATTAATTAACTAAGTTCATTTTATAACTGACTTCTATATTTAATCCAATTATCTATTAAATCTATAAATCCACTTAATTCATGCTTAATTATATCAATTAACTAATATAACACATTAAATATCATTTATCTACTTTATCTTAGCTCAACAAGATTCATTTCCTAAACAAACATACATTTAACAAGCAAACATGAGTTTTTAACTTTGTCTGGAAAATGTATCAATTGAAAAAAAGTAAAATTTCAACCTTAATATTTTTTGAATTTGCAAAAACTTAAAACATGAAAGTTATAGATCTCTTTTTAAGATTTCTATAGAAACTTGAGTCACCTTAATCCGAGTTTGTATGAAAAAGTTGTGATTAAATGACAAAACATCATCGCAGTAGGTAATTTCATACCCGAGGCTAACCAGACCTAGGTCACGATAGTGATTCTTGGAAAGCTGTCATAAAATGGCCTTTAAGCTAAAAATCACGCCCATGATTTTTGAGTTTCAAACTTTTTGACCAACTTAAGGCTACCAAGAGATGGATCTCACCGTGATTCATGAAAACACCTACATCAAACGCTACCGTGGAATAAATCATGCCCGTGATTCATCAAATTTGTCAAACTCGAGCCTACCAAGGCTTGAAACAAACCCATGATTTGCTTCCTAATAGCTTATACAAACTCTCCTGTTTTTCAAACTCCTTTTTATCAAACTTTTGCACATTCTACTTTAACTAAAACTCCATAAAAGCAACATACAACACATTACACTCACTTAACAACACCAAATGCACAAATACTTCACATCCCTAACATCGCACAACTCCCATAACTTCATAGCCAACATTTAAACATTTCATACTCTACCAACTCACTCATTTACTAATTTATCATAAACTCTACTTATAACTAATATCAATTCATCATATATATGCAAGAAAAACAAGAATAAAAACAATATAAAACAAATGTACTTAGCTTATAGCGAAATTATGCAATTGAAATCTTCTTCTCTCTACTTCATCTTCTTTTTCTTCTTCTTGTACTTGATTTCTCTTCTCCCATATCTACTTCTTGATTCCTTGTTTAATCTTGTTGAGATTGAGATTTGAGATGATTTTTGGGAGATGGAGGAGAGGAAAGAAAGGAAAGGAAATGAGAAGATAAGAGAGAGAGAGAGAGAATGAAAATTGAAGAGAAAAAAAAAAGAGAGAGAAAAGGAAGTAGGGGAAGGAAAAATAAAAAAAAGGATAAGAATTAAAATATTATGATATTTTAGAATAGGAGTATTATGTTTAAACTTTTTGATATTAATTTTAGTTTGAAAGTAATTAGATATAATTTGAGAAATATATTAGGAACTTATAACTTGATATAAAAAATAATTTAAAAGTTTAATTTATATTTGATATTTACTTTGGATTCGGGGTTTTAAAAATGATATTTTTAAAATAGTAATTGATTTTAAAAATTAATAAGAATTTACAATAAAAGATAATTAAAGTTTAAGGTTTATGAGTTTTCAAAACATTTAAAATATTTGTTTGAGATTTAAGAACTGAAATTGAAGAAAAGGAGTCTCCATAAATAATTTGAAGTAAATGAGAAATTTGATTCTTAAGAAAAGTCATTAAGACATATAGACGATTTAAAAGAGTATTTTAAATCTCAAATCTCAATTGGACCTATTTATTAATTTAATTATAACAATTTTTTTTTCATTCCTTTCTTTATTGTCTACTCATTTTATTCATTTAAATTATCTAATTATGTTCAAAATTAACTATCTGCTATATTATTTAATTAAACCATTTCTAAATTAACTAGATAAGAATTAGGGTATTTCAATTAGATAAATTGATATAAATTAGTAAATAGATTTAAACTAACATTTAAGATTTTAAATACTCTTTTTAATCATCTATTTGCCTCAATAATCTTTTTCAATAAATTAGATTATTCAATTCTTTCCGGTCATTCATTTGAACTCCTTATTCTTAAATTTTAATCCCCTAAACCCTTAAACAAACAATTTAAATGTCTAATGGATTTCTAAACCACTGAACTTTAGTTTAACTACCATTTTCTAAACTCCCATAAGTTTCGAATCCATTTGTCTATTTAAACATACCAAATCTTACGTCTAAACCCAAATTAAATATCATATTCTTATAAATTAAATTTCTAAGCTATATTTTTAATTCAACTATTAATTTCTCTGTTATAATTATGAAATTACTTTCTAATTATTTTCAATACTCAAGAAAATCATCCGAAAGGTTTAAACTTAAAACCCCCACTTGAAAATATCTTTAAACTTTATCCTTTATTTCCTTTTCCTTTGACTTTGGCAGCCTCATTTTTCCTTCTTTCTTTTTCTTCTTCCTTCACCTTCCTTCTTCTTCTTATCTCTATTTCTATTTTCTTTCTCATATTTCAACCATAAATCTCAATCCCAAGGAGATCAAAGAGGAGATTAAAGTTAAAAAAGAATATAGAAGAAGGCAAACAAGCTTAGGTCAACTTCAACAACTAAGTTAAAATGAATAAGTTATGACTATTTTAAGATTGAAACTTAGCAACCGAGAATTCTATAGAGAATTAGTTATCTAAAATAAAATTTTGAGTAAGACTAGATTAATGATATAGTATGTAATATGTTAGTACTTGAATAATTAGGACTGAGTTAAGAATATTAATAGGCTTAATAACTAATTAAACTTAATATAAAAGTTAAATATAAAATGAACTTAGTTAATCCACCTAAGTTCAACTTTGGTTTTATGAATCTAAATGAGCTAAAATGAAGTAGACTAATTAAGATTTTATAGGATATGTATGCATAATGTTGTCTTAATGGAATAAATGAATATAACTTAGTAACTAAAGATCATATGTTTATTGGGTTTTGATTTTTTTTATAGGACTATGTGATGAAGGAGAAGAAGAAGATGATGAAATAATAGACAGAGGAAAGTTAAAAAAAAAGAAAATGAAAAAAAAAAGAAGATAAATATGCCAACTTAGTTGAAGAGAGATTTTTTTTCCACGTCAGTTTATCATTAAAGAATTGATCGGATTTTGGTTACAGGAATAGTCAGTGCAAACTTTACAAAGTTCAAGTGTTTTTGTGGAATAAAATTTTTTATGTATAATTATGTTAAAATGCAAAAAGTTGAGGTACTGCGAATGAAATTTATTCAAAAGTTTTTTAAAATTTTTAAAATGAATATAGAATAAAAAATGCTTGAGAAAATAGTAAAAATAAAATAAATCTCAAGCATCACACTAGTGCCTCTATTTACATCATCTTATTTAAAAGGGATAATATAATGAATAATATATGAATTTTGATAAAATATACAATTAGATACCTAAATCTTAAAATTGATCAATTCAGTACATAAAACATTTTGAAATTAATCAATTTAGTACTTAAAAGAACTTTATATACGAAGAGTTTTTTCAAGTATTAAATTGATTAATTTAAAATTTTTTATATTAAATTAAATAATTTTAAAATTTAAATATTTAATTATATATTTTATTAAATTTCATATATATCTTTAATCTCATATTGGTCTCGGAGACAGTGTACCAGGCTGATTCAATCTTTTTTATAATACTTGTAGCCATATATTCCTTACTCAATGGATAAACCTGGGAAAGCCACGAGGCAAAAACTCAACCTCTGCTGACACTTACAGCTATGCTCCCATTGCAGTTTTGTAGTCAGGCCACAACTAAACGATCCGAATCCAGTAATAAAAATTAAAGACACCGTCATCTGAAAATCCAATTCAAAAAACAGCGTATCCACATACACTTCACGATATTTCATGGCACCTTTACTCTTCCCAGCTGCAACTGCAAGCCCAAGCACATTCCAACTATATCCTACTAAGCACTATCACCTCTCTACTGTAAAACCCAATTCATCATTCCATTTAAATTTAAGTAAATGCAAAGTTTTTAACGGCAATATGGTAGCAGAAATTTTGGAAACAACCTTGAATTTGGACCAAAGACTGTCCCAATATCCTGTTTTCCAGTCCGGGTTCCTGCAAATGCAGAGAATTACAGGTGACTTAACAGACATGCAGAGATGGGGTTTTGTGGTTTTTGCTGGCTTAACTTGGATATACTTAACTGCAAGACCTGGTGTGCTCATAGGAGCGATTGACGCATATGTTTTGGCGCCCTTACAAGTTGGTTTGGATAGTTTGAGTGGAAGAAGGAGCTTGAAAAGGACTGATTTTTTGATTGGGGATAGGATAGGAGAAGGGTCTTTTGGGGTAGTCTATAATGGAGTTGTCGTGCCAAGAAACCTGAGTGTTGAGGAGAGGGTGCAAAAGAGAGGACGTAGCAAGGCAATAGAGTTGGACAAAAGGTTCAAGGACAAGGTCATTCTTAAAAAGGTAGAGCGTTTTGTTGCTGAATCAATGAATTGGTTTTATTTATATACAGATTGCAATTTATCATGGACTTCTTATTCGGAATTGCACTGTTCGTTCAATGCCGTGCTGTTTCATGGATGCTAGGGATGTTTTTACACATTTATTTTAAGACTTCAATTTCATTGATAAAGGTCCAGTAATGGCCTGGAGATGGTCGGAACTCTTAAGGTCAAGCAGGCTCCGTTTCATGCATTTTTTTCCAACTTTAGTTTGGCTTAGTATTGTCTACATGACCGTGTTTGATTTAATACACTTGTGTCTCAAGTTACAAATTCTCTTGTGAAAGCGATATTCTAAGGTGCTAGAAAAGCTATTATACTAGTGTTATTATGAATGAATTGTCCTAGATCCTGTTAGATCTTATATCAATAACTGTCCCATGGCTTATGTGGATGACAAACTTCAGGTTAAGCTAGGAGTCCAAGGTGCAAAAGAATGTGGGGATTTTGAAGAGTGGTTCAATTACAGGCTATCAAGAGCAGCACCTGAAACATGTGCCAAGTTTCTTGGAAGTTTTATCGCTGACACGACGAACACACAGTTCATAAAGGGTGAAAAATGGCTCGTCTGGAAATTTGAGGTGTTGAAATCTCAAATTATGCTTTTTGAAATGCCATAGCCACTTTTAATTGCTATTTATTACATGATCCCTACCGAGTTTACGGCTTCCTTTAGAAAGGTGCATTTATCAGTTATACCAAATACTCTGTTTCAGTAAACTGTGTTGACCTTTCCTAGATAGTTGCATTTTCTATGGGACTTTATATGTATATTGTCTACCCTTGCCGACTCATGAATTTTTCATGGCACTAGGGGGATCGTGATCTTGCTGATTACATGAAGGATCGCAACTTTCCTTTGAATTTAGAGTCCGTCATGTTTGGCCGTGTCTTACAAGGAGTAGACTCTTTGAAACGGAATGCACTGATCATCAAACAAGTAATGCGCCAAATCATCACTTCATTGAAAAAAAATTCATGACACAGGAATTGTGCACAGAGATGTCAAGCCAGCCAACTTGGTGGTGACAAAGAAGGGACAGATCAAGTTGATAGATTTTGGGGCAGCTACTGACCTTCGTATTGGCAAAAACTATGTGCCCGATCGAGGCTTACTGGATCCTGATTACTGTCCTCCTGAGTTGTATGTACTTCCTGAGGAAACACCTACCCCACCTCCAGAGCCTATTGCTGCCTTTTTCTCTCCAATTTTGTGGCAGGTACAGAGCTTTCCTTCAGATCTTGACTAGTTGCTACTATCATTTGCTTATTCAAGGAACAATGGAAGCGGGACACTGCACAACTCTTTCCATTGACCTGATGAATATGGCGGCATCCTTAGTTTCAGGATGCTTAAGCCTGTTTCCTTTGAATATACATTATAGTCATTTGATTGTGTGACATATTTTAGGATTTCAGAAATGTCTTCTGATGTGTGACAACCCCCACCTTATTGTTGTATCTTATTGCTGTATCTTATTGCCTATAAAGATTCTTTTCAGATTGCAGAATCATAATTAGTATTTCTTGCTGCAGCTAAACACTCCTGATTTGTTTGATATGTACTCCACTGGGATTGTACTCATGCAATGGCGGTTCCAACTTTAAGATCAACAGCTGGCTTGAAGAATTTCAATCTTGAAATTAAAGCAGCTGGATATGACTTAAATAAGTGGAGGGATAGAACGAGATTGAGGCCTGATCTGACGATTCTTGAATTGGACTCAGGTAGGGGTTGGGATCTTGCCACGAAGCTTATTTCAGAGAGAGGGTCTTTCAGAAGGGGAAGATTATCAGCTGCTGCTGCTCTTAGGCATCCTTATTTTCTTCTGGGTGGTGACCAGGCAGCTGCAGTTCTTTCAAAATGGAGTTTCACTAAACAGTGAGCTGAGCTTCTACAACCCTACAAATTGCTTTCTTATGCCTGCTGAACCTCTTTAGTTGGTTTCATATAGATAGCTTTTTACTTTTTCAAACCCGCAACTTGAAAAATGGCTCATAATGTAGAGTGCGGCCTCAGAATTAGTGAATTTGAGGACTTCCTCATAATCTGTGGGCCCAAAAGTTCCTATTGATTTATCATTTATATGGCCAGCCCTATTGTTTCTTTCTTCTCATCAACCATCTCAAGATTCCCTACTTTCTGTCCCAAAGGCAATGAACTCTGATCATATGGTCTCAAGAACTGGTAACTACTACTTTAGTACAGCTTGCAACTGGTCACTTCATCATAGTGACACATTGCAACCTCTTACATCCAGCAGTTCTCATGAACTCGGCATCTAGTCTTGTTTCCCAAGTCCCATACTACTAGCAGTAATTGGCCAAGCTAGTGGAGCCATCTCAAAGAACCTCGCCAAATGGCTGTGTAACTTTGATACAAAGGATTACCTCCCTATCTCCAGCAAAGCAAGCCGAATTGGTTAATTGTTGAATATTGATGTATTTTTTGGATGCAGTTCCATGGCCTATTTTCAGCCATGCTTCTTCTGGTATCATGTATCTATATTTTTTCATTGTCAGACAAAACACCTTCTTCAGAATTAGCCATTTTAAGGAAACCATACTGTTTGGGATATAGTTGAAAGGGACTGATGCCATTTGTTTAATTTTTGTTTTGAGTATTCTTAAAGAGTTGCTTGCATGGAAAGTGGAGTACACTGAACATACATTGTCTTAAATTGTGGATCTTCTAAGAGAATTCCTGGTAGTGCAAGTGTGGATCCTACAATTAGTGGTGTCTTGGCATACAAATTGCATTTTTTGTTTCTTTTATCTGAAGAAAATGATTCCACAGAAGGCTTCTCTTTCCCAAGCATACTTTTTACATAGAAGAATATGCAAAATGTGGGATACATCTTGACCAAGTTCAAAAGTTAGCTCTGATTGGTCGAATAAATCCTTATGTAGTTTCTTAAAAGCTTTGTTGGATATGTCTGTTGAGTTTGAAATGATGTTGTTAGTTTGTTTTTCCTAAAGAATATTTGTGCATAATATACTTGTATCATAATTTATTTTCAATAAACTTTTACAAAACCTTTATAGTAGATATAAAAATAGGGATAAGGGAACAAAAAAAATATATACATTTTAATAAAAAATTACAAGAATATCAATGGGTCGAAAAAAATTTGAAAATAGGCACACAATTATACTAAACCTAGCTCTTATTTCGCTATATTTAATGCTAAACTTATCATTTTAAGAGTTGAGTACTCATGTTCTTCTTTCTCAAATTAATGTGGATAAGATTAGTTCTGATTATATGGATCATTAAGGCAAATAGTATTAAATATAAACTAAAGGCAAACCAACTTAAGCAAAAGGCTGCAAACAGTGAGGGCAAGGTATGAGCAGCTGAGCCCAACTTTTCAAAAGTTTAAGCTCGATTCGTTTAAAAATTTAGCGAGCTTGAGCTGAGCTTTTTATTGAACTTAAATGAGGTTTGAGGAGCTTAAGTTTGAACTTGAGTTGAGCCGAGTTGAGTTTTTTATCGAATCTAACGAGTTTTAGCCTAAAATTTAAATTCGAGCTCAACTCATTTAGATGGCCCGTTTTCCATTTTTTAAAACCTAAAATATAATATATAAGTGTTGTTATGATACATACACATAATTATTAAATAAAAATAGTTATAGATAATATATCATGCATACAAAACTCACAAATTTGCTAATAAACTTATTAATTAGTTTGTTAATGAATCTAATCGCGAGCTTCTTCAGGAACCTAAATGAGCTTGTTTACGAGCAGGCTCATGAACCTAAATCAAAGTTCGAGCTCAACTCATTTAGATAAACGAGTTTTACTTTAGGCTCAGTTTTGGCTCGTTTACTAATTAAGCTTGAGCCAAGTTAAGCCTAAAACGAACCAAGATCAAGTAGCTCGCTCGTTTGCAATCCCACCAATAGCAGCTTAAATGGATGTATTTTTTTTTTTCAAAGGAGTTACGTAACCAAGTGCCTATTGAAATTGTTTCAACCTTGAAAAGAATTGGTTAAGATCTGTAATGGATTGTTTTACTTTTATTTTTCTGAGTTTGTAATTTTGATTTTCCTTAGATTTTTATTTATTTTTTATTTTGGTTTGGGAACTTGGAGTTTCATTAAGTATGAGTTCTATATTGAGCTTACCTTTTGGATAGATGAGTACTGTATTTAACTTGCCTACTTTTTATTAATAAATAATCTATGGTACTTTTTATAATCTTTTATTAAAATATATTTTTTAATCAAATCATCTATCGAGAAAAGGAAATTAATCTTATTTATTTTAAAAAATTACAAAAATACTATTAGGTGAAAATAATCCCAATTTTAGGCAAGTTAAACTCATTTCTTAAAGAGACGAGATGGTAAGTAATTGATCTCATCTCTTCAAGAGACGAGATTCTTGAGGAACTAGCGCTAGTAAAAGAGGAAGCAAGAGTGGTGGAGTGAAAACCGCATATAGTAAACCCATTATCACTACTACGTAATCGGAGCTCTGACCTAAGAAACGCCGAAACGATGCTATTTTGGCGAGATAGAGAAATTAATGGAGAATTGATGTTGGGATAATTAATAGTCAGGCTGGAAGTGAGCCGAGTTAAGTTAAGCCGAGCCGAGCTAAGTTAAGCCAGCCAAGCCAGCCGAGCTGAGCTTTTAGAAGCTTGAGCTTGACTTGTTTAAAATATAACAAACTCGAGCTCGAGTCAAGCTTTTTTTTTTTTTTTTTATAGAAACTTTAGTTGAAGCTTGAGTTGTTTAGTTAAATGGTCTTAAGTTTGAGCTCGAGTTTGGCTCGTTTATGAAATAGGCTTGAGCCGAGCCGAACCGAGCTTTTTATTGAGCCTGAAATTTAAGTTCAAGCTCAACTCGTTTAGCCTGGTTTCCATTTTTTTATACTTGAAATATAAGATATAAGTGTTGTTATAATATATATACATAATTATTAAATAGAAATTAGTTTGTATTGTTTTTATTATGTAGTTATAGATAATATATCATGCATAAAAAAAAATTTACAAATATGTTAATGAGCTTATTAATGAGACCACTCACGAGCTTGTTCACGGGCTTAAACGAGTTTGTTCACTAGCCTAAATGAAAGTTTGAGCTTAGCCCATTTAGATAAACAGACTTTACTTTAGCTTCAGACTTGACTCATTTACCAATCAAGCTCAAGCTAAGCCGAGCCTGGAGCAAGGTGAGCTCAAGTAGCTCGCGAATAGCTTAACTCATTTGCAACCCAAATTGAATGTAGACAAAGAGTGGGAATGGTAGGAGTGTAAGAGAGCGGTGTTTTCTGATTATAGCCAAAGCAAACTTAGTGAGCTTCTCGGTAGTCTTTCTCGTAGCCACTAATGAATAATGATGGAATGGTGGAGAAGATAAAGGAAGGTCCCTTTGAGCTAGGGTTTTAATGGTAGAAATAAAAATGGAAAATTTTTGCATGGAAGGAGATGTTTTTAGGAAGTGTGGAAGAAAGCAATGGAAGGAGATGGTTGTTTCTAGAAGCACGATTGGGCCAGTTTCCATCTCTTAGTGGTTTGTTTCGAATGCTTAGTTTATAATCTGGTATGTGTTTTCTATAGTGGTCTTCATTGTCGCCTTTGAAAAGACGTGGCTATCTACTTACTATATTATCTTTACAAGAGACGAGTTTAATTTGTCTAAACTTAAAAATATTTTTATCTTAATGGTATTTTTATATTTTTTTTAAAAATTATTAATATTGATTTCCTTTTCCATCACCTTCCAACTAAGTAAAAGAACCGTGACCTATATTTTTGTTAAAGAATGCAAATTTTGAGTGTCCTTATAATTTTTGAGATTTATAGAAGTTGTTTCAAATTATCATGACTTGCGGATGGAGATTTTTTTTTTTTTTAATTTATAATGTTTCTATGATATTTAAAGTTTTATAAATTTCTTTGTAATATGCCGCGTTTTCAAAGTGCTTAATGCTTTATTGCTGGTCAATTGAGAAAAGGTTAATGAATTATTAATGACTTCAAAGGATTGCTTCAGTTTAGGACAAGCGAAAACATGTTATATATGGAATTATGATGGAATTGTATAATCGTTTTCCATAGTCGTTGAACTTAGTAAAATAGCTTATTGAAGAATAAGCAAACCAATCATATCCAGCATGTGGTAGATAGGTTTATCCTATCATAAACAAACCTGATTTTGTTAGTTCAAATGTTGCACCGACGCACGGTATGCTTGATTTTGTTGGTGTTTTACCAACAATTATAGCTCAATTGTTATTTAGCTAGATGTCAAGTGTGTAAACTTTTCGAATAAAGTTGGTAGTGGCTGCGGTGTGGCCTCGTAATCGCCAGCTATTTTCTAAGATCCATGGTTGAGACTTTAAAAATATATGTCGTTTCTTCCGTTGGTAATACTAATACCTGTTGACGGATGTGATGGGATGCCGGTGGAAGCTTAATGCTCTAAATTGAGGATAATGTCACGAAAGTTACTTAAATTTTAATAAAATATATAATTAAATATTTAAATTTTAAAATTGATCAACTTAATATCTGAATTTTAAAATTGATTAATTTAATTCTAAAAAAAATTTAAAATTAATTAATTTAATATCTAAAAAAAACTTGGCGATAGTATTATTGATATCTACGGAAAGTTCTTTTAGATATTTTAGATACTAAATTTATTAATTTCACTTCAAAGTTTATGTATCAAATTATATATTTTATCAAAATTTAGATATCATTCGTGGCATTAGCAATTCAAATTTTAACCTCTACTTTAAACTAAGTTAAATTTCTAACTAAGCTGAACATAGCATAGAATAATGTCACAAAACCTCCGGATTTAATAGTATTACATGCTACATGTGATATATTTATGATGAGTAATTATTAATCATGGTAGTTTTTTTTTAAAGCTACGTAATACCCGATTCGTTTATTAACCTATAATTAATAATTACCTATCACTATATATGCACATGATGTGTATTACTTATTCAATAATTTTCCGAATTTAGACCCAATCTTAACATCAAAAGCTAAGAGTATGTCTGTTTGGATTGTTTGATATTCATTTGTATTTTGTATTTAATTTGTATCCGTATTTCATTTACATATGATCTATACCTTGTCTGTTCGATTTATTTAAGAATAAAAATATTTATTATTCATCTGTATTTATTTCTTTACAAATAACATGAAATGAAAAGATAATGTGCTACCATTGTACCATTAAAATAGACGGAGCCAACTGCGGGATCCTTTTTTTATCTCACAAGATCAAAATCACATACTGATGCGATTAATAAACACAAACACACTGCATGTGCAGTTGCAGTTGCTATTACGAAAATCCAAAAGCGCGTCAACCGAAATTCCCTCCCCATCGCTGAGGCGGAGGAACGTGCCATCCTTCACTCTCTGAACTGTCGTCCACTCATCGCATTCACGGTAGCCCCACGCCCTACCCTTTTCTCCTAGTGGCTTTCCCAGCTATTTGGTCACCTCTTAAGGGTATTCCTGTCATTTCAACTGCCACTTAAATCCATCAACCTTAATTAATATTTACCATCTCCTAGAAGCCAACCCAACAACTTAACATAATGCCATAGCCACACCCCCCACTCATATGTTGTTTGTTTGTGAACGTGAGCTTCATTATTCCTAAGCTTCTTTCTCCAATGGCGTAGAAGAGGAACAGGGAAGAAGTTCGCACCCACTAAAATACTACCTATCTCACCTTCCCTACTCAGCTCCCTCACTCCCAGCTCAGGTAACATTCGCATTTTAACCATTACCCACAACTGTATCTCTCTCTGTGTGGTACTGGTCTTTCTTTGTGAATCTCCACTTTGTTTGTAGTTCAAACTTCTCTTAGGTTTATTTTTGTTGTTGGGTTTGTGTGTACAAGTCTTTCAGATCTTGGAACTGCAATTGCAACAAAAGGTGGTACCTTTTGTTTTTTCATCTTTTGAGTCATAAGCATCAAGTTTAGATATAAATGATGTGCACCCACAAGAAAGTAGTTTCCACGTTTTTCTGTCTGATATCTCTGTTTGTCCATGTGATCCATTGTGCTAATTATGTTCCCAAAGATAACATCCTGTTAAACTGTGGAGCCGATCCACAAACCACTGACACGGATGGCCGTAAATGGACCTCCGACATCGGCTCCGCTTTCGAGTCTTCCGCTGCCGGATCAACCACTTCCGCGGCCTCCACCCAGGACCCTTCTGTCCCTCAAGTCCCTTTCATGACCGCTAGAGTCTTCCACTCTCCGTTTACATACACTTTCCCCTGTTGCTCCTGGTCGGAAGTTTATTAGATTGTACTTTTATCCCTCTTCGTATAACAAGCTGAATGCATCCGATGCGAGATTCTCTGTTACTGCGGGAGATTACACGCTGCTTAAGAACTTCAGTGTTGCACAGACAACTCAAGCATTGAATTTCGCTTATATAATTAAGGAGTATTCTGTAAATGTTGTTGGAGATTCTTTGGATGTTGTGTTTACACCTTCCAAGGATTACCCGAATGCATACGCATTTGTCAACGGTATCGAGATCGTCTCGATGCCTGATATATATAGTGCTACTGATGGTACTACTTTGATTGTTGGTCAAGGTACTCCATATTACATTGATAACACCACTGCGCTTGAGAATGTTTATAGATTGAATGTTGGGGAAAGGATATCTCCCCTTCCGGTGATACGGGTTTATTCAGGTCTTGGTCTGATGACTCCCCTTACGTATTTGGGGCTGCAACTGGTGTTACAGAGACTGCTAGTCCGAATGTGACCATCAACTTCACATCTGGTATGCCGACTTATATTGCTCCAGAGGATGTTTATTCTACCGCTAGATTGATGGGGCCCGATCCAAGAATCAACTTGAATTATAACTTGACATGGATTTTCTCCATCGATTCAGGATTTGCGTACTTGGTTAGGCTGCATTTCTGTGAGGTTGCAGATGTCATAACCAAACCAAACCAGAGGGTTTTTGAGATTTTCATCAATAATCAAACCGCTGAACCTGAAGCAGATGTGGCAGCATGGACCGGGGGAGGACATGGAATCCCGTGGTACAAGGATTATGTGGCTTTTGTACCCAATGGAAGTCCACAGCAGGATCTGTGGCTTGCACTTCATCCAGACACTGCTACAAAGCCTGAGTATTATGATGCAATCTTAAACGGGGTAGAGATTTTCAAGGTTAATGATACCGCTGGCAATCTTGCTGGACCTAATCCAATTCCCCTCCCTAGACAGGATTTGCAAGCTATATTAGTGAACAAGCCATCATCAGGTTCTGGGAAATCAAAAGGTCACATAGGAATTATTGCTGGAAGTGTTAGTGGTGGATTGGTTTTGGCTCTTCTTGCTTGTTTCTTTGTGGCTATTGCTTTGCGTCGTCGCAGGCACCAGAAATTATCAAGTACGAGCACTGGACCATCAGGATGGCTTCCACTTTCTCTTTATGGAAACTCTCATTCTGCTGGTTCTGCAAAAACAACATCTACAGGAAGTCTTGCATCCTCTCTTCCATCAAACCTTTGCCGCCATTTCTCATTTGCTGAGATTAAAGCTGCCACCAACAATTTTGATGAGTCTTTACTCCTTGGTGTAGGGGGTTTTGGGAAAGTATACAGAGGAGAGATTGATGGCGGAACGACTAAAGTTGCGATCAAACGTGGTAATCCACTCTCTGAACAAGGTGTTCATGAGTTCCAGACTGAAATTGAAATGCTTTCGAAACTTCGCCATCGCCACCTTGTATCCTTGATTGGATACTGTGAAGAGAATTGTGAGATGATTCTGGTTTATGACTACATGGCTTATGGGACGCTGCGTGAGCATCTGTACAAGACGCAGAAGCCCCCTCTACCATGGAAGCAAAGACTTGAGATCTGCATTGGAGCTGCTCGGGGTCTGCACTACCTTCATACTGGTGCCAAATATACGATCATTCACAGGGATGTAAAGACTACTAACATCCTCTTGGATGAGAAGTGGGTTGCTAAAGTTTCTGACTTCGGATTGTCAAAGACGGGTCCAACGTTAGATCATACTCATGTTAGTACTGTTGTGAAGGGTAGCTTTGGATACTTAGATCCCGAGTATTTCAGAAGACAGCAGCTAACAGAGAAGTCAGATGTTTACTCTTTTGGAGTTGTACTCTTTGAGATCATCTGTGCTCGTCCGGCATTAAATCCAACTCTGCCAAAGGAGCAAGTAAGTTTGGCAGAATGGGCGGCTTACTGCTACAAAAAGGGCATGCTTGATCAGATTATCGACCCATACTTAAAGGAAAGATAGCACCCGAGTGCTTCAAAAAGTTTGCAGAGACTGCGATGAAGTGTGTTTCTGATCAGGGCATTGAGAGACCCGCCATGGGTGATGTCCTGTGGAATCTTGAATTTGCGCTGCAGCTACAAGAAAGCGCTGAGAGAGCGGCAAGGGTGGGTTTGGTAAAACGGACATCGAGGAGGGGACGTTCGACGCGGCCTGCAAAGGGAAGAAGGATCCTGATGCCTTCGATGGCAATGTTACTGATTCCAGGAGCAGTGGGATGAGTATGAGCATAGGTGGTAGGAGCCTTGCCATGAAGATTCCGATGGCTTGACTCCTAGCGCTGTATTCTCCCAAATCATGAATCCTAAAGGCCGATGAGGGCAGAAGTTGATTCACAATATCCAATTCATTCTCCTGGTTGGTTGAATCCAGTGAGGAAGTTTTACTTATTTATTTAAACAAGGCATTTGTATTAAGCTGTTCGATTCCTTGCTGTTAAATCCTTTTTTTTCCGTTTCCTTTCTTCTGAAATTATGATATATTTACATCAGATTTTAGTTTTCAAACTTAAACGACTACTTTGTGCTTACTGTTGTATGAAGAGTGTAAAAATTTGGTTTCTAGTGATTTAACGTAAAATGGGGGGTAATTTTTCTTTATTGTTCTAACTCTCTTAATTTCTTTTAGTTTTTATTTGCATGGATGTTGCAAAATTACATGGGATTTTTCCTTCCTATATCTTTCAAAATGTGCATATCGGTTTTAACCTCTCGTTCATACTTTCTATCATAAAACCATGGTCATTTATTTGCATATATCTATACACACATATATATATATATTTCGTTCGTTCGTTTATTGTTATGTTTTGAAAAAGTTATAAAATGATTAAATCATACTTTCAAAGTTTAGCGAATTATCTCTGCTTAATCATCTATTTAGGAAGTGATTTTTTTTTAAATAATCCTAAAAGAAAATATACGAAATACATATTTTATATTTATGATGCGTGTAGAAAAAAAAAAAATAAATATAGCTGTATGATTAATCCATAATTGAATTAAACTATAAATATGATCAACGATTTATTTTTATTATTATCCTTGATTGCAATAATAATAATAATAGATTTGCTGCCTATTTGAAAAGATATAGTCTGCTTGGCATATGGCAGATGGTACACTTTTTTTTTTTTTAACTTTCTTTAATAAATTATTTATCAAGAAATATTTATAGATGAAAAACATATGACAGTTCTCATAAGAAACACCAAATGAATCAAATATAAATAAAATATAATTATAAATCAGATACATTATTTAAATATTGATATAAATAAAAAATAGATAATTTAAACTGATCCATACGACAAATTTTAATCACTGGAACAAAAAAAAAAAAAAAAAGAAAAAATTTTGTTTCTCCCACTTTATTTTGCTATGTATATGAATGGAGATAGGTATGAAAGAGAGTTATGGGTGTCAACTCTACTGTTGTGATGGGAGCAATGATTTCTTACACGCTCTGGAGAGGTGTGAAAACGGTTTTCGGTTGTTGCTACTGACTCTTTCTTCTGCACGTATATGCAACTCGGAAGTGGAACTCCACTTCGCTTGGTTTCGGTTAATCTGCACTCCGCATTGAATGTGGAAGACCACTCCATTGTCTTATTTTATTATTATTTTTTTTTAAGTTATCGTGACGAGGTCACAGAATTATTGAGGCTGTAGAAAGGGTTTGATTTAAAGGCAGCTGGCAAACCAAATGTTTGAGATGGTTGACACTTGTTTCATCATAATGGGAGAGAGAGAAAGATATTTATAATTAATTAATAAAGATATATTATGCAGATGTTAGGTTAAATAAAATAAATTATATTTAATTTTTTTATTTGTTATATTAGAACTTCAAAACACTGAACTTTTCATGTTCACATAAATTTAATTTCATTTTTATCCTTTTCTCCATATCTATTTTAGTAGAAATATTTTAAGTGTTTCTAACTTTAGTATTATAGATATTTTTGTAACAGGGGTCAACCTGTTTCTGGTCGGTACGTAATGTATGATGGATAAGCGGTAATGTTTTTTATTCGTACTAGTGGGAATCGTGGATAGTTATTACTTGTTGAACTTTTGATATAACTGATAAGACTTTCAATCATAAGAAACTAACCGTTATTTGTGCGAAATTGAACTGTCAGAAATGTTAGGTAGTAATCTAATCATTGAATTTTGATTCCGAACAGTTTGGTTTTTTTCGATAGATATAAATACGTTTTTTAATTTTTTAATAAATTATTATCAAAAAAAAATATAGATAAAAAATAAGCATTCTTATCAAAAGATCAAATATAGATAAAAATAGATATAAATCGAAATATTTACATATATTATTTTAAAAAAGATATAAATATAAATAAAAAATAGATTATCCAAACAGACCCCAGACCATTAAAATCCTAAAAGATAAAAAAAAAAAAAAATTGCAACTCCCTTAACAAATATGGTAGCAAGCCTCTAAAATATTTTAGCAGTGGCAAAAAAAAAAAACACCTAGTATTCTTAGCCCACGTCGTTGATTAGGATTGTTAAGGACGTTTCCTTACTCGTATCACTGAAATCTACCGTAAATGTGATATTTGATATTTAAATTTTGTTAATTTATATATAATTAATTAATTAAAGTTTAAATGTATCAATTTATAATCTATGAACTATTTCAAATTTATTCAAAATCACATGTGAGACAGTTAATTGTAAAATTATACAAGGTTGAAATAGTAAATAGCAAAATTTGATAAAATTTAAATTGTTAATTGCAAAAAATAAATAAAAATTAAATAGTAGGTTGATATTTTTAAAATTTAAATAATTATACAAATTAACAAAATTGGATACCAAATGTAACAATCACCTAAAAAATATGTTTACTTTGTCTTGATTTGTTTTCTCTCAGCTAATGGATTTATTCCATTTTACCGTGGAATAACAATGGAAGTCACACAAATTCCCTAAAACGTACGAGCAAAAGTAAAGGGTAGGTGTGGATCGATCTGGTTTGGTTTTCGCTAAAATCATATTAAACCGTAATTTATGATTTGGTATTTTCTCTTTCATAATGGGTTTGGATTAGAAATTTTTCAAACCATTAAATAACAGTTTAGTTCGATTTGAATCATGGATTAGATCAAAATTCTAGTAAAAAAAAGAACTTATTTCTAATATTTTACATTTATGTGGATATTCAAATTTTGAAATCACACTACAAAGTTCATATTGTAAATCTCAACAAAATACTTTATAATTCATAGTCAATAATCTCTCATAAAATTATTTAGTCATTAACACAGTACGCTTACCGACTAATACATAGTAAAAGGTAATCCATGATCTTGTAAAAAATAATTTAGTCAACCATCTACTAACACATTTAGCAAAAAAAATCATCTATCAATAAAAGTCATATATGAATAAAAGTGTTCTACTGATAAATAAAAAAAATAAAAAATTAATATATAATAAGATATATAACTAAATAACAAAATCCATATTCTACAGAGTTTAAACGATTAATAAAAAAAACATTAAGTTACCAATAAAGGAACATATCTTGGAAAAAAAATTAAAAAGGAACAAGTTATTATGAACCAATATTCATCATATAATAAATATCATAAGAACATACATGACCTTTAATTAATCATTATAAAAAATTTATAACTATAAGTAAAATATTTTTATGTTTATCTAAAACAGTTAGTTTGGTTTTACGGATTAGTTCGGCTTCAAACTAAACATAAATTTATAGATTAGTTTGGATTTAGAATTTTTAAATCAAATTATTTAAAAAATTATGTTTTTAATTTGCTTTAATTCGATTACTGATTGGTTCGGTTTGGACGGCTTTTTCCCCACCCTGAAGCTTGTCATGCGCAATTCCAGGAGCAAAAGCCTCCCAGCTTCTTGTATGTGATGATGAAAGGAGAAAAATAAAAGACAGAATATATTGACTATTTTTCACCAATGTTACATGGACCCAAGTTGAATTTTTAAATATTTCCCAACGCTATTATTATTGTCAATCTTAGTCCACAAAAAACACGATAATATATATATATATATATATATAGACTTCTGAGATATGATAAACATAAAACATAAATAAATGTGTCATTAAGGTTAGAACTAGAGATCTCTCTAGATTGGGTTCAAATCGGCATCCAATTCGGTGCGAACATGACCTTGACTTATATGGAGCAGACCTGGCGAGATGGGTCTTATCCTCAAAGTGAATTGGTTTTAAGTAATTAATTTTTTTTTTGAAAAATTAATAAAAAGGAGGATAAAATGACTGATTCGAGTCTGTATTTCTTTTATTCAAAAACCCAATAGGTCGGATCATGGATTGGACCAACCCATGCATCCTGGAGGAGATAGTTGAAATTGCGACGCTACATATTATTTTTTCAGTTAAATAAAATCCACAAGCCAAGTGGTGTGCTTTGATTTTATGCCTAAAATAATCGAACCATAAGATGTCGTCTGGTCCGATCCGGTGCGAAGTGATGAACCGAACATAATCCATCCATGACGACCCCTATCAGAGTCAGTTATCATGTTTTTCTTCTTGTTCTTTTTTGTAATAATGATATAGTAACAACTAAAGAAAACTAAGCAAATATATATATATATATATATATATATATTTATATATATACATATACATATATAACTTTAGTATTATTAATCTAATGAGAATCGTAGAACAAACACAAGTTATCACTTGATCAAATCTGATCGGATGAAATTTATAAATAGCAAACTTTCTTATCTAAAATATAATTGAGATATACCAAATCTAGATTAAATCTAAATCTAAATCTAATTTAATTGTATGTCTAACTGTATATCTGCAATATGCAAAAATAAATAATTGAAAACAAATAAAATAAAGTAAATTATAAATTGTCTACCATTCCTAAATCTCTCAGATTCTCCCTTAACTTAGGGAGTGACACCAATCATTTCTAACTTATAATATTTCCATGAACAACTGCTTTAACAACGTCTAGTTAGTTTTAAGCATTTTGGTTGTGAGTTCGAACATATAATTTGATTCTTCTTTCTTCCATAACTTGATAAAACTGCAATCTCAACTACATGTTTTTTGTGATCATGCTGGATTTTAAAAACTCACTTTAATCAAGCATAGAATTTAAAGAACTTGACTTGATTATGTTCATTTAGGCTTAATCTAAAAATATTATTTAATCGAATTAAAATAATATTATTATCCTATCTCAGTTTGAAATCAATAACATTTTGTTTATGGTCAAATATGGATCATTGACATCCTAAGCCCAGTCCGACCATTGTTGTAACTCCTAGACTTTATGATAAGTATTTTAAATAAACTCTAGAACAAGAAATCAAACTGAAACTTTAAAGTCAACCTAGGTTAACAACAAGCCTTAGTGAATCTAGGTCTGGCAATTCCTCGCTCGAAACCCTAAAATAGTAAAAGTGAGATAACCTTGGATTATAGCTCAAAATAATATATTATATCATAAAAGATCCAATTCATCAAAAATTCACTTGTTTCAAACTCGAATGGGGTCAATTTCTAAAATCAGGGTCTTGACACGTTAAACGATAAAAATATTCCGACATTATATCTAGACTTGTAATGAGATGAAGAATCATAAAATATCAGTTGTCAATTTTTTCGGCTTTTAAAAGTATCAGATATAGCGTATTTACGAGTATTTTTTTTACCACCGGTATTTAATTTATCATGTCTACCATTCAATTTACTATTCATCGAATGGAATTAGAGTAGATGATGAGAAAATCAAGGCTATCACTGAATGGCCTACACCCCAGAATATTACTGTGGTGCAAAGCTTCTATAGACTTGCTTCATTTTATAGGCAGTTCATTTGAAACTTCAATTCTATTGTTGCACCACTTATTGAACTCACCACAAAAAGGGAAGGATTTAAGTGGAATGAAAAAGCTCAGAGGAGTTTTGAGAAATTAAGTAGAGCTAACAACTACTCTAGTACTCATGTTGCTCGACTTTGAGAAGGTTTTTTAGTTGGATTGTGATGCTTTAAGAATGGGGATGTAGGCTGTGTTGATGCAGGAGTGGTGTCCCATTACTTATTTTAGTGAGAAATTGATAAGAGCAACACTAAATTACTTTGTTTATGACAACAAGCTTTATTCTTTGATCCAAGCTCCTACCATTTGGCAACATTATCTCATGCCTTATGACTTCATTTTCTACACAGATAATGAGTCCTTGAAACACTTGAAAAGCCAGAACAAATTATCTCAACAACGTGCTAAATGGATGGAGTTTGTCGAGTGGTTCAGTTATGTGATCAAATACAAGAAAGGAAGCTTGAATATAGTAGCTACACTATCCCATACGTAATCATTGATTACTTCTTTACATGTTAGTGATTGTGCCCTAGGCCAATTGCTAAGTATTGTTATTTCATGTACTTGAGGCCAATCACCAGTTAGTGATTTAATTTTAAAATCCAATGAGAAGAATAAATAAATTATTATTATGAATAATAATTTACTCTCACTACCAACCCTAATAAGATTAGGGGCATTGTTGTCAGTTCAAAATACTAACATAATATAAATAGGTGTGATAGCGTCTCATTAGGGTTAAGACTTTTACTGTCACATTAGACGGCAGAGAAATTCTGTAACCC
Organism: Combretum micranthum; assembly: GCA_024138025.1. Lineage (NCBI taxonomy): Eukaryota > Viridiplantae > Streptophyta > Magnoliopsida > Myrtales > Combretaceae > Combretum > Combretum micranthum. The sequence goes on from JAMXBD010000638.1 coordinate 359,370, forward strand.
TAAAAGAGAAACACAAGAAAACAAAATTCTTCTCAAATAATCTAGAAGCGTTCTAGATTGTGCCAGCACGCAAAGGTGATTCCTTTTGGAGGCGCTTGTTCATGTGGACGAAGTAGAGGGTGCTGCGAAATTGTGGTACCTTGTAGATCCGAATTGATATCAGTTTTCACAAATTCGAAATTGCAAGGTATTATTTCGAATCATCTTTTTGTATCCGATTTAATTAGAACACATGGATCAAGGCTTTAGGGTTTTAATTTTTCCGCTGCAAATAAGATTTAAAATTTCATATGAAACCCTACACTTTACACTCTAGATTACCGAGATTTGGAGTTATTGTTGAGCTATATGCTAATGACGAGGATTTTGCATCCATAGTAGCTAAATGTGTCGAAGGGATATTTGTAGATGGGTATTTTAAGCATGAAGGCTATTTGTTCAAGTAGGGTAAGTTATGTATACCTAAAAGTTAATTGAGAGAATTGTTGGTTAGAGAAGCTCACGCTGGGGGATTATCGGGCCATTTTAGAGAGAAAAAGACTCTTAAAATCTTGAAGGAATATTTCTTTTGGCTTAATATGAAGAAGGATGTGAATGCTGTCGTGGAGCTTTGTGCTATTTGTAAACAACCTAAGAGTAGGAAGGAGCCCTTTGAAATGTATATGCCTTTTCTGATACCTATACACCCTTGGGTAGATGTGTCGATGGATATTGTGTTAGGGTTGCCAAAAATTATGAGGGAGAAGGATCCTGTCATGGTGGTGGTGGATAGATTCGGTAAAATGGTGCATTTTGTGCCTTGTCATTGTGCTAATGATGTTGTTTTTATTGTTTACCTTTTCTTACAGGAGATTGTGTGACTTCATGGAGTTCATCACAGTGTTGTCTTAGATCGTGATGTCAAATTTCTCATTTATTTCTAGAAGACACTATGGAGAAGGTTTGGAAACAAATTACTTTTTAGCATTGCCTTTCACCCTCAAATAGACAACCAGACTAAAGTTGTCAATAGGAGCCTTGGAGCTCTACTTCAAGCAATTGTTGGTAAGAATGTAAGAGATTGGGACTTGTGCTTTCCTATTGTGGAATTCACCTATAATAGGACCGTATGTAATTCTACTGACATGACACCATTTGAGATCCTGTATGGATACAATCTTACCATTCCAGTTGATATGGTATCCATACTAGCTTCTTAAGATGAAAGTCTAAGCAGGGTTAAGCGATCTAAGGAGATCCAAAGCAGTTCCAATAGGTGATAGATCATCTACAAAAGCAGGTAGCCAAGTAGAATGAATGAGGTGATCAAGGTAGGAAAGTCAAGATCTTTCACCCAGGAGATCTAGTGTGGATCCACCTTAGAAAGGAACGGTTTCCAAACAAGCATAATCAAAAAGTTGTCTCCAGGAAGCAGATGGACCATTTCTAGTTGCGTCAATGATAATGCCTACAAGCTAGAACTACTAGGTGATTATGGGGTTTGAACTAATTTTAATGTTGTCGATCTCACACCTTATGTACTAGATAGTGAAGAAGCCAATCCACAAGATTTAAGGCTAAATCTTCAACAACCAGGGAAAAATGATAGGAATCAACTACCAATAGGTCCTATAATGAAAGCCCAAGCTAAGGGATTACAAAACTTAGCTTTAAGAATTTTGTTGAATCAACCTCAAGAAGATGAGTATGGTTTCTTACATAGCCATGGAATGTATCATATCAATGATTATGAGTCAATTTGTAAGGAAATAGGAGAGAAAACTAAAGGAAATCAAGATGATTGGCCAATTACGCTCGTGATTTTTGAAGAGGAGACGACTGGAGGCCACTAAGTTACGGTCGTGAATCTTGAAAGGAAGAAGACCCGAGCCTACTAGGGAGAGAATCACGCCCGTGATTCTCATGATCACATTAATAATCACGCTTATGATTCGCAAAATATGAAGATCAGAGGCTAGTAAGGGGAAGATGACGCCCATGATTCATCTTTGCCTTATTTTGCATGAATTTTCTTTATGAAGTTGTATTATTTACCTTTTTTTTTCCATTATGTGGGAATAATATAAATACCCCCTTATGTTAGAAAAACCTAATTTAGACTTCATTATAAACATCCCTTTTATTGTCTTTCATTTTGAGAGTTAAATACTTATTCTTATTAATCCATTGGATTGTGGTGAACAACCATTGATTTGTCTTATATCTCATATCAAAGAGTGAGAGAGTGTAGCTCAATTGCTAATGATGTGTTCTTCGATAGTAATTTCCGTTCATACTTTTATTTTCATTGCAAATCGATATTTGGGGCCTACTACACCAAAACCAAGCTAGGAGCATATTAGGTAATTCCTCGTTCTATGAGTCTTTTCACCTTAGTAAGGTACGATTCCTCGTTTCATGATCCATTCCATCTCAATAGGGGTGAATTCTCATTCCTTAAGGCTATTTTACCACAATATGGGGTATTTCTTGATCTAAGGCTTATTTCATTGTGATAGTAGGAATTCCTCATTTTAGGAGTCGTTTCGCCATAACGTTATTTCCTCTTTTCTAACAGGCTTTTCACTAAGCAAAGGGGAATTGCTCATTCTAGGGTTCATTTTAACATAGTAAGGGGAAATTCCTTATTGGGGAGTCATTTCACCATGTAAGGGGAAAGTCCTCATTTGATGGGTCATTTCACCATGGTAAGAGGAATTCCTCATTTCATGGGTCATTTCACTACGGTAAAGGGAAATTACTCATTCCAAGGGCCATTTCATCATGGAAGAGGAAGTTCATCGTTCCAAAGGCCATTTTACCACAATAGGGATTCCCCATTCTAAAGGCCATTGTACCATACTAAGGTGATCTTGTTGTATGTGTCGTTTGAAAGCATAATAGCTTGATTCCTCGTTTTATGGTTGTTTCACCACACAAAGGCCCAAATCCCCATTATAGGACTGTTTTAAGACACTAAAGCCGATTCCTCTTTATAAGGACATTCACCATAAGTAGGCTCAAGACTATTTCACTACAAGATAATTAGTTTGTCGTATTATGGCAATTTCAACACACATGAGGGCTGAATTTATCATTGTAAGTCTCGTATCATCATATATGACCTAATTCCTCAAAAAAAGGCTCATATTGCCAAACAACTTTGTTTTCACCATTTTAGAATAAATGCTTCAATGTAAGGCTCATTTCACTTAACAAGCCTCAATTCATCAACACAAGGTTTTTCACCATATAAAATTTATTTTCTTCACATTAGGGGCTTGATTCAACATTACATAGCTCATTTTTCAGTGCAAACTATATTTATCATGATATTACTCAATTCCTTAGTGTAAGACTTATTTCACTATTATAGGACTCAATTCTCAATATATGGCTTATTTCACCATATAACATCTAATTTCATCACATTGTGCCTCAATTATATTTTGTGATGTTTATTTCACCCCTTACACCATTTTCATCATTATGGGCTCAACCCCTCTGCCTAATGCTAATTTCACCAAATAACTATGAGAATAGTGTGTTGAACCCCTTATCATAATTTTCATTTTTTCATAACATAGCTCAATTCCTCGTACAATGGCATGTTTACCATACAATCTCTTTTTTCATGAATATGGGGCTTAATTCCTCATTGTATGGCTCTTTTCACCATAACGCGGTCTCAATTCTTCAATGCTTCGTTGTAAGCTTATTTCACCATATAGTTACCATTTTCACCATAATAGGACTGAATCTATATTGTAATTGTCATTTCACCATACATGCATCATATTCACTTAGCATGTCTTAGTTACTCGTTTTAAGTGTCATTTCACCACATAAGCACAATCATGACCATAAATGGACTTAATTCTTTGTTATAAGGCTCATTCTACCATAGTATGGCTAAATTAATCCTTACAATATTCCATTCACCAAATTAATACCATTATAACCATAATTGCTTTCAATTTCTTGATATATGACTTATTTCACAAAATAGGGTTCTAATCTTCAGCAAAAAGCTAGTTTTCAACAATGCACCATTTTCATCATAACTTGACTCGATTTAAAAAAGCTCAAATCTGTAATTTGATTGCTTGATTTTCAAATATATTTGTAAATAAAAATTTTCCGAACATTTACATATTTTGATAAAATTTAAGCACTTTAATGAAATATATTAGCTAAGCTAAAGTGCCTTATTCATATTATCTTTTTAACATTTGATAATAATTTTACACTGAGTAAGATATGCTAATTAATTTATTTCTTCATGGGTCTTACAAATTACGTAATTAAACTCAATGCTAATAAATTATATGGTTTAATTTTTTTTTGGGTAAACGATTAAATATGCATCTAAAATGCATATTAGAAAAATTATTATTCAATGTTGTCATAGTGGTTTAAAAAAAAAAAAACTATTCTTAAACATTGAGTGTCAAAGTGCTCTGTTCATCTTTGTTTTGTTGATATTTGATGATAATAATGTATTTGCCAATTAATTTTATTTTTCCACAACTTTTAAATAGTTATCTAATTTAATTCAAAATTGAATACTTCAATTAGATATGTTAATAATTTATTATTTTCCAAAAGTCTTTATAAATACATTATATAACCATTTTATTTCAATTCATCATATCATTAGATTTAATTATTTTAAATAGATTTAAATTGGCCATTAAAAACTCTTCATAATCTTAATTTATTATATTAAAATTTAGTTGCTTGTTGTTACTTGTTGTTGTTATTGTTCTTTTGTAGGACGCTGTAATCCTTTGCTTCCTTTTACCAAAAAATTGACTGGCCGTGATATTAAGCTCAGGGAAAAAGCTCCTTTTGGTACCTGAACTTTGGACAATTAAGTGCCTAAACTTTCAAGAAAACCACTTTTATACTTAACCACTTTTCGTACCCATTTTCACTATCTCACTCTTTTATTATCTCTTGAAGTAATGAATATGTGTCAGGCAATGATTGGGTGAGGTAGTGAAAAGAAGCCTGAAAAGTTTGATTAGGTATGAAATTGGTCTTCTTGTAAGTTCAGGTACCTAATTGTCCACTTTATCAAAGTTTAGATACCAAAATAGGCTTTATCCCTTAAATTTATTGTGACATAAAAATTCATTTGCATTGCCTTTTCTAGTGGAAAGTGGAATATGATATTCGATTCCATAACATTATCATATAATTTGCACTAAACAATTGAATTGAAACAGTAAGGGTAACATTCATTTAACGAATGTACAGGATAGCTGCCGTAAAAAACAATGACGGGACCATAAAAAAATTCCAAGTTTTAATACCATACCTATATCATGTTTAAACACAATATTATTTTTCTAAAAATATCACGTTTTAATAATACGATATACATGCATAGTAACATTCACTTTTTCTCCTCTTATTTCATGAAACCAAACCATTTCTTCTCTTTTTCACACACTCTCTCTCCTCTTTCTCTCTTTCTCCCTTTTCTTTTCCACTTGTCTCTCGGTCCCTCTCTCCCCTCTCTCCTCTCTTTTTCCTCTCTTTATCATGTTGTACTTTTTTTCCCTTGTTGGCATATATTGTTTTATAATTGTGGTATACATTGTATCACGATTATAAGACACGATATCTATACATCTGATGTTTATTTTGATCTGTTTATAAGACGCGATTTTAATGTTGTATATTGATAATTATTTTCAATTTGACTTTATTTGAGTAATTATTTTCAACAAGCACCTTAAACTAAAAACTATTTCTTTGATATAGGACTTGTTAAATTTGTCAAGTATTTTAAACTTTTCGTAACAAGCTTAATTGTCGCTAGCTTTCATTATATATAATTGAGTTTTGTTCTTTCCTATTTAGCCATGAGGGTTGCTAAACCCTAATTGATTTTGTCCAATAATAATCCATACCATCTAAAGATAATCATGTCTTATAGCTTATTTAAAATGCAAATGTATATTATTAATAGGAGGGGACTTTTAAACAAATCACTTAGTTTGTTTCGATTATTTGATTATCTTATCTATATCTTATCAACATCTGTATCTTATTTGAATATTATCTATTTGAATTTTTTATAAGTAAATATGTCTATTTTTTTATCTGTATGTTTTTTTTTGACAAAAATCTATTTAAAAAACGATAAAAAAAAAAAAGAATACCAAATCGACCAAACATCCAAAGACATGCAATGATCACATAAACACTTACTAGAGATTTTGAGATCGCCTTTTTTTTTTATTCTTTTATTTTTTTTAATTTCTCTGCAAAAAACCCTTTTTCTCTGATTCGACGGCAACATTAAGAAAAAAAAACCATCCATTTACAAAAAGCAAAGAGGCACACTCCTGCAAGATGTTCCATTCCTACATAAGCTGTTCTCCGCATTGGAGAATGGAGAGACCCAAGAACAGCTCTGGCCCCTGAAAAAGTTCATATCTATATACAAGCCCATGGAAAAATATCCCACAATCGAACTCCGCAGGATCAAAACAAAATGGGAACATAACGAAACTTCATTACTCATGTCTGATTGGTCGAAGCAAAAACCGCTAGAGTTGATATTTTTTTCTGAAGCTCTGGCTTATTGGCACCAACAAGCTTATCGACTTGCTGCCCATCTCGAAGAAAGAAGATTGTTGGGGTTGCTTTAACATTCCACGATGTGCTAAATTCCTGCATTACCGCAGCAGCACAAACATTTCCTATCAAAAACATTAAAGACAATAAAACTAAACAGTCTTATGCCTAGAATGCTAAATGACAGCGCAAATGATACAAGGAAGACAAGTGCAAGTGAATGTGCAAGAGGAGCATAAGTTTTTAGTACAATATAAAAGCTTACAGAAATCATACTTACAGCTAATTCATCAACGTCAACTAGGAGAAACATTAGATTTGGATGCTTTTGGGAGAGCTCTGTATAGAAAGGGGCAATCGTTTTACAGGGGCCACACCACATAGCACTGAAGTTCGCTGCTACCTGCCAAGATTTCAGAGCATCAAAACCAATAAACAAAAAGTCATCACTAAAGAGATGAGATTATTGCCATTGTGCATGTCCCACATTTTGATTGCAAGGGTTGCACTGAAATTACATGCTGCTGGGCAGACTTCTCGACTGCATATGACTATTTGCTTATTCATTCAATTAGAGTAATTCCTGTGTACTTACAATTTTTCCTTCCTTGACTGCTTCTGATAGCTTTTCCACCCAGCTCTCTTTAGTGCTAATAAGATGTACATTCCCACCACCAAATTCAACATGATCTTGTTGCCCTTGAGTGTCCTTTTGATACTGCAAGCATCGTTGTACACGTTTTAGCTGAAAAGCTAATCATGTATTTTGCATAAGCAGTAGAAGAATAACCAAAGTGAAAATACTATGTAAGAGCAATGGAACTGAGAAAAGATGAAGACATGCAAACCAAGTCACCTTGTAACCTTATCACTTCTTGATAACACATAAAACTAATTTTACCCAGCTGAAAGTGTAAAGTACACTTATAATGTTGTGCCTGAAACGAAGGCTATTATGTCAAGCTTTTACAGGCTAAGATAGCAAGAAGCAGCTTCTGTATATCCTATGTGTGGCAGAACACATCTTAAATTGTTGTTAGCAGGTGGATTCAAGAAGTCATGATCCGATGAAATTAACAAAGACAAATGCAGATGGAAAATTCTCTACTTTCACGATTATACCAATTATCTTGCTGAAAAAGAAATATGCCTTTAAATTGGTCATAGCATCTGTCCTCTGCTTGTTATATATATTTATCAGGTTTGGACTTTGGAGATTTGTAAAGGCAGCAACCAATACATTTTAGTATGAGGATGTTGCAAGCTTTGAACCATGTCTAAGACATTGTCTCGCATGCATCTAACCTAAAAATACAGAAAGGCATTCCCTCTATTCCTGGTGTTGCCAGTTAACAACTCTTAACTCATGCAATACCTTTTCAGCATCTTAATGTGCACAAGAATGCACAAGATTGTTCTGACACCAAAGTGGAAATCTTAAGCATTGTCCGGATTGCGCTGATACCGATTATAAAGTTTTTGTAGAAATGAACAACTAACTCAATAGATTAATTGAATTTCCAACAACTTGATATGATGCACGAATTGATACTGGGGTCTGAGCAACTTGATCTAACACGACACACCAGAGGAAGGTTGATAGGAGCAAAGAAAAAAAAAATGAAAATATACTGTCAACAATAGTGGTGGTATGATGTCAAAATTATGAAAAATACCTGAAAGAACCTATCTATGCTATCTTATAGTAACCCTACAAAACATATGAGAAATCCCATTAGAAAATAAATTAGGAAACAAACAGAGACAAAACTTATAAGAAAAATTAACGCTCTGGCCGGATATACTATACACACTCAAATGCTACTTAATCGAGTTGAATTACCCATGAAGTTGGCCTTCACTGATTGATTACACTTGACAACAGTAGACTGGCCCTTATGGCCAATTGGCTGGCATACCAAATTTGCACCAGATTTCGACTCTCCCTTTGACAAGGTTATGCTAACACTCAGATTTCTAAATTTCAAAGGCCAAATCTAAGTTTAGATAATCTCCTCCGATATCATAAGCCAACCTCCAAAAATCATCTCTAACGTGTAGCAACTAAACAAACCAAACATCCATTAATAATAATAATTTAAAAAAAAAAAAAAACTTCAATGATTAAATTGGTTTGACCCTGGGACACTGGAGATTTTTGCCCATCCTCAGGTTCTCCTTCTTGAGCCTCCATAATCTTTTTGCTTGATATGGTCAACAATCCCAAGCATCAATTTTCCCTGGTTACCTTATTTGTACTCTTATTTCAACTTTCAACTACCACTATCAGACAGCAATTTTATCAACTCTTGAACTTGTCACAATTCCTCCTGACTCATGGATAATAAAGCAATCTGTCAACCTTCTGTTGAAAATCGGTACATGTTTCTTAAACTATTGTGCACCACCTTTCGATCTAGCTTGTTTTTCCTAAGTTAGATGAAAATCATCCACAGGAATCACATTAAATAAAACTTAGTCTTTATAATAGTTTCCAGCAGCATAATTAGTAAATATTCATTTGCATTATTTATTTTGAGGCTAAATTATGACAAACATCATGAATAACATGACAACTATAAATTAGTCCCACCCATATTCCATCATCTAGAAGAAAATTATACATCATGATTGCTAACTGCCACCATTAGTGATGGTTTACCATCACTGAAAAGTCAATGAAAAAACAATATCCTTTTTTTGTAAGATAAACATCATTTTGCTCATTTTCCATGATTGCTAATTACCACCACCAGTGCCAATCACTACTGTCACCTTCTATCATCACTATCGTCGCCTCCTATCATCACTTTGTAATTGGCACTAATGGTGGTAGTTAACAACTTTGGAAAATACTAATAAAAAATAAATGAAATGATTTTCTCTTACTAGAATGGGAATCTTTCTATACTGACATTTTCAGTGATGGCAAACCATCAGTGGCAACCGGTGGTTATGACTTATGCCTCCCACCATCAGCCATTAGGCAATGACAAACTCTTGAGAATAATTCACAATTTTTAAGATGCGAATACTGCAGATGTTGAAAAAAGTCTTGAAAATGTTTCTTTCTAAACAGATACACCTCAAGTGATATTTGACCTAACCCTTTCTATTTTGCAATGACTTGCTTAAAATTTTCACATGCACACCAATTAATTCCTGATTTATAGATGAATTGTTTATTAGACCATCTATAATAAAGTAAATATAGCATTGCCCTTATTTCAGGAACTAGGACAATCATGATGGGATAAAGATGTCGACCTAGGAGACATTGCCATTAGCATTCCCCCTCATAATAAGATACCGTCCACTTCTGCTACCGTCCAGCCTTTTATTCATCTTAAGATTCTTGACCTTTCATGATGACTAGCATCATATAACAATTTTGGGAAATACTTCAAGCAATCACTGGCTACATGAAGCTGTTGCAAATTACCATGTATTTTAACAATTTCAATTCATCTTCTACTTTACTAATTAATAGCCAAATGACATGCATTGAAAATAAAGAAAGTTAAAAAACTTATGTAACAGCAGCAGCAGCAGCACCATCCAATAAAAAAAATAATAATAAAAAGTAACTAGTCACTATATACAGGTGAAATTTTTTCTTGAGGGAATAACTTTATGAGATTGCTAAGCCGATAAACTTACCCTAGGAAAGCACTGTCCCATGACAATGCCTTCAAGCAGAAGATAAAGACCACAACAAGCCCTGGAAAGTAAGCAAAGCCGAACTTGTCAAATTATGTACCATGAATATGCAGCAAAGTCAATCCAGAACAAGTCATTAATGAGACTATTGACAAGGAAGAGAGATCACCAGAACTATCTCATAGAAGATTCGACAAAGTAGAGGGACTTAATTCTAAAAAATAATCAGTTCATTCTGATTAGATTCATATATATGGGGGAAACATTACAAAGATGATGTGAGGCCGAAAAAGGTGTAAACCATCACTTCTCAACCATAATATGTGTCAAAAAAAAAAAAAATCGTGAGATATTTTAAGCATGATTCCACAATACATCCATCTATTCCCCCAAATAATCACGCTACACATGCTAAACATAAATGAAAAACGTTCATGCTATGGATTGACTTAAGGAACAATTTTCCCACTATGTGGGGTCGAATGTACATGTAGGAATCGTCATTATGCTGCCACCATTTTTAGTTCAATATGGGATCTTGTTTCAAACTTGGAATTACTTATCCAATATGTAATCTACAATAAAGGGGAAGACAATCTCGGAATGGTTAATCTTTAGCTTGGGCAATGGAGGTCACAGCCGTAATATATGATAGGCTACCTCCAACTCCAAGCAGATAAACCTACCTAAAACAGCCCATAAAATTGCACTGGTTAAGTATACCTTTCCCCCTATGTAGATATAGCGGAAGAAGTGTTCTTGTGTTTTTTTACCTTTTGAATGTTAGCCTCAGACCTCAGTCGTCCCTTCCAATTTGAGTCGATCAATCAAAAAACATCACTAGTTTTACGAGGCCTTCACTAAAAACTGAAAACCGAACATCATCATCTTCTCCATGAATGTTTGAAACAAGTTAAAGCACCAATTGTTTTTAAAAGGAAGACTCGTCCGAGGTCGTACGGACCGTCGAAAAGAACAGGGGAACTGCTTATGGATCAAACATAACATGCGACAAAAAATGGGGATTGCGGGAGGAGAATAGGACAATGCAAAAGCTGTAAAATTTTACGCGGAGTAATTGGGTAGAAAATTGTATGTACCGTAAGAATAGCGGGTGTTGGTGCTCCTTCGATTTGGTCTAGCCTTTTCCAGGGATGAAAAGGGCAAAAAAAAAGACAGCTGCTTCGACAAGTACAATTGTTGGAATATTCCGAATTTCTCTTCAAACAAACTTAACGGCATTTGTGATCAACCCTCTTCCTCCTCCTTATTATTATTACTATTACCTATACTATTAAAACAAAAGACACCTTTATAACTTATTTTTATTGTAATAATAATTCTATTACATATTATTTCCCTTTAAGACTGTTTAGTTAATCGTAATAACACCTTTATAAAAATTCTATATTACAAAAATTATTGAATAGTCATTTTGTACCCATCCCTATGAATGATGATTCAATATTAGTATTGTCTTATCCCTAAAATAAAATTAAAAAGTTACAAACAAAAATCCTAATGTATCTCGATTCAATTCTTCAATAATAATAATAATAATAATAATTTTATTACAGTTTTATTCATTCAACGAAATAATCGAGCAACTAGTATTTAGAAAAAGGAAAATAACATAGATGACATAGATAAAATTTTATTGGTTATTAGATAAAATGGGGTTAAGGGGTGTGGATATATAAGTTACAAATTGGGATACAGATAAATGATGAAAAAGAAAATTTCACCATTATAAATACAACTACATAAAAAATACATAGACAATTTTATAAACAAATACATTTATAAAATAATAAATTAAATAATTGAATTTATTTTATTATTTATCTTTTTTAGTAGTTATTATTAAAAGATATTCCATTATTGATACATTATCTCGTGAAATTGAAAAAAATCATGTATTAAAATATTGTTGATAATTATTCACCATGTATACATCATACGTGGTGCATAACAGCCACTAAAGCCTTTCTTGTGAAAATGTGTTGTGAACCAAATCTTTGTTCCTTTTGTACTCTTCACCATTTTGGTTTAAAACGGGATGTGTATTATTGCATCATTTATTATTATTATTATTATTATTATTATTTGCTATTAAACGGTAGTAAAATGGTTTAAACCATTCTGATTTAATATAGAATAATCATTTTTATTTTCCTATTTAAAAGTCTTAATATGTATATAAAAAAATCAATTAACAAAAAAAGAAAAAGGCTCACACATAAGATGTGCGTTGAATAAAATTTAGAAATATATAATCATTGAAAATGAAGAGATAGATCATATACATTAGAATGGGATTAATGTATATTTATCTCTTATAATTTTCAAATTGCTAAATCCATAAAAGCAATGCAACTTAGATCTTATTACTATTTTACTTTTTGATAAAATGATCAAATATAGTATGTATATAAATTCAAGACAAAATAATCTTGTGTATATTTGCAATGGAGAAATTTATACTGGAGGGGTCAATTCAAATAAGAATCAATATTTTAAATGATTCAAAATAGGAATCAATGTTATTCATAAGGATCAACATTTTAAGTGGCTCAACAAAAGTGTCCTCATTTTATTAGTGTTATATGTTGATGATGACATGGCTTCAAACAAATGTGTTATGTTGGCATATTTCATAATAGCAATAGTAAAGAATCCTTTACATACCCCATTTTATAAAAAGTCTATGCTCTTTTCTCTAACCACCTAAAATATTATTACCACCAAAGATTGATCACTCCCAATATAATTTTCCCATTCCTAGTTAACCTAAAAGAAAAATAATGTAAAACCCTCATTTGTTTACAACCTATATTGTTTAAAGACAAGTATATTTTTTTTGTTTAATATAAAAACTTATCAATTGAACCACTTCCATTTGAAATTAATAAGTTAATAATAGGATTACATATAAATAATAACCTTTATGAGATTTTATAAATTTAAGAGATAGATGGATGTGTTGATGAGTAACTTTTACCATGGTCTTTCTATGCCCAATTTAATGTGTTCCAAGCATAGGGTGACCTAATTATTAGTGGGTTAGACTTCTTGGGCCCTTGATCCAGCCACAAGATTGAGTAAATCTCTTACGCTCTCAAACCTCCTCTATCAACCTGGTACCTCATTCACTTGGCTAGGAGATCTATTGCTTTTATTAACCCCATAACTAAGAAACTTAAGACATGCCTTATTGGCTTGGTGCCACTTCGTTGGTAACTACCACAACCCTCCACAATCATGACTTAATCCTACTTATTTTAATCGTCCTAAAGTATTCCTCTATAATTATCATACAAGAAGTCTTTAATAATCATCCAGTAACACTTAAACCTACACTATGTTATCATTGTTATTCGTATCCTGTAATAGACATCATCACGGGGCGGTTCTGAACCGCGAACCGCCCCGAACCGTCCTCGGCGGTTCCGTACCCGGGAACCGCCCCGTCGGGGACGGTTAGGAATCGCCAAAGGACCCGCCGGAACCGGCGGGTTTTCGCGGTTCGTCACTCGGAACCGGCGGTTCCACCGGTTCCGAACCGTAAAAAAAAAAAATAAAAAAACACACATACATGAACATGGAATGATTTTGGTATGGGGGAGAGAAGGAGGAGGGGTTGGAAACTTGGTCGATTTGCATAAGGTTCCATAAACAGCTTCCTTCCAAGCATCCTTGGATCACCAATTTTACGCGTTGTATCACCGAAAAAAGCTCGGTGAAACATAGAATTGAAGATGGAGGGACTTTACCGTTTGTTTCCAGAATCTCTTCAAACAGGGATGAAAGAAGTTTGATCCTCTTATCATGGATGATATATTCTTGACTTGTATTGGAGGTAACTTCTCCAAGGAGCATACCTCATTAGAAATATGAATTAATGCCTCTAGCAAAGCCCTATTGGCAAAAATCCAAAGGAACCCATTAGTGGACCAGGAGCAGCATCCATCCGTCTCTCAGTTATATATGAATTGGAAACTGTTGGGTTGTAGATATCAAACATCCCATATTAGTTGAAGAAACATTCATAGTTTGACATGATTAAATCAATGTTACATGTTCATGACTGTTTCTGGTTGTACATTTTTAACACTAGAGACAAAAAGATAGGTACGAGAGGGAAGAGTAAGAGCTTCTGGGTTGCTGCCATTTGGAGGCAAGTCCGGCTATGGAGGTTAAAATATGTTTTGACACGGTTCACGGTTCACGTGGAACCGGAACCGGAACCGTTAAAACCGGCGGTTCCGTGGAACCGTGAACCGCCCCGGCTCTGGCGATTCCGGTTCGGGTCCGGAACCGACCCGAACTGTGGCGATGTCTATCCTGTAATACCTTACTAACTTGATCTTTAGAAGGTTGTCCCAATACTTACTGACTTATGCTAGTTTTGCAAGCCTATCTTAGCATTGGCTTAGATCAAATCATCTCTACCGATAGAACTTGGCAACAACATTTTGGCATTGCCCATAGGAAATGATAAAAAGTTGATTCGTCTTGTTGTCCTAAAATTTTATAAGCATTTCGATCATAATGGTGAAGACTTGAAAACATGTTAACAATATCCAATGCAACTCTTAAGTGAAGGAGCAGGTCGTAACTTTAAATACTATGGTCCCTTTTATTGAATCACAACAATTTATCAAGTTGGAAAGACAGTGCCGAGAATTGGCGATATGAAACAATAACATCCAAAGAATGTACAATGAGGTTGCAAAACACAGTAACAAGCTCCAAGCTCACATTGAAGAATTGAAGCTTGAACCCCTCAATATGGAGGGTATAGGAGGTTTGATGCATTTGACTAAAACAACTAGAGGAAGATTTGCCACCATCTTCACCTCCATAAAGCTATTGATCAGCAAACATGATATATGGACCACTATAATTGTGCCCCTACTAGAGTGCAACAAGTGGCCGCCTCCTCAAGTCATGCCACTACATCTTAGATGCCCATTAAATCAAAAGCACAAGCTAGCCTTAGCATTTGAGCTAACCCCTCTGTGAGACATTTTGCAAGATGATGGAATGATGATGAAATTAATGGGGTAATTTGGGAACTCTCTAACGATAAGGAGACCAAAAAGAGAAAAGCAACCAAGTCTTCACTCAACAAGACCCTTTTGGTCCAGCGAATCTAGGATGAAATATTACCATTAAGTGTAAAGCTTCTATATAGCTCACATTTGGACATCAATGTGTTTGAGAAGGGCTACCTATACGTGGTTTAGTTAACTCCTGCGAAACTTTGTCATATGAGGAGCTTGCCAAATTGTTCTTAAAACACTTCATGGTGAGGAAGCCTCCTAAAAAGGACACATCGTCATTATACTTAGTAAGATAGAAGCCCAGTGAAGTATTGCAAGATTTTGTAGTGCATTTTAATGAAGCCTTCTTGTAAATCTCAAAGTTAGATCTTGGGGTCAACCTTCATATGATTATCTAGGGCGTCAACCCTAAGGTCACTTCATCAAATCCCTTCCAAAAAGCAAACTCAAACCCTTAGATTAGTTTTGAGAAAGAGCCAAGAAATATATCATTTAGGAAGATAACATCCAAGTTCGCTAGACAAAGTTAAACCAAGGTAAAGATTAAGGTAATAAGAATGATAAGGGCTTAGTCAAGGATCAACTCTCCTACCCTAATGACCATTCCTCCTCTTCCTCTTCAAAAAGTTGGGGTAGTAATGGATGAAAATATCTGTTCAACCCTCTCAATAAGCCTCATGGAGAGGCTTTCCTAGATTTCTACAATAGAAACATTTTACCTTCTACTTAGTTTATGATGTGAGTTACGTGATATATCACAAAATTTTCAAAATGGAATTTACTTGCACTTGTCTTTTAATAAAATCTCTTCGGTGAATCGCATTGGCAAATATATCAATTGAGCAAGTAGTATTGAGTCAAGAACCAAGATTGTCTTTTGTTCTCGAAGTAATTCAAGTTAAGTACCGAATTATAGTTTTTTAAATCCAATCTAAGCAAACCAAATTTTAGGTTTTTTTAAGAGCTAATCTACTTAATCTACCATTAAAATTATCACTTTCGATTATCACTGTATGTCACGCCTCAGAGGGTACCCCAAACGCGACAGTCCGCCACACTCGATATTTAAACTCAAGTAAGGCAACCATAGCCTTCCCATGAGTTTCAACATCGGGTGTAAAGCTTACTTTCAGCATACAAGGACCATACTTTGCTTCGTAGTAGTTTAAGGAGACATACATAGCAACAAGAATACAAATCATAACCGTTTCCTTTAGGTCTATTCTATTACATGAACTGAGGGGCATACCCCTGTCAACAACGTTAAGAGTTCTTAGGCTCATAAAATCCCTTATATTATCCTTTAAATACCAACTTAGGAAACATGATTAGAAGTACACGTCTACTTTTAGGTCTCGGCCTCATCGAAAGCTCCTTAATGTCTAAGAGCTGTACCTGATGTCTGCGGCTCCTCGGAGATAGCCATAAGTATTCATACTACAATAGGAAACAATTGGAGTATAAGCTACACTAGCTTAGTGAGTGGAAACTTCCATATCACAATTTCAACAAAACATTCAAGCAAATGATTAATCAATCAATTGAAATGCATCAAACACGTGAGTTCGACAAACATATGATCAGCCGGAAATCATATGTGGATGGACTTGCGCCCTCCATCTCGGGTTAGCAGATTAACGAATCCTGCGGTATGACGTCGTTTAAGCTCACGGTAAATTGAACTATAATTTCATTTTATGGATCACGATTAACCAACATACTCGTTTTATGGATCACGATTAACCAACATTTTCGTTTTGTGGATCACGAAAAACCAAAAAATGATAATGCTCCATCCCCATCGTGATATGAATGAGATCAAGTTTATCTTTAATGTCTAATAATCCATTAAACCAATTTTTTTAAGTGTTCAAGCATTTCTCGCAGACAATCATTTCTACTATACTATACAAACAATGATTTATCACCCGGCTTCGATATTCTTTAAATTCAATTCCACACAACAAAAGTAGACAATTATAATCCCAATTAACCCCATCATGTATATTCATTTTTGTCTTTGCTAAGTAACCAATGCAACTATCATTACAAACACAAGCAATAATTGAAATTGGAAGTAATACTCACTCGGCCATGGTACGCCGGTCTCTCAGTAATAATAATCGGGTGGTAGGGATTCGTCGCTCTCGGGATCACCTACCAAATAAGAATATCCTAATGAGAACTTCATCACTCAACTAATTCAAACTATGCATCTAAACTAAACAAAATCGTGATTTTCGCTATTTGTGGAAGTTCCAACTTAAAACGACCATAACTAGGTCATTTTAACAAGGAATTTCGCAAATTTTATATCGATTTCTATCTACTTCGAAAGATCTATCTATTTCTATTATTATTTCCAAGTTTTGAAAACATTTAGATCACGGGAAAGAGGGATCAGATCTGGTCTGTAACCTTTTTCATTTCCAAAAAATTGTTTTGCACTTGGTCAAAATGTATCTAGTTGATGTTTCATGTGTATATAAAATATGAATGAGTTCCTAATATGAATGACATGCGATGAGTTCAATATATGCATGATCTTGATGATTTTTGACAATGAAAAACTTGAGAACTCCTAAATCATACAAGACTCTAACAATAACTACTTCTTGAAAATCCAATTTCCCAAATTTGGCATCTCATTAGTGTTTCGGGATTTCGTTCTTAGAATTTCCTTACTATCTAAATAAAAATGAGTTTTCATCATCTACATTATCCAAGGCCTTCGTTTCCATATAAAAACTTACATTTTTCACTTGGCAAGTATGTTTTTAAATAGGCTTTTCACAAAAATCCGAATTTTGAAAATTTCATTTCTTGCATGTTTCCTTTGAGAAAATTTGTTTAATGCATCAAAATTTAAAGCTTTACTATAGCTATTACCTAAGGACTTCATTTAACATATAAAACATGCAATTTGAGCTTAAATACTAGGTGTTTATATAGGCATCATCTCATATTACGAATTTAACAAATTGAACACTAACTCAAAATTTTCCATCTTAATTCCACTACTTATTTTACACATTACTCATATCCAAACTCATTATAACTTATAAAAATCATTACTTAATGTTGCCTATTGCTTATACCCTTCATTTTTCATATAAAATATGAGTTTCAAAGTGGTTTCAAGGGTTTTTAAAATAGGTCTTGAAAATTATACGAATTTTCCCTTGAACATTCCTAACAAAAATCTTTTCTTTTCAAGTTCCTTGTCTTATTTTCACAAAGATCTACCAACTATCATATTTATATATACAAGACTAAGTTTTTATGAACATTGATGTATGAAAATACAAAATAATCATATGAACATGAATGTCAAGAAAAATATGAGTGTCTAAATACTAGATCTACAACTTATAGTGCATGAAGATGAGTTTAAGGACATGAAAATATATTTTCCATGCAAGATCTCTACTTTTATGTGCATGAACATAATAATACTTCAACAAAAACCCATTAAACACAAGATCTACTTCTTATGATGGCTTGGTATTCATGTATTAGTGTTTTCTCATCCTTAGCACTTGCTCATTGGGATTTAAAGTGAAAAATACACAAGAATAGTCTTGCCATTACAAGATTATGTAGTGAAAAGGCTAGAAATCATCACCTAAAGAGAGATTTGGAGAAGAAATGCAGATGAAATGGACTTGTGAGTGTGTGTGGACTTCACGGCAACAATAGGAAAGAAAACAGAGAGTTTTCTCTTTTCAAAATTTTTGGAAGAGTGAAAATGAGTTTATATATTAAGTGAATTAGAGTTTAATTGTATTAAAAAGAAGTAAAATAAATCGAATAGAGGGGGAAACGGGGGAGGGGTGCGCCGGCCATAAAGGAGGAGAGAGAGGGAGAGAGTTGAATTTGATTTAATTTGTAATTTAAGTAATAATTAAGTAGGAAACAAAATTTTATTAGAAAAGAAAATATAATGAGTAGTTGTAAGGATGTAAGAATAGGGCATGGGTAGTGTGTAGTATAGGCTGTACTTGTGAATAGTGGTAAATAGTAGACAAGACATCTACTTTACCGGTAGTAAAGAAAATACGGGAAAAAGGCCATAACTGTAATTTTTATAGCCTGAAAAATTATAAAATTTATTTTTGAAATCCTTATAAAAATTTTGGTTCTAATGAATATTCCGAAATATTTTTCTGAGTTTCTAGTCCCTAGGGCTTGTTTTTCCGTAATGGAGCTCGGGAAGGCCCGGAATAGAAAATTTTCTAAAATTAAAACTTTCTAAGGTTTGAATTATACTTTAAAAAATAATTCACATTAATTTATTTTACAAAACTTCTTTTGTTATGAAACAGAAGGAAGCCGGATCTAGGGTTTCTAAGCTTCTCTCACTAAGCTTGAACTAGACCGATTTAAGGTCTCGTTCTCCGATTTCCGAAGTTTATTCAATTATTAGGAAAACCGGGGTATACAATATAAGAATAATAAAATTGTGTAATGAATAATAGTAAATAGTACTAATAGACTAGCTAATTACCGGTAGTAATGAAATACAAATAAAATCGCAAAATCAGATAATTCTAGTTATCGAAAAATTTATAAAAATGATATTTTAGAGATCCTTATAAAAATATGAGTCTAACGGTATTAATAACATATATTTAATATTTCGAATCCCCGAGCATGCTTTTCGAAGTCTGTACCCGACCAAATTCGAAATAGATCGACAATTCGTTAATCTCATCTTTTAGAGCATCATAGAATTAATACGAACCAACTACACCTTTTTCTCTTATTTTGACTCCTTGGTTTAGGAATACGGAATTACCGGATCTAGGCTATGAGGTTTCTTGGGAGTTTTTGCGGACTTAGGTTTTCCCGTTGACTTTTCGGTTTATACCTTTGCCAATTTCGATACTGATATTTTATGTTTATACAACATATTTGATTTGAGAAATTTATTTTGAATTTGATTCTTGTAAGTATTTAATATCTCTCGACATTTTCGAAATTTTTTGAATTGAGTTTTATTTCCGAAGGTTAATCATTATTTACTTTTTAATAGTTTGTTTTTGGGCTTTATATTACCCGATTTTATAAATTAGAGTTAAATATAGAATTTGTCGTACGTAGAGGTTTTGGAATTGAAGTATATTGAGTTCTTATTTTATTTTTAAGGATTCTTATTTTTCGCAAGTTTCGGAAATTTCTGGATTCGTTCGGGATTTAAGACTTATTGAAGTTCGGTTTTAATTTGGAGTGGTTTTTAGGGTTTATTTTCAAAGTTCATCTTGGAATTGTTTACCATAATTTTCCGGGGCTTACATCTTCCCCACCTTAAAGAAAGTTTTGTCTGCAAAACTTGTTACGTATGTATCGTTTATTGAGGAAAGATTGTGGATTTCAAGTTATGTCTCTAGCACCGGTTTATTCTTTGGTTTGTGTAATTCCTAAATTTTGTATGATAGATATTCTTCGAAATATAGCACATACAAATTAACAAGATTTGGCTTAGCGATTCCAACCTTCACTTATACGATTCTTTTGGAGAATGACTCAGACTTGACTCAAGACCACAAATGACTTGACTCGATCAACATTAGATGACTCACGATAACACGACCTTTCATGACTCGATTACTTTGACCATCGAAGGTTGCGGATTCGCTTCTACATTCTTATGTAGTTGTATATACGATATTGTGCTTTATAATTCATATTTCCTTAAGCAATATGGTCATCATTGTCTTAAATTCTCATCATCGTGATCGTTTTGATGGGATTAAAATCAAGAATCTCATTACTTTGTTGTATACTTATTACTTATGGGGATCTTGTTGAGTTTAGTAATTGCAATTTGTTTTACTACGATTTCAACTTTTACGTCACGGTCATCGTAGATCTTCGATCTTTCAAAGTTCCTTATGTACAAGAAGTCATATGAGGGATGTCTTGGGGTTTGTCAAATTGGTCAAGTTTTGTTACAGTTTCCATCGTTGACTCATACTAGTCTTTTAAGGTTCCTGGACTTCCTTACGATTGGTCTAGCTATTTAATCCCAACATGTTCCCCACAACCTATCTTTTCATCATTTGGCACCTACAACCGTCCCATCGTTTTTATCACATCCCCATCATCTACCATGTATTCGGTATATTTTCCTTCTTGAATTCCCTTCTTTATTCCCTGTATTATCTTATTGTGACGCTGAGCTTCTTTAATTCTTTTTACTAAAGTAGGTTTCATCACCTAATTTGCCATTTCCATTTCGGTGTCTCTTCTTGTGAATTCGACACTTAACCCTTCAAATTCTTTCACTAATTCCCTTCGGTTAATATGCGAGACTGCTACCTTTTCCGCAGTCCTTACAACTTGAAGCGTCAACGACCACAATTGCTTTCCTTGGGCAAGATTAACTCCCTGAATCGTAGTCCTTGATTAATCTGAACTATCGCTTTTTCCTCATGCCTACCCCTTTTTGGTGAACCAATACTCGAAGCCCTCATGATCGGCATAAATCTCACACCCCTGTCTACAGAGGTAGCATCCCACCTCCTCAAAACGAATGCCACTGCGGCTAGATCCAATTCATGTATGGGGTAGTCCTGTCCGTGGGGCTTTAACCATCTTGAAGCTAGGCAATCACTTTTCCCTCTTGTATGAGTACACATCCGAGACCATTTCTGGATGCATCACTATGAACTATATAGGGCTTCTCAGGAATTTGGTAGTATTAGTATCGGAGAGAAAACAAGCCCTTGCTTATGTTCTTGGAAGCTTCAGCCCTTCTTTTCTGTTCATGGTTAGTTAGGTCAAGAGTTTAACTATCTTGGAGAAATCTTTAACAACTTTCTATTATACCCTGCCAAGCCTGAAAAGCTTCTCACTTCCACCACTGTTTTTGGTGGTTTTCCAATCCATCGCACTTTTATCCTTTCAAGGTCCCCAAATATATATTCTCTTGATGCTATGCGGTCCAAAATGAAATCCTACCTAGCCAGAAATCACACTTGGAGGACTTGATGTATAACTTATGTCTTCTTAAGGTTTATAATGCTATGCATAGGCGCCTTTCATGCTACTCGCGCGTCCATGAGTAGATAAGGTTATCATCCCTAAAACTTTCACAAAATTGTCCATGAGTAGATAAGGTTATCCAGTCCATGAACGCAACATGAACGATTGTTAATCCAACGACATCATCAAGAATTTATAATTTCCTTATATAATTTAAGATGTTGTCTTAGGCACATTTCCCAGCTTAGTACTTTAACTGAGGGTATCCTGATCGAAGATCGATCCTTGAAAACACACTTATCCCTTGTAGCTGGTCTAGCAGATCATCGAACTTAGAAAGCGGATACCTAATCTTGATTATGTCTCCATTTAGATCCTGTTAATCGACATATAACCTTATCTAAGCCACTCAGAGAAACTTGCCTCATCGGCTCCCTACTGTACTTGTAATGGTTAAGAGCAGGCCTGGGTTGTCGAGCGGACTCAAACACTTATGCCAGTTGCCTTAAAGTTGCTTGTAAAGCGGTTCAAGCATCGACCATGGGTGGGGTTGGCGATGGTGCCTCTTGTTACTTTTCCCCCCATATTGGGTTCATTTGACATGTTTTGTTCTCAGCATCTTCTTTCCCTACCGCAGTTATGTTACCTCTAATTAACTTAGTTAAGTAATCTTCTGGTAACATTATTAACTTTTTCTATCGGAAATTGGAATTGCCAGAAGTTCTTATACAAGCGAGTAATTATGAAAGAAAAATATAATTTAAGGAACTTAAATAAAGAAATCTCAATTTCATAAAACACAATATAGCTTCTCATTCAAACTTAAACTGGAGGTATGGGGACCTCTACATGGGAATCGAAATCAGCACATACGAATGCAAAACATCACAACAAGCAACAAACATAGATGATATCCGCAGAAACAGAACTACTATGACCTATCTTTCAAGGTCGCAACTACAAAATTCAGCTTGGACTTGTGGGTCTGACATAGGTCTCGTTTCCTCCCTTAGGCTCTCAATTCCTCTTTTTTGTATGCTACTCCCTTTCTTTCATCAATTTCCTCCATAATGGTTAATGTTCACATCCTCTATCCCATCTACTTCCTCCTCGTGGGGTTGGTAACCAATTTCACTTAGTGGAGGTGGCTGAGCCATGTCGATGGGTGGAGGTATCACTTCCCCATACACTCCCCACCAAAAGAAGTGACTTTGAGCATTCGCTCAAAGTTAGTCGGCATGATCTCCCAACAGGTCATGGGCATAGATAAATAGATATCCAATTGGGTTCCAGGTTTGAAAATCGGGAAGGTCGGTTTCCCTTCGTTTCTCAACACAAAGTAGCTTCTTGTAACATGGGTTCCCCTGACTTATGAACAACAATCCTTTCCATTGCATAGATTACTTCAAGCTCCGACCAACATTTCTTCCTTATAGGGCAATACTCAAGGTTGGTCACTACTTTATGCCATTCAGTGTTCATCGACCCTCTTTTCCACATATTAAACATCTCTCAGAATGACTTGGGACGACCAGCTAAAGCAAAGTCTTCGCACAAGACCCTAATTCTCAAACGATATTCAACTAAGGTCTCACCAGGTTGCTTACGCATTTGCCTTGCCGCTTGGCGGGCTTCACCATGAGTAAGCTATTCACAAAAGAAGAAAGAATCAGATTTGTAAAACCCATTCTACCCGTACTATTCTTATCTAGGCTTAACTTATTTTACTCTCATCCTGTCTTAGTTTTCTTAAGTCTATCAGTTAAGGTTATGATTGTAGATTCTTAACCATACTCTGCTACCAACTTAAACTATCACGCCTCAGAGAGTACCCTAAACGCGACAGTCCACCACACTCAATATTTAAACTCAAGTAAGGCAACCTTAGCCTTCCCATGAGTTTGAACATTGGGTGTAAGGCTCACTTTCAGCATACAGGGACCATACTTTGCTTCGTAGTAGTTTAAGGAGACATACATAGCAACAAGAATTTAAATCATAACCGTTTCCTTTAGGTCTATTCTATTACATGAACTGAGGGCATACCCCCGTCAACAACGTTAAGAGTTCTTAGGCTCACAAAATCCCTTATATTATCCTTCAAATACCAACTTAGGAAACATGATTAGAAGTCCGTGTCTACTTTTAGGTCCCGGCCTCATCGAAAGCTCCTTAATGTCTAAGAGTTGTACCTGATGTCTGCGGCTCCTCGGAGATAGCCATAAGTATTCATAATACAATAGGAAACTATTAGGGTATAAGCTACATTAGCTTAGTGAGTGGAAACTTCCATATCACAATTTCAACAAAACATTCAAGCAAGAGATTAATCAATCAAGTGAAATGCATCAAACACGTGAGTTCAACAAACATATGATCAGCCGGAAATCATATGTAGATGGACTTGTACCCTCCATCTCGGGTTAGCAGATTAACGAATCCTGCGGTACGACGCCGTTTAAGCTCACGGTAAACTGAACTATAATTTCGTTTTATGGATCATGATTAACTAACATACTCGTTTTATGGATCATGAAAAACCAACAAATGATAATGCTCCATCCCCATCGTGATATGAATGAGATCAAGTTTATCTTTAATGTCTAATAATCCATTAAACCAATTCTTTTAAGTGTTCAAGCATTTCTTGCAGACAATCATTTTTACTCTACTATACAAACAATGATTTATTACCTGGCTTCGATATTCTTTAAATTCAATTCCACACAACAAAAGCAGACAATTATAATTCCCAATTAACCCCATCATGTATATTCATTTTTGTCTTTGCTAAGTAACCAATGCAACTATCATTACAAACATAAGCAATAATTGAAATTAGAAGTAATACTCACTCGGCCATGGTACGCCGGTCTCTCAGTAATAATAATCGGGTGGTAGGGATTCGTCGCTCTCGGGATCACCTACCAAATAAGAATATCCTAATGAGAACTTCATCACTCAACTAATTCAAACTATGCATCTAAACTAAACAAAATCGTGATTCTCGCTATTTGCGGAAGTTCCAACTTAAAATGACCATAACTCGGAATTTCGCAAATTTTATATCGATTTATATCTACTTCGAAAGATCTATCTATTTCTATTATTATTTCCAAGTTTTGAAAACATTTAGGTCACAGGACAGAGGGATCGGGTCTGGTCTGTAACCTTTTTCATTTTCGAAAAATTGTTTTGCACTTGGTCAAAATGTATCTAGTTGATGATTCATGTGTATCTAAAATATGAATGAGTTCCTAATATGAATGACATGGATTTGTTCAATATATGCATGATCTTGATGATTTTTGATAATGAAAAACTTGAGAACTCCTAAATCATACAAGACTCTAACAATAACTACTTCTTGAAAATCCAATTTCCCAAATTTGGCATCTCATTAGTGTTTTGGGATTTCGTTCTTAGAATTTCCTTATTATCTAAATAAAAATGAGTTTTTATCATCTACATTATCCAAGGCCTTCGTTTCCATATAAAAACTTACATTTTTCACTTGGCAAGTATGTTTTTAAATAGGCTTTTCACAAAAATCCGAATTTTGAAAATTTCATTTCTTGCATGTTTCCTTTGAGAAAATTTGTTTAATGCATCAAAATTTAAAGCTTTACTATATCTATTACCTAAGGACTTCATTTAACATATAAAACATGCAATTTGAGCTTAAATACTAGGTGTTTATAGGCATCATCTCATATTACGAATTTAACAAATTGAACACTAACTCAAAATTTTCCATCTCTAATTCCACTACTTGTTTTACACATTACTCATATCCAAACTCATTATAACTTATAAAACATTACTTAATGTTGCCTATTGCTTATACCCTTCATTTTTCATATAAAATATGAGTTTCAAAGTGGTTCAAGGGTTTTTAAAATAGGTCTTGAAAATTATACGAATTTTTCCTTGAACATTCCTAACAAAAATCTTTTCTTTTCAAGTTCCTTGTCTTATTTTCACAAAGATCTACCAACTATCATATTATATATACAAGACTAAGTTTTTATGAACATTGATGCATGAAAATACAAAATAATCATATGAACATGAATGTCAAGAAAAATATGAGTATCTAAATACTAGATCTACAACTTATAGTGCATGAAGATGAGTTTAAGGACATAAACATATATTTTCCATGCAAGATCTCTACTTTTATGTGCATGAACATAATAATACTTCAACAAAAACCCATTAAACACAAGATCTACTTCTTATGATGGCTTGGTATTCATGTATTAGTGTTTTCTCATCCCTAGCACTTGCTCATTAGGATTTAAAGTGAAAAATACACAAGAATAGTCTTGCCATTACAAGATTATGTAGTGGAAAGGCTAGAAATCATCACCTAAAGAGAGATTTGGAGAAGAAATGAAGATGAAATGGACTTGTGAGTGTGTGTGAACTTCACGGCAACAATAGGAAAGAAAAGAGAGAGTTTTCTCTTTTCAAAATTTTTGGAAGAGTGAAAATGAAGAGAGAGAGTGAAAATGAGTTTATATATTAAGTGAATTAGAGTTTAATTGTATTAAAAGAAGTAAAATAAATCGAATAGAGGGGGAAACGAGGGAGGGGTGCGCCGACCACAAAGGAGGAGAGAGAGGGAAAGAGTTGAATTTGATTTAATTTGTAATTTAAGTAATAATTAGGTATGAAACAAAATTTTATTAGAAAAGAAAATATAATGAGTAGTTGTAAGGATGTAAGAATAGGGCATGGGTAGTGTGTAGTATAGGCTGTACTTATGAATAGTGGTAAATAGTAGACAAGACATCTACTTTACCGGTAGTAAAGAAAATACGGGAAAAAAGCTATAACTGTAATTTTTATAGCCCGGAAAATAATAAAAGTTATATTTTTGAAATCGTTATAAAATTTTGGTTCTGATGAATATTTCAAAATATTTTTCTGAGTTTCTAGTCCCTGGGGCTCGTTTTTTCGTAATGGAGCTCGGGAAGGCCCGGTGTCACGCCCCGAAGGGTACCCTAAACGTGGCAGCCCGCCACATATAATATCAAGGGTTAAGGATGGCTACCTTCGTCATGCGAAAGCCTTAGTATTATATATAAGGCGTCAAGCACGGTAATAGGGGACGCTTTTGGGAAGTATAGTTTAAGCAAGTAAAGATGAATATACAAGAATCCAGAACTAAAATATATCATATCATTAATAAATAAAGGTCTGTTACATAACTTCTTAGGGCATACCCCCGTTAATCCCAAGGATCGTGATAATCTTTACAACATCCAAAATACTACATTAAAGATTTCAAAGGAATTCTAATCTAAGTCTTCGAGTAGATTTCCTCCAAAAGCTTCAATATACAAAACCTACACGGGTACGGGGAGATCTCGGGCACAAAGAAATAGGTTTCCTGAGAATACAAATATCTATAGGGGTGTAAGCTTATGGGCGTAGTGAGTAAATCCCAAAATTCATACCCAAGGAAAATTATCAACCAAGTTTATTACTCAAACATATGAGATGCAACAATCACGTGGGCATACAAGACATATGACTTTCTGGGAATCATATGTTGAATGAATTACGCCCTTCATTCGGGATTGGGTATTCAAGCCAATTACAGCCACAACTTTTAAAAACACTTTTATAGATCTTACCTGCTCCTATACGCCATCAAAAACTTGTAGTTATTACAGGCTCCTACTAGCCACCAATTTAAGTAGTTCTTACTGGCTCCTACTCGCCACTTACATGATATACCGGTTATGTCTACCACCACTATTATACGCTTATCCCACCAATTGTATAGTAGTGAATGCAATGTGACTCAACATATGAAGTGCATGAATAATTTCTTTAATTAAAGTCTAGTAGTTACATTTAACTTCTTTCAAGTGATCAACTAAACCCACAAACAGTCCATCGCCACTCAAACCCCCTCAATTCCTAACCATGAATCGCCAACCCAACATGAAACCAACAATTTAGAATCACCCACTGTAGACACCCAATTTTTGCCCAATTAATTAAGGCTTAAAATTTAATTAAATTCATTTTTCCAAAAGCCTTAAGTATTGATGAAATTGGCTAAGTGATCAAGGCACAGGCCAAATGGCCTGTTGGTTAAACATATGGACCCAAACACACACTCAAGCTCAAGGACACAGGTTCAAACCCTAGCAAAGGCAAATTTTTGCCTTTTTATCATTTTTGTCTTTTCATTTTCCTCAAATGTGACTTTTGCTTTACTTTGCATCAGTTTTTAACTGACAAAACATCATTGATTGTCAAAATTGATGATGGGATTGCAAAGTGGTTACAAAATTAGTGCAAAAAACAACCAAAAAGTTACAAAATTCAATGTATAAAGCATTCAATTGCACATGAATGAGGAGTTACAAATTGATTGGATGAATCTGACATGAAATATCAAAATAATCATCAATTCATCAGTTTCAAGCAATTTAATAATGGATTTTCTAATTAAATTCGTGGAAAAATCAAGGGCAAAAATCCATTCATTTTCGAAACTGTTCGAAACTGAAAATTGAGCTTGCAACCTATAAATAAGGTCCTAGGAGCAAAAGGCATAAGTCAATTTCAGAAGAACACATACATAGCAAAGCCAATTCGAAATTCTTGAAATTAGGGTATAGAATTCGAATTTTTCAAATTCGAATTGATTAGATCAGTTTTAATCCAAATTGAGTGTTGTAACAATGTTAGAAACTTTATTTGGATGATTTAGTGTGCTTAGATTTGTTCGAATTGATCGGATTTCTCTCTGAAAATTTTTTTTATCTTGTCTTCAAACGCCGCCGCTACCCACACACCGCGAACCGCCGCTTCTGGTGGTTCTGATGAACGCCACCACCACCAACGGACGCGCCACCAGCATAGAAGTCGGGCCGACAAGCTTAGGGAGGTCAACAACCACCAGGGACGGCCAACGAACGCTCGAAAGATCGCGTCATCGTCTTCCTCTCCGCCCGACGAAGATCCGAATCCCGACCCGAAATCCGAATCCCAACCCGGTCGGTCATCGGTCAACGGTCGTCGGTCATCGGTCAACGGTCAACTCTGATCAGACGGTCCAGATTCAATCAAGCAGATCAGACGGCCCAGATTCAATCAAGCAGATCAGCGGCTCAGATTTGATCA
Organism: Combretum micranthum; assembly: GCA_024138025.1. Classification (NCBI taxonomy): domain Eukaryota; kingdom Viridiplantae; phylum Streptophyta; class Magnoliopsida; order Myrtales; family Combretaceae; genus Combretum; species Combretum micranthum. The sequence continues at coordinate 388,802 of JAMXBD010000638.1, forward strand.
AGCAGATCAGACGGTCCAGATTCAATCAAGCAGATCAGACGGCCCAGATTCAATCAAGCAGATCAGCGGCTCAGATTTGATCAAGCAGATCAGACGGCCCAGATTTCATCAAGCGATCAGACGGCTCAGATCGAGTCAACAAGCGATCAGACGATCCAGATCGGTCAGCGAGATCAACGCTCCAGATCTCGTCTGCTTCATCCGACGGTCCAGGTTAATCCGCATTATTTTATTAATAGTTTATTATATAATTAATTTCAGAAAATAATAAAAAATAGCAAAAAATTTATAAAAATTCATAAAAAATTCAGAAAAATTCAGAAAAATACAGAAAAATCCAGAAAAATCGAAATATTTTATTTTTTATATAAATTTATTTTTTTTGATATTTTTAATATTTTAAATATTTTGAATGTGTATTTATACACAAATTGCCTTAGAAATACATATTTAATGCATGGAAAATATTTTTAATGTATTGTAAATTATTCTGAATATATTGTGGGTTTATGTGATGAATTTTGTTTTAAAAAAAAAATAAAAAAATTATAAAAATAAATAAAAATAATAAAATTGGATTTTCCAAAGAACAAAATTTCTAAAATAATAAAAAATGATTTTTGGACTTAGAAAAATTATATTTTCATAAAATAAAAAAAAAACAATTGATTAGATCATAGGATCATCAAAAATGGTTTTCACAAAAAATTCAAAATTTAATGAACTTGAAATGAAAATAGTTCAAAAAATTAAAATTGATCAACAAATTAAGTTTTTTTTTAAAAAGAACTACGTTTTGTCTGATCTCGATTAGCGAGTACGTAGGCACCTACGGGGCGACATAAAAAATAAAAAAAAAATGTTTTTGTTTTTAATATTGTGAATAATTATTTTGTAAATATAAGTTTTTGTTAAAAAAATGAAATCTATTTGTTGATATTGATATTCTAAAAAAAATGACTAAAAAAAAATAAAAAAAATAAAATAAAAAATGAATGATTTGATTTGTGAATATTGTTTCATAATGTATCATTTGGATTTTTGAGCATGAAAAGGATAGATTAGAAATTTAAAATTCCAAAAGTGGTAACCGTTTGGTTTTAATAGGTTAGCCCCCGAATCCATGATATCTGGTTTAAAATTTTGGTTTTTTCTAAAATCAAATTTCGCAGACTAGTAGCTAAGTTAGGATCAACCGACCCATTGATCCTAGCTTTTTATTTTTTTCCCATATTATCGGGTGGCGACTCTAAAATTTTTTTTAAAATTTCTTTTAACCCCTAGTCGAGGATTCATGTTAAATGGGTTCGGGTTTAATGTGAATCGGGTTAGGAGAAATGAACCAGATAAGATAGTGGAAAAAATCCAGGCTCGACAGCTTGGCGACTCCACTGGGGAAATCAATTTTTTTAAAAAAAAAAAAGAGAGGGCTAGCCACTTAGGAATTTTAAATTTTAAATTTATCCTTGCTCAATTTTTGTGAATATATGATTCTTTGTATATTATATTGAATAATTGTTCTGTAAATATATACTAACCTTGCAGGTATGTAAAATAGAAGGCAAAAGATTGATTGTTTTTTATTTATTTATTTAAGTTATAGCATCTTACATTTGCACTTGCATTTTTGCATAATATGTGTGCTAGATACGGTCGGACCAGGCCGTCTTAAGAGCCTAAGCGAGGAGGACGAATAAGGTCCGGGGGCTGTGGGCTTTCCCACCCTTCTAGATCAAGAATGTCCTCCCACTCCGGTTTAGTACTACTAAATCGGGGAACCTATAGAACCCTACCAAATCATGCATTCATTAACATGGGATTTTGACAAAACTTTTCAAAAAAAAAATGGAGTTGTATTTTCTTCCAAAAAATGTATTTTCAAAAATAAAAAAAATTTCAAAAAAAGTCCACCAAATTTTTTAAATGTGGAGTTGTTTCTTTCCTAAAAAGGAAGTTTTCAAAATCAAAAACTTTTTTTTAGTAAATAAAATTTTAGATTGAAATGGTTTTTAAACCTTTATTTTTTTTAAAAAAAAATAATACCACTTCAAGTAAAGTTTTTTTGTATCCCCATTGGCACGGATAGTGACTAATTTCTTTTTTCTCAAATGGAGTCTTAATTAATTTTGTTATTTTTTTTAAAAAAAAGAGATTTTCAAAAAAATGATTTTTCATCAATTCCAACAAAACTTTTTCACCAAAACTTTGAGGGTCCTTATCTCCATTTATATGGATAGCAACCAAAAAATTTTTAAAAAATGGCGTTATTTTTTTTATTTTCAAAAAAAAATAATTTTTCATCAACTCCAGCAAAATTTTTTCATCAAATTTTCAAGGTCAGTATCTCCAATTGCATCTGTATGCTTGCATCTTTGCATTTTTTTAAGAAAAAAATAAAATAAAATAAAGAATGTGTACAGTAGACTTGTAAATACTCATAGAGTAAATTTTGTCCACCTATAGTTATAAGTCCTCTCCAATCAAAATTACCTTTGTCATATGTATTCCTCTCCCTTGTCTTCAGGATAATCATCCCTGTAAAAATCAACCCCCATTTGAATTCCTTTCCAAAAGAAAAAGGGGGGTCTTTTTGTTCCACTATTCTTGTAAAATAATTTTTGCCTTAAAGAAAAAAGAAAAAAAAAAGAATTATTTTTGTAAATATTCTTTTTCCACTTTAGGATAAATAATCATTTTCAAACATTCTTTCTTTTTTTTGAAGATTTTTTAAAATAAAAAGTGAGAACAAAAAGTTGTTGTCTAACAAAAAAAAAAAAAGAGAATAAAAGTTTTTCAAACTTGTTCTCCAACAATTTTTTTTTAAGAAAAAAAATGAAAATTGTTTTCCAACAAATGAGAAAGAGAATAAAGGTTATTTTCAAAAAATAAAAAAAAAAAAATTAGAAAAGAAGGAAAATTGCCAACAGAAAAAGAATGTTTCAAAATTGTTACCCAATGATCATTCATTTTAAGCTAAAGGCAAATGAAATCAAAACTAGGGGCAACCAAAAGGACTTTACCGATTAGGGGCATTTTTGATAAACCCAAATGGGGCATTTAGTTATATATCCTGAGGCAATAAAAAATGGATGATTGAAAACCCAAAAATTTATTAAATAGTGGCCTAGAATGAAAAGAGGCAAACTTAATCCCAAACACTAACCCTACACACTAAGAGTGGAGTGAATTGTGAGAGATAAAATGGACTCATTCCTTAAAGGAGGTCTAGTTTGAATTTGATACATAGGTCAAAGTGACATTAGGCATTCATTTCAAAGTCCTAAACACATTATCCTTTGTTAACCCATTTGAGCCTATTAAGGAAGAATTTTTTAAAATTAAGCCCTGTCAAGAACCACCCTACATTAGGGTACCCCACAACGGGGCAATTTGGAGGTCAGGGTCATTATCAAGGAGAAAAAGGATTAACTTATATGCACTTGCCCTAGTTGCATCAATTCAAGAGTAGTCAATTGACATAAATAAATCATTTCCTTTGAAAGGAAGAAGAGTTTCTATCCCAAACCATACACAATCCATATACTTTGAGCTATAAGCCATCCAATGGAAAAAATACAAATCACCTTGCAAAAGAAGAAGAAAAAAGGGATACATGAATAAAGTGCCAAAAAAAAAAAAAAAAATGAAGAATAGCCAAGCAAGGTGATTAAACCAAGAAATTACAAGCACATGCTCAAAGTTCAAAGCCCATCAAAACACAAGGTCCAAAATTTATATCATGGACCCACCCACAATTCCACCCTGATGGAAGACAATCACACAAGGTGATCATACCCAAACACTGGGGCACATGCTCAAAGTTCAAGCCCATCAAAACACAAGGTCCAAAATTTATATCATGGACCCACCCACAATTCCACCCTGATGGAAGACAATCACACAAGGTGATCATACCCAAACACTGGGGGCACATGCTAAAGTTCAAAGCCCATAAAACACAAGGTCCAAAATCTATATTATGGGCCCATCCACAATTCCATCCTTTAGAGACTCTTTGGATCAAAGGAGTTGATTTATTAATGCTCTTGAAACTAGGAATAAGTGCATATTCAAGTTTTCCTTAAGGGTTCTTGACTTGTAAACCCGGGATGTGTTGAAAAAAAAAAAAAAAAAAAGCCTTTATGAAATATCTCTTTTTGATTAAAGCCAACAACCAAAAGCCCACATTACAGTCCAAAAAAGACCTAATAGATTGACCAAAGTGTGTCACTTGCAAGCCGGACCATAATTTTTGGAATCCGAGTCAAATGTGTGAAAATAAGCCTAAGAGAGTGTAAGGAAGTCCTCTTTGATTAGGTAACTTAAAATAAGATAACCAACCTTGGTGTAAGAATCATCCCAGGGGCATGAAATCATTTGCCCCAATTTGAAAGAAGTCTGCCTCAGGGTTAGGAATTAATTGCCCCAAAGTTGGAAACAATGCCCCAATTTTCAAATTAATGTCCTAAAAGAAAAACTTTGCCCCCAATGATTAAAATTTTTCAATAAAAGACCTTAGGTGGTTAATAGTGAAGCCTTAGGCTAAAAAAAAAATGAGTGATCAATGGGGCAAACCCTATTTATGATTATTTTTACCTGTTGGTAACTTTCAAAAAAAAGTTGGAATTCAAAAAAAAAAAAGGAAACTTTTTACCTTTAAAAGGTCCAAGAAAAGAAGGAATTTCTTCCAAAAAAAATAAAAAAAAAAAGTTTTTTCCAAATATCTGAAAAGTAATAAAAAAAAGAAAAAAAAAAAGAGAAAATAAGTTTTTTCATTAAAAAAAAATTGCCTTTGGTTTAAATTTTTAAAATAAAAGAATAAAAAAAAAGGTTTTGGTTTTTAAAAAAAAAGATTCTCAAAGGTTTTCTTAAAAATTTTCAATGAAAAAGGGAAGAATTTCCCACATAAAAAATTAAAAAAAAAAAAAAATTTCAGGCTACGGTTTTCAAAACTGATTTTCAAGTTTGTGTTTAAGTTTTAGGATCACCTGCTCAAAGGAGCGTCATCCTATTTGTTTAAGTTTTAGGATCGATTGCTCAAAAAAAAAAAAAAAAGCGTCATCCTAAGTATTAGGGTCACCCGCTCAAAGGAGCGTCATCCTACCTTTCAATCTTTAGGATTATATGCCCAAAGGAGCATCATCCTATTTCTTCAGCATCAGGATAGTCTGCTCAAGGGAGCGTTGTTTTTTTTCAATCTTTAGGATTATGAGCTTCATCCTATTCCTCAAATTGAGAATCGCAACTCAAGGAAGTGTTGTGCTGCCTTGTCAAGTTGTAATTTTAGGCCAGCTCAAGGAGCGCCTTAACAAGTCGAGTGTCAGCTCAGAAGCGAGAAGCACACTAATGTTAAAACCAAACGCCAGTTCATAGGGTACGTTTGAACCAAGTTTCCAAAGTTTGCAAGAAAAGCTTGAAGTCCATCCAAGTTTTCTAAAAAAAAAGAGAAAGAAAACTTGAAGCCCATCCAAGTTTTCAAACCAAGTTTTCCAAAAAAAAAAAAATGCTTGAAGCCCATCCAAGTTTTCAAACCAAGTCTTCTAAAAAAAAAGAGAAAGAAAAACTTGAAGCCCATCCAAGTTTTCAAACCAAGTTTTCCAAAAAAAAAAAACTTGAAGCCCATCCAAGTTTTCAAACCAAGTTTTCCAAAAAAAAAGAAAAAGAAAAACTTGAAGCCCATCCAAGTTTTCAAACCAAGTCTTCCAAAAAAAAACAAAAAAAAAAAGTAAAACTTGAAGCCCATCCAAGTTTTCAAAGCAAGTTTTCAAAAAAAAAAAAAAAAAGAAAAAAAGAAAAAAAAAGAAGAAAAGAAAAAAGAAGAAAAAAAAAAATAGAAAGGAAGAAAAAGAAAAAGAAAAAGAGAAAGGAAGAAAAAGAAAAAGAGAAAGAGAAAGAAATCCCAGAGAATTGAAAAAAAAATCACAAATGCCCCTAGTACTACTTAGACTCAAAATCCATCCTTTCGAGATGGTGATTCAAAATCCATCCTTTCGAGATGGTAAACAAGATCCAGAAATTCACTCAAGATGGTGATGAAGACAAAGTTCAGAAATTCATTCGCTCAAGATGGTAATCAAGACAGAGTTCAAAAATTCATTCACTAGAAGAATATGTTCAAGACACAAAGTTAGAAATCCCTCCATTCCAGATGGAAACCAAAGCCCATTGGTCCGGCAAATAACCAAAGCCCATTGGTCCGGCAAATGACCAAACCAAAGCCCATTGTCCGGCAAATGACCAAAGCCCATTGGTCCGGCAAATGACCAAAGCCCATTGGTCCGGCAAATGACCAAACCCAAAGCCCATTGGTCCGGCAAATGACCAAACCAAAGCCCATTGGTCCGGCAAATGACCAAAGCCCATTGGTCCGACAAATGACCAACCCAAAGCCCATTGGTCCGGCAAATGACCAAAGCCCATTGGTCCGGCAAATGACCAAAACCAAAGCCCATTGGTCCGGCAAATGACCAAACCCAAAGCCCATTGGTCCGGCAAATGACCAAACCAAAGCCCATTGGTCCGGCAAATGACCAAAGCCCATTGGTCCGGCAAATGACCAAACCCAAAGCCCATTGGTCCGGCAAATGACCAAACCAAAGCCCATTGTTCCGGCAAATGACCAAAGCCCATTGGTCCGGCAAATGACCAAACCAAAGCCCATTGGTCCGGCAAATGACCAAAACCGAAGCCATTGGTCGGCAAATGACCAAACCAAAGCCCATTGGTCCGGCAAATGACCAAAACCGAAGCCCATTGGTCCGGCAAATGACCAAACCAAAGCCCATAGGTCCGGCAAATGACCTAACCAAATCTCAAAATCTAAAGGAGAAGCTAAGCAAAAATTGGTTGTCTTTTTGTCTTTGTGGCAAAAGTTTTGTTCAAACTTTACCACAAAGAGGGGCAGCTGTAGACACCCAATTTTTGCCCAATTAATTAAGGCTTAAAATTTAATTAAATTCATTTTTCCAAAAGCCTTAAGTATTGATGAAATTGGCTAAGTGATCAAGGCACAGGCCAAATGGCTGTTGATTAAACATATGGACCCAAACACACACTCAAGCTCAAGGACACGGGGTCAAACCCTAGCAAAGGCAAATTTTTGCCTTTTTATCATTTTTGTCTTTTCATTTTCCTCAAATGTGACTTTTGCTTTACTTTGCATCAGTTTTTAACTGACAAAACATCATTGATTGTCAAAATTGATGATGGATTGCAAAGTGGTTACAAAATTAGTGCAAAAAACAACCAAAAAGTTACAAAATTCAATGTATAAAGCATTCAATTGCACATGAATGGGGAGTTACAAAATTGATTGGATGAATCTGACATGAAATATCAAAATAATCATCAATTCATCAGTTTCAAGCAATTTAATAATGGATTTTCTAATTAAATTCGTGGAAAAACAAAGGGGCAAAAATCCATTCATTTTCGAAACTGTTCGAAACTGAAAATTGAGCTTGCAACCTATAAATAGGAGGTCCTAGGAGCAAAGGCACAAGTCAATTTCAACAAAACACAATCAGAAGGAGTGATTCGAAAATTTCGAAAATTAGGGTTCTTAAAGCGAAAATTCGAAATTTGAGAATTTCGAATTGATTTTGATTCAATTGGAGTGTTTAAGGAGCTTTAGGAACAAGTTTAAAGTAATCGAGTGTGCTTTAATTTGATCAAATTGATCGAATTAACCTCTGTAATTTTTTTATTATTTTCGGATTTGCGCCGCCGCTACCCACCACCGCGAACCGCCGCTTCTGGTGGTTCTGAGTGAACGCCACCACCACCACCAACGGACGCATCACCAGCATAGAAGTCGGGCCGACAAGCTTAGGGAGGTCAACAACCACCAGGAACGGCCGACGAACGCTCGAAAGATCGCGTCATCGTCTTCCTCGCCCGACGAAGATCCGAATCCGACCCGAAAATCCGAATCCCAACCCGGACGGTCATCGTCAACGTCATCGGTCAACGGTCAACCCTGATCAGACGGTCCAGATTCAATCCAGCAGATCAGATGGCCCAGATTCAATCAAGCAGATCAGCGGCTCAGATTCGATCAAGCAGATCAGCGGCTCAGATTTGATCAAGCAGATCAGACGGCCCAGATTCGATCCAGCAGATCAGACGGCCCAGATTCAATCAAGCAGATCAGACGGCCCAGATCGTGTCAGCAAGATCAGACGATCCAGATCGGTCAGCGAGATCGACGCTCCAGATCTCGTCCGCTTCATCCGACGGTCCAGGTTAATCCGCATTATTTTATTAATAGTTTATTATATAATTAATTTCAGAAAATAATAAAAAATAGCAAAAAATTTATAAAAATTCATAAAAAACAAATCAGAAAAATTCAGAAAAATACAGAAAAATCCAGAAAATCAAAATATTTATTTTTTATATAAATTTATTTTTTTGATATTTTTAATATTTTTAAATATTTTGAATGTGTATTTATACACAAATTGCCTTAGAAATACATATTTAATGCATGGAAAATATTTTTAATGTATTGTAAATTATTCTGAATATATTGTGAAATTATGTAATGATTTATTTAAAAAAATAATAAAAAAATAAAAAAAAATAATGATAAAAATAGATAAAAATGATAAAATTGGATTTTCCAAAGAACAAAATTTCTAAAAAAAAAAAATGATTTTTGGACTTAGAAAATTTATATTTTCATAAAATAAAAAAAAATCAGTTGATTAGATCATAGGAGCATCAAAAAAATGATTTTTTATAAAAACTTGAAAATTTAATGAACTTAAATTGAAAATAGTTCAAAAAAATTAAAATTGATCAACAAATTAAGTTTTTTTTAAAAGAACTACGTTTTGTCTGATCTCGATTAGCGAGTACGTAGGCACCTGCGGGGCGACATTAAAAAATAAAAAAAAAATGTTTTGTTCTTTTTAGTAAATAAATATTTTGTAAATATAAGATATTTTGTTGATGTTTATGTTCTAAAAAAAATAATAAAAAATAAAAATGAAGAAAAGCACATAAAAAATAAAAATAAATGATTTGACTTGTAAATATTTGTTATGTAATATATTATTTGATTTTTTTTTTTTAGCATGAAAAGGATAGATTAGAAATTTAAAATTCCAAAAGTGGTAACCGATTTGGTTTTAATAGGTTAGCCCCCGAATCCATGATATCTGGTTTTTAAAAGTTGATTTTTTTAAATCAAATTTTCCGCAGACTAGTAGCTAAGTTAGGATCAACCGACCCATTGATCCTAACTTTTATTTTTTCCCGATTTATATCGGGTGGCGACTCTAAAATTTTTTAAAAATTTCTTTTAACCCCTAGTCGAGGATTCATGTTAAATGGGTTCGGGTTTAATGTGAATCGGGTTAGGAGAAATGAACCAGATAAGATAGTGGAAAAAATCCAGGCTCGACACCCACCACCATTTCAACACCACTTAACACTCCGTCTCTGCTACTTAGTCAATCGCCCAACACCTATTTCTTAAAACCAAGACCACACCAAACCCGAGAAAGAGAGAGACTATTGTTGTCTTTGTCCTTGTAATTTTGAAGACCTAATTTCCTTGACAACTCAATATGTTCTTGTTGGCTTAAATTCACATAAAGGTTCAACCTTTATCCCTAGATTCAAGCTAAACTAGGTATCATACATTTCTTATTTAGTCAATCTTATTAGTGAATTTATCTGTTAATTTGATATTTATTTTGGTGTAGAATCTCGTAAATATCTATGTAATTGTAACAAAAAGAAAGGAAAATAATAGAAAAGAAAAAAGAAACAAAGAAGAAGAAAAAAAAAGAGTGAAAAGAAAAAATATATATTATTATCATCATAATATACATTATCATACGATACGCAATTCTACATTGATTATACGATATATGTATTAAAAAATACAGACATATATAATTTATAATACGCAAATCCGCATGTTACACGTATTGTATAGGTTTGTGAAAAAACAGACTTATATATATGCTATATGTATATATATTGTCTTTTGTGATATTTTTTAATATTAAATCATTTAGATCTGTTAGATTACGCAAGTAAGTCTTTAAAATATGAAATTTTGATAGATTAAGTTTTAAGATAAAATTGTTATGAAATTAGTGTAAATATCCTCATATTGGGATAAATCTAGACTTTAGTTTATTTTTGAATATGAAGATTAAAACATATAAAAAATAAAAAATAATAATGAATTAGATGGATCATTATCATTAGAACTTTAGGGCATATTTTCAATATATGCGGCTTGGTTGAGATATGATTTTTGAGATTAAGGGCTACTACTATTTTGACATGAATATTGCTTTATGACATGCTATGGTAAATAATATGCGATTGTGCTTGTAATTTATAAACTAAAAATTTGATAAATTGAAAAAAAAAAAAGATAAATTTCTAAGTTTAGGTGCAATATAGTGATTAGACATATGCATGGTTTGGTTCCAAACTGGAAACGAAACTGCCACTGGACGATTGGTCAATTCTAAAATCGGCTATGGAATCAATGGTTTCACAATTACGAGGCAATTCTTTCGCTTGGAATCGATGGTTCTACCCGATTCCATTAAAAAATAATATTAAATATATAATTATTATTATTTAAATTATTTCATATAAATAGTAAAATTTATTACTTATTCACAATATTCAATATATTATTATCAACAACACAAATAAACATAATTTAAAATTATATATAATTAGTTTAAATAAACTGTTCCTAAAAGAAAATTTCATTTTCTTAATAATATGAGACTATTTTTTACATTGTAATTTTCCTTTTACCCTCTAGAGTATATTGTAATCTCATATCACTAACTACAATTGGTATTGGATGCGTTTGTATATAAATAAATGTGTATTCTAAACAAATTTAAAAAAAATTAGTTAAATAATTTAACACTTTTAGATCCAATAATTATTTTGAATTTAAAATTTATTTTATTAAAAACTAAACTTCGTTTATTTTTTTTAATTTTTATTTGAAAAAAAAAAGCAGTTTTAAAGCTAGAATCGAGAAGCGGACTAGAATCATGGAAGATGGTTCTAGTTCTAGTTCTAGTTCTAGTTCCTCAATTTCAAGACCCAAAACTAGCAGTTTTGATTCCAATTGGGTTCAGTTCTAGAACAGTGCTCATGTCATACCCCAAAGGATACCTTAAACGCGATAGTTCACCACACTTAATATCTAAACTTGTGTATGACTACTTTAGTCATTTCATGAATTTAAACATCGGGTGTAAGGCTTATGTTCAACAAATAAAGGACCATACTTTGAATCGGATTAGCTTAAGGAGATATACATAGCAATAAGAAAGTAAATCATAATAGTTATAGCTAGATTAATCTATTACATGAGCTAAGGGGCATACTCCCGTCAAAATATTAAGAGTTTCTAAGTCCTCAGAAGTCTCTTACAACAACCATTATATATATATCAATTTAGGAGATTCAACTAGAAGTCTATGCCTACATCTAGGTCCCGACTTCTTCAAAAAGCTCCTTAAGTTCCAAAAGCTGTACCTGAGGAAAGTGGCTTCTCGGAGATAGCCATAAATATTCATACTACATTAGGAAACTATAGGGGTATAAGCTTACGAGCTTAGTGAGTTTTACTTTCAAAATTAAATACTCAACAAGCAATATTTAACAGACAAGTTATATTAACAACCATATGAAATGCACAAGCACGTGAGCATACAATACATAAGACCTTTCGGAAATCTTATATTGAATGGATTTACGCCCTCCATTCGGGGTTAGGTGTTACAGGCTCATACGACTAAAGATTTCAATTTTTCTCATTTTCATTGTGGTTGATACAGGTGCCCACCTACACACATTTTTAATTCCAACCCTTACGCCAACATTTCAATTTCTGACCATTATGCCAATATTCGAGTTTACAGGCCTCTCGTTGTCCAACTATTATGCCTTCTTCCAACGAAGGTATAATAACCTATGCAATGTGACTCACATATGGTATGCATGCTCAATTTCATTTTAAGAGCATGGCATATTAATTAACAATTTATGGGTGATCACAGATATTACAGACACTTCAATTCTATACTACTTCATACAAATATTTACAACAAGCACATTTCGATATTCTTATCATCGATTCACCCAAGTAGAACTCATATACACACAATCAAATTTTTTATCTTGTCATAATTCTAATGCCACTAACATTACAAGCACAATCACAAGCATATAATTTAAAGATAGTGAACTCACTTTGCCATGGCACGAAAATCTACTTAATCGTAATAGTCATCGGGAAGGTCTAGTCTATCTGCCAAGTTTCCTAATCAAAAGAAATAACTCTAATGAGTATTTCTATGAAGTTGGAATGAACTTGTAAATTTTATTCTAACAAGTTCGTCAAAATTCGTCTAAGAGGAAATTCCAACTTAAACCGGCCATAACTCGGTCATTTTAACTCAAAATTCCGCATATTATATACCGATTTCTACCTATTCGACGAGAGATATCTATTTCTAAAGTTATTTTCAACTAAAAAGGTTTTTAGTCCATGAACAGTAGGTATAGAATACTATACGAATTTCCCATTCCACAATTCAACTTCTAATTTCAAACCAAGCATCATTCTAAAGCTTTGATAGATACTTAGCTATCATTATATCTTGTAAGACTCTATTATATACATATATAACTCAATATCATGCATGATTCATGGGTGTTGGTAATTCTAATTCCTCATGTACTTAGACAATGGCGAATAGGATGTATAGGACATTATTTTCCTAACTTTGTTTCTACCAAGTGCATCATGTATATATGCAATACCTACAAGATACTGTCATGAATGTCATGGGATGACTATCTATATGTATATCTTAATGATATAGTACCAACAATTCTTTTTGAAAAGCTTTTTCTTTGCAAAACTTTTAAGATTTACTAGACTTAAGAAAAATAGTATTTCTTCTTGTAGAATCACACTTGCTTTTATTAAAACTCAATCTTGACGACCTATATACCCAATACCTTTATTATTTTAATAAATACCTTCATTTTGGGTTTAGAAAATAGATGTTTAAATAGGTGGTTTACCTGGTTACGAATTTTACAAAATTTTTAAGCAATGAAAACATTGTTTAATCTATTCTTTGAAACCATTCATTGTTTTAGGATTATACTTTGATAAACCTCTCTTATCTTTGTCAAAATTAGGTCTTTATTACATATATCCCCTAGGAATCCTATATTTTTTATGAAAATCATCATTTTGGCATTTGGAAATAGATGTTTAAATAGTGGTCATTTTCAAATCAAAATTTTGAAAATTCTTTCTGAGATTGTTTCTTTTGTAAAACTCATTTAATCTTTCGAAAACTAACTCCTAACCAAACCTATTCCTTAAGGCTTCCATTTCCTTAATAAAAATCTTTTTTTTTTTTTGGTTGAAAAACTGGTGTTTACACTTCAAGCTTCCCTTACTACGAATTTAAAACTTGTTATTGGATTGAAACATAACTTTTATGAACTTTTCCTTATTTCGAAAATATTCCTTAGTAGATGTAAGCTTTTCTCATCAAGATCATTTATTTATGATATTTATTCCCCAAGCCCTTCATTTTCAATGTAAAATACACATTTTGAAGTTGAAAAATAGCTTTTCTAAATATAGTTCCTTTTTTATCCAAATTTTCAAAAATCATTTTTGTTGAAACTAAAGTAGATCTTGAGCTTTCTATCTCTTTCCTATTATCATCATGCTATTACAATTTATTAATGAACATAAAACAAAAGCCTAATACATTTATGAACTCAAAACATCTAGATCTAGTTTACTATACTAGTCATAAAGTGAATATGATTAAATGATGAATATATGCACAAATCATTACTAGTAACCGCATAACTTGATAGTAAAACAAGGTAATAGCAAAATAACTCAAATAACAAGATCTATAACATTGTTATGGCAAGGATCTCATGTTCAAGTGTTTCGACATCCCTAGTTTAAAGCTCATGGGGATTTTTGAGTGGAATTACATATGAATGATCTTGCCATTACATATTTTTAAGGTAATAAGGTATATATCTATTCCCTATTGGATGTGTGGAGTAAGAAATTTGAAGAAAACAAAAGTGTGTGTGTGTGTGTGTGTTTGTGAGAGAGAGAGTCATGGCAATGAGAGGGGAGAGGAGAAAGTATTGAAAAAATTTTCTAAAGAGAAAATGAAGAGAGAAAGAAAGTGAAATGGAGAAGGCATAAAGGGGTATTTATAGAAAAAGGAATCTAGGGTTTGTGTGATTAAGCAAATGAAGGAAAATCAACAAATGAGAGGGAACAAGGGGGAGAGGGGCATCGGTTTGCAAGAGAGGCAGAGAGAGAAAAGTGTGTTGTTTAAAATTTCAAAATTAAACAAGTAATTTAAGTAGTAAAAGTTATATTGGAAAAGTAAATTGTAAGGAAAATGATGAGATATTGTAAGAATAGGTTGTAAGGATGTAAGAAGTAGAGTATGGTTGGTTGTACTTGTGAATAGTGTGAAAGAAATAAAAAAATAGATTAGACATTTAAAGTACCGATAGTAATGAAAATAAGATAAAAAGGTTATAACTATAACTTTTATAACTCAAAAATTATATTACTGATATGTTTGAAAATCTCATGAAATTACGATTCTAATGGTACTAATATCATATATTTAATATCTCAAGCCCCGGGACATGCTTTTCAAAGTCTGTATCCGATCGGGTTCGAAATAGGTCGAAAATTCGTTAATTTGATCTTTTTAAGCACCCTAATATTATTACGAACCAAACTACACTCTTCACTCATATTTCGAATTCTTGGTTTAGGAACACTAGATTGTCGGATCTAAACTACTAGGGTTTCTTGGGAATTTGTTGACTTAGGGTCTCCGGTTGACTTTCCAATTTAGGGTTTGAACTTGATATTACCCTAAAAATTAGGTGCTTATAGCTCATGTCCAATAGTGATCTTTCCTTTGTATATGAAAAAAAATAATGAGTTACCATTTTGCAATGTTGTCAAAACTCGATCTGACCGACAGGTGCGATTTGGTTAGAATGGAACTGGCTTTAAACATAGAACAATTCCAACTAGTAGCCCTTTTTTATAGAAGTGGCCTAACTCGAACGACTTGGCCAGTTCAACCGTGACTCGGTTGACTCGGCCAAGTCATCTGGGTTGGAATGCACTCTTTCATTAAAAAAAAAAAAAAAAAACACAATAATAGCCTCCAACAGCAAGCAAGAAGGAAAGCAAGCCGAAAAGAAAATTAAAGGTGACCCTATCTTCCACTGGCCTTTCTCAATAGGTGATGCTCGATGGCTAGAGTTTGAGAAGAAAGGGATAGAGGTGCTGGTGGTGATGCGACGGAGGAGGTAGTTGTTGAAGAGTAGAGGTTGGTGTTACTGTTGGTGCGAAAATTAGTGCTAGGACTAAAGATGAGGTTAGGGTAGAAACTGGTGAAGGAAAGGGGGTAACAACCAGGGCAAGCGACGATGTTGATGTCGATGTTTGTGTTGGGACTTCGGAGGGAAATGCGAACAAAAGGAACAATAACGGCAGGTTGAGTAGGGCATAACTTACCTGCTAAAAACTAAAAAGGACTGCAACCTTAGCCAAAAGGGAGGAATAGTTTTTTAATTTTATTTTTGCTTTTTTCCAAATGCCTAAAATATAATACATATTTGCTTTATTTCCCTTTTTAAAACCTTTATTTTATACGAAGAAAGGGTCTGTTTTGATTTATTCTGACATTGGAGTCTTCCTTTTTTTTTCCCACTCATTTCATTTATATATATAAATATGGGAGAAGAAGACTTATTAATTAAATATGACATGAAAGGTGTAAAGTTTATTAAAATCGTCAACAATAATATCATTCATTTAATACTATTTGTTAACATTTTTTATAATAAATTTATTAGAACATCATGAAGATTTGATTTATAAAACGATTCATCTAATGCAGTTGTATATACTATGTATTATAGTTATAGTTTGTTTTATTATTTCATTCTTGGCATACACATAACCACATAAGATTAAAATATATAAATAAAACTACATTTATTTATTCTCTAGATTAACTTTTAGATGAATTTGATTATTTATGGGATTGACTGTGAAATACCCCGAATTTGACCAACCTAAATTAGGAACGTGATGATTAAATACTATAGAAATATGGGTAGTTTTAAATCTTATTTTAAATTTAACTTAGTAATTGAATTTAGATAGTTTAGTTAATTGATTTTCATAAACTATAGAATATAATTAAATAGTTTAATTAGTAAATAGACTTAATTGAAATTAGAAATTACAATACTATAAATACTCTTTTCAACTTATCAAATTACTTCACTTTCCTATCTCCAACATACCAAGCTATTTAATTCTTTTCAATTATCGACTTGAAACCAATTTCTTAAGTTGAATTACCAAAATTCCTAATTCACAAAAATTAAACCTTAATCTAAATTTAGATTAGACTCGAGTCAATAATATACTAACTATACACCTAAGATTATAAATATGAAGTGTAGTATGACTTGATTAATTTTTAGGTTCTGTTAGATAGTAAATGATAGTTTGAAGATAAATCGCTAGGGTTAAACTATACGCGATAGAAATAGAAACTGATTGATATCTACCAAACTAGAACTCAGATAAAAATTTTGAATACGTAATTATGAAATTTAGAATTTTCGAGTTTTTTAGCGCAATACCCTAATTTGACCTATCAAGACTAGAAACCTTAATCGTGCAAGTGGAAAATTTGATAATTTAACATAATTAGGAATAATAAATGAATTTAATTGAAAATAGATATTCTAATCCCATTAATGCCTATTCAACCTATTAAGCAATATCAATTACCTATTTCAACAAATTTAAATTGATCAAAACTTTCCAATTATCAAATGGATTTTATTAATCAAGTTTAATCACCTAAAATCTTAAATATCCAATTTAGACATTTTAGCCTAAATTTCAACTCCTTAAATCTTAGAAATTTAAAATTAAATATTTTCATTCAAATACCAATTTCTAAGCCCCTAAAACCCTAAATTCAAGTAAGATATTAATTTTCCTTTTATTAGACTTCCTAAAATCAATTTCTAATGCAGATTAGCTAATTCTCTTTCTTATTTCTTAATTTCTAATTCTAAATGCCTAAAGTCCATAACGTAAAAGCCTAATTGATCATCTAAAACCCTAAGCCCATTAACATTAAAGCCAAGCCCATAAATCAAAGCCCATAAAGCTTAAGAAATCAAGCCCATTAGCACATCAAAGCCCATAAGACCACATTAGCTATCATGCACCATCATATACCTTATAAAATCCTAATGTTAAGAAAAATATAATAAGCAAAAAGACCAAAATAACCTTAGCCAATTTTCGAAGTTTCTTCATCTATGAAAAGACCAAAACACCTCTTAAATACCTACAATGTAAACACAAGAAAATATTTCCTAATTCTAGAGAATTCTAATGCATGTAAAAGACTAAAACGTCCTCAATTAATCAAGCAAAATGACCAAAAAGTCCCTAAACCTAATGGAAATTACATAACATGAATTACTATAAATATGGAGTTTAGAAAACCCTAATTCATCCCTCATTTTCAGTAGCCCATACCTCTCAAATTCTCTCTCAAAACACTCTAAAAAATCTCTCAAAAAATACACAAAAACTCTTCCATCAACCAAGCACACAAGAGGTAAAGTATTACCTAAGTCTATGCTTCTAAATCTCTCTTTTATTCCCTATAATCTAACCTTTATTCCAAATTAAATTGTCACGTCTCAAAGGGTATCCTAAACGTGGCAGTCCACCACATACGGTATTAAAACTTAAGAATGACTTCCCGAAGTCATGCGAAAGTTTTCAACACCATATGTAAGGCGTCTA
Source organism: Combretum micranthum (assembly GCA_024138025.1). Classification (NCBI taxonomy): domain Eukaryota; kingdom Viridiplantae; phylum Streptophyta; class Magnoliopsida; order Myrtales; family Combretaceae; genus Combretum; species Combretum micranthum. The sequence goes on from JAMXBD010000638.1 coordinate 406,740, forward strand.
TCACAATAATAGGAGACACCGGTGGGATGTATAGTTTGAGATAGTAAATACAACATACAATAATCTAAATAAACATCTAATTTATCATTAAGAGAATATAATCCTTACATCATCTTAGGGGTTTTTCCCTTATAATTCTCCAAACAATCATAATAACAACTTAATCTTTCTTACAACCAAATAATACTAACATCATAAGACATTGAAGGATGATTAACCTAAGATCTTCAAAAGAATCCTAGAAGCTCTTGTAAAACATCATCCCTCTCGAATATATGAAATCTCCGAGCATAAAGATATAGTCCTGTTATAACAAAGGTCTATCAGAGTATAAGCATAACTAGCTTAGTGAGAATATTCCTAAATCAACATACTTGTATAAATAGTTTCAAAAAAGTTATTAAATAAGCATATGAATGCATCAAGCAAGTGATCAAGCAATACATATGATCTACCGGAAATCATATGTTTGAATGGATTTACCCCTCCATTCAAGGTTAGGTGTTCCAGGCTCTTTAAAACCCATCTTTAAATCCAACTCATGTACTTTATTTCAAGCTCCTACTCGCCCATCATAACATAGTTCTTTCAAGCTCCTAATCACCCATCTTGCAGATTTCTGGCTACTGCACACCCGGCTACTAAACTCTTATCCCATTGAGAATAGCAGCTCATGCAATGAAACTAACTACGTGATATGATGAATCAATTAATATAATTCATAGCATATGTTTAAAGTAATTTAAAAGTGATCATAGAATCTTGCACACACTCCAACAGAATAATAGTAAAACATAAGTTAATTAATAACGATTCATGCCTCGGTATGCTTAACATTCTTTCAACCAATATTATCATACATAATTCATTTTCTTCTTTTCGTACTTCTAGTGCCTCTAGCTACAAGCACAACCAAGTACGAAAAATGTAGGAAGTAAACTCACTTGGCCATGAGGATCTATCTTTCTTATCGATGAGTCGATCGGTAAATCCACTAATCAAAATAACCCTCCGGATATGAATACTCCTCCTTGGGATCACCTAATCAAGAAGAATACCCCTAATGAGTATTTCTTATTGATTCTATGGTACTTATCAAAAACTATGTCATAAGATCGTAAAAATTCATATAGAAGGTAATTCCAACTTAAAATGGCCATAACTTGATCATTTTAACTCGGAATTGCGTATATAATATACCGTTTTCTACCTACTCGAAAAGATTTATCCATTTCTAAGGTTATTTTTGTTATAAAAAGCCATTTGGGTTGGAAAATACTACGGTACATAATAATTGCGAATTTATAGTTTACAAAATATGATTTTTCCAAACTTTGCTTTACTCAAAAATCTTTAAGCAAAATACATGTATATATTTATAGTTGAAAAATCCTTTGAACATATATTGATACCCATATTGTATGCATGATTCTTGTAGTGTTGTCTCAATATTGATATAAACAATTTGTGTTTAAGGGTTTTTTTTTTTTTAAAAGATAAAACTTTTGAAAATTTCTTCTTTTTGAATTGTTAAAAGGATACTAAAATATAATTGAGTTGTTATGAGTAAATGTTTTATTATTATTTTATTTCTTACTTTTCAAAGTAAATTCATTTTCAAACATTTTGGTTCTTTTATCTACTAACTTTATTTCTAGTGATTGAAAATAAGCTTTTCAAAATATTTTTTATGTTTCAAATATTTGAAGTTGTGTTAAATGTATATTTTCATATCATTTCTCTTCTTTAGAAAATAGATATACCTTTAAAACTTTACTTTCTTGGCAAATTGTATTTTTCTAAGTTGGTTTTCAAATTAGTGAGTTGACTTTATCTCGGTTTGAAAAACTTGTTTTATTCTTAATATTAGTTAAATAGTAAAATAATTTTCTTAAACAAGTTTATAAGAAAAGCTTTCTTAATAAAGAATTGTTATCTTTAGAACTTAGTAAAACTTCATTTTAATTTTTTTGAAAAGAGAATAACAATACAAAATTTAAGTTTTGAAGAAACTTTCTTAGCATGTGATTTTCAAAGTCTATAATGAACCTATTTAAGTCTTATAAAAGACATGGTTGAGTTAAAATTCTTTATTGCTAAAAATTCTTCCTTTATGGAGTATTTAGTTTGGTTTATAAAAGAAAAGAATTCCTTTTTATTATTTTAAAGAAATCGACATTATTACTTCTTTAGAATTTATGATTAGCTTATCTTTTAAAAAGACAACTTAGATCTTTTTGTTGAAAATTCCTTTGTTAAGAAATCTAGTTTATTTTTCTTTATTTAAGAAAGAACCAATTTTATTTTTTTACTTAAGACAACCATATTCTAATCATGCATGAATATGATTATGTAGCCATATGAAAGTAAAGATAATACATAATAGAATAATATATAATAAGATAGAAAGAAATACTTGTAAGTAAATGAATATTATAAAATTGTCAAGTATTGGGAACCTTAGCTTCATCAAGGTATCTCGGTCATGTATTAGGAGCCTTAACTTTATCAAGGCAAGCCGGGACTAAGAATGGACTAGTCCCAAAAGAAAAGAAAAGAAAAGAAAAGAAAATTGTTTTGACTTGATATGGACAAGTCTAAGACTAGAAAGACTAGTCTTAATTAAATTGCATAAAACAAGTAAATAAATAAATTGCAAGACATGAAAATAAATAAATAACAATGACTTATATGCTCTAAATAATATATATTAGTATAATAATATATAAGTTAGATTAGAGCAAAAATAAATAATAACAATAATAACAATGTAACAACATAATGTAAAATAGGAACATGAACAAAAACAAAACATGAACATATTGTTGCTTCTTTAACTCATATGAGTCTAAGAAACATACACTAAGCTCATGTTAAGTTGTATGAACATGATGAAGAAATTTAAGTAAGATTTTACCTAAGGTTTAATGGAAAGTTTGAAAAGAGATGAATGGGGTAGTATGTTTTTGTTGCTTTTCTTGAAGAATAGAAATTGGTAGAGAGTGTTTTGAGAGATATTTATTGGAGAGAGGTTTTGAGAGAGTATTTTGGTAGAGTTTTGTTATGTAAAATGGATCTGTGAAAGAATGAAGGAGGAATGGGGTATTTATAGAATTTTTGGAGTGAATTATTGATGTGATAAAATAATTGAAAAAGAAAAATAAATGAGCGGGAGAGAGAGGGCTAGCGCTGGCCATGGAGGAAAGAGAGGGAGTGAGTTGATTTTGTGTGTATTTTGTAAAAAAATAATTAATATGTAAGACATGCTTTGATATAAGATGTATTGGAAAAGTAAAAGTGTAAGAAAATAGGTATGTAGGTAGTAAGAAATAGATGTAAGAAAAAGTAGAGATAGTGAAATAGTAATGAATAGTAGACTAGACATATAAAATACCGGTAGTAATAAAAATACGCGTAAACGAACTATATCTATTATTTTTAGTTACCGAAAAATTCTGAAACTGATATTTTTGAAATCCTAGTTCAATTACGAGTCTTTTGGTGTTATTGGAATATTTTTATTATTCCAAGCTCCGGGACATGCTTTTCAAGAACTGATCTCATTTGAGTCCGAAGGACACTCGAAATTCACGAATCTGATATTTTTATATTACCCTATATTATTACGAACTATTTCAAACTACTAACTAAATTTCGTTTTCTAGGGTTTGAGAATACGGGATTGCCGGAGTTGAAATTGCTTGATTGTCTTGGTCTTTGTTGACTTTTGAATTTCCGGTTTGACTAGGGTTAGGGTTTAATCCAACTTTACCTTAGAAATTGAGGAGTTTAACTCAGGGATCGAATAGGTGGATCTTTTCATGTTCGGATTTTCGAATCGATCGGTTATTGAACTTTCTATTTTTTTGTTTTTGAAAATTTTCTTATGAAATCCCGTGATCGAAATTGTTTAAGGTTTGGTTTCAACTTGGGTCAAACTCTAGGGTTTCGATTCGGTATTCCAAAACCATTCTCGAAAAATTTGGGGACTTACATAAATCTTAGGTGAAATTAAAGACTAATAACAAGGTTGAAGTTAGGAAAAATAAGCTTGAAGAAGCTTCATCAACTTTTGAGTGGTAGAAGTAGTAGTAGAGGCAACTATTTGGTTGATTTTACTAAACCAAATAAGTAATTATAATTAATTTATTTTATTATGTTGATAGCGTTTAGACTCATGTTAATTACTAAAAATAAACTTAGATTAAGTATTGATCAACATATATATGTATGAGCATAAAAAATCGATATATATATATATATATGTGAATAGGCATGTATGTTAGAAATTTAAGCAATTGAAATCATTGCATGTTTATATGAATGCATGTGTGGTATATATTGAATTGATATATTTTTACTGAAATGAAATTATCAAATAAATATATGAATATACTAAATATAATTTCTGTTGAAAATACATACATAAGTACGTATGATTATGTTAATATGTTGGAATTTTGGGAAATTTTGTGTTATTGATGATGATTTTAGCCATGATTTATGACTCAAGTTGTAAAATATAAATATAATTATAATAATAGATAAAAAACATAGAATAAACATGTTTTAGATGATTTAAATATGATAAAAAAAATCAATTTCTATGCATATATATCAGTCTGGACAGCTTGGATTATCAAATTTAAATAAAATATTAAATGAATTTATTTTTGGATGAAATTTATAAAAGTGATATTTTAACATGTCTATATACAAACTGTATATTTTCGTGATTTTTTAAATACATTTAATATTTTTAAAAATTAAATTACAAAATAGTAAAACATGACAAAATAGTATTCGCCAGTAGCGATGACATGAATGTTTATGGTTGAACCAGTGACTTTTTCTTCTTCTTTTTGGGTGAGACTATAATGGTTTGAAAGCTTAAGATGCCTATTTTAATTTGGTATAAAGAACTGGTCCGGTTAATGGTCAAATTTGATCGAACTAATCGGTCGTCGCTGCCGATGCCCTATTCTAGATAGTTTTAAATCAATTAAAATGAAAATCATAATTAACGAATTAGTTTAGGCCAAGTGAACATATAAACATGTGAATATATGTGTTAGGGAGTATACATAAAAATTTGAGCTCAAGAACCGAGTTTAAGATAGTGAATCAATTTATTAAAGTTTGGGTGCACACTTGTTCTCTATAGGAAATGAAAATTGAAATTTTATGAAAATTGATTCTAATAAATAAATATAAAATAAACGTAAATAATATATTTTCATATTAATATATGAATTTTAAGATAAATAATTAATTATTTTGATTTTAGGAATTTATTTAATAAAATAGGAATAAATATGGTATTTTAGCATAATATAAACATAATAGGAAATTAGTTTAAATTTCTTAACATATTTAGATGTACAAATAGATTACAAATGATATAAATAAAATAATTATATTTTAAATGATTGATTTTACTTAATAAAGTTTATTAGATTTAACATTTGATATGTTATTTAAGATATTAATTAATAACCTAATTACCATAAAATAAGTTCAGTAGACTTCACTGATTGATTCTATCCAACTTGGCTAGATATGTAGACTTATTAACTAATATTAGCTTAGTAAATTCCTTAAAAGCCAACAATTTACACTTAACTATTAATAAACTAGTAAACTCATATAAGACCATAATAATTTGTAATTTGGTTCAGGATAGCCTATGAATAATAAGGTGAATATGTTGTTTCAAATAAATATTTACTAGAAACAGGAGTATTTTATATGAGTTTAAAATAAATTGATAGTCGATTTAAATACTTATATGAAGCAATCTTTGAGCAGATATGCATCAGGAGTCTGTCCTCTACATTAACTACAGGTGTAAACCCCGGTAATCTCAGTAGTTAAGAAAACCCCGGGAGTTGAAAAGCGAAACCCTAATCCAGTCCAGTTTAAGTCTAGTGAGAGAAGCCTAGGAAGTCTAAATCCGGCTTTTCTTCGGTTTCATAATAAAAGAAGTTTTATAAAGTAAATGAATATGAATTATTGTTTCAAAGTATATTTTAGACCTTTGAAAGTTTTAAGTTCGGGAATTTTTCAATTCCGGGCCGTCCCGAGCTCAATTACGGAAAAGCGTGCCTCGGGACCACAAACTCAGAAAAATGTTCCGGAATATTCATTAGAACCGTAATTTTATAAGGATTCCAAAAATATCAATTTTATAATTTTCCGAGCTATAAAAATTACAGTTATATCATTTTCCCATGTTTTCGTTACAACCGATAAAGTAGATGTCTTGTCTACTATTCACAAGTACAACCTACACTACACACTACCCATACCTTATTCTTACATCCTTACAACTACTCATTACAATTTTCTTTTCCAAGAATTTTGTTTCCTAAATAATTATATATTTATTATATTTTAATTACACAAAATACAAATCATCAAAAATTCAAACTCTCCCTCTCCCTCACCCCCATATGGCTGGCGCCCCTTCCCCCCTTTTCCCCTCTCAATTGATTTAAGTTTTGCTATTTTATTCCATCAAAAACCCTAATCTATTCATATATAAGCTTCATTTACTCTCTCTCTCCTCATTTTCACTTGTTCAATTTTTTTTCTAAAAGAAGAAACCCTCTCTTTCTCTCCCATTTGTGCCGTGAGCCCCCCCTCCCACTCTCACACATTCAACTCTTTTCCTCTTCATTTCTACCTTTAATCTCTAGTGGTATGTTGATTTCAAGCTTCATTCTTACCAAATCTTGCAATGGCAAAGCTATTTCTTGTATGTTTTCTCATTTAATCCCAATGAGCATATGCTAGGGACATGAAAACACTTGAACAAGAATATCAAGCCATCACAAGACATGGATCTAGTGTTTAAATGAGTTTTTGTTGAGATATTATCTTGTTTATGCATGCAAAGTAGAGATCTTGCATATATATTGATGTTCATGCCATGAAACTTATGATTCATGCATTATATTTAGTAGATCTAGTGTTTAGACATTTATATCTTCATCTACATTCATGTCCATATGGATATTTTGGATTTTCATGCATTGAGGATCATAAAAATGTAGCCTTGCTTATGTATAGATATGTTGGATAGTAGATCTTCATGTATAGAAGGCAAGAAAATTGAAAAAGAAAAGGTTTTGTTAGAAATGATTTGTTGGAAATTCGGATGAATTTAGAACCCTACCTTAAAGACCACCAAAACCACTTTAAAACTCATATTTTTCATAAAAATTGGAAGGTATATGTAATAGATGCCCTTAAGGAATGATTTTCATAAGTTTAGATGAGTTTAGGCATGAGAAAAATGTAAAACAAGTAGTGGAGTTAGAATGAAAAATATTGATATATGGATTTATAGTCAAATTCGTAATTTAGAATCATGCCTACATGAACACCTAGTATTTAAGTTTAAATTGGATGTTTTATGAGTTAAATGAAGTCCTTAGATAATAGATATAATGAAGCTTCAATTTTGATGCATTAGACAAGTTTTCTCATAAAGAAAATGCAAGAAAAGGAAATTTACAAAATTCGGATTTTTGTAAGTAGCTTGTTTAAAAACATATTTACCCAATGAAAAAGGTGGATTTTTATGCATAAATGAAGGTCATGATTAATATAGATGTTGAGAACTCATTTTTATTTAGGTGGTAAGTAAATTCCAAGAATAAAATCATAAGAACCCTAGGGAATGTAGAGTTGGGAAAATTTAGCTTTTCATAAGTGATCATTATGAAATTCTTAATAATTAGGAGTCCATGGGAGTTCATCATCAAAGATCATCAAAACCATGCATATATTGAGCTCATTACATGATAGTCATATTAGGAACTCATTCATTTACCATCTATACATGAATCATCAACTAGGAACATTTTTATCAAATGCAAAACAATTTTTTGGAATTGGAGAATTTAAGGAACAGATCTGATCCTACTGTTCTGTGACCTTAATATTTTCAAAACATGAAAATAATATTATAAATAGATAGATCTTTCGAAGTAGATAGAGATCGATATAAAATTTACGAAATTCCTAGTTAAAATAACCAAATTATGGCCGTTTTAAGTTGGAACTTCCGCAAATAGGGCGAATTCCGAATTCATCTAGCTTAGATGCATAGCTTGAAATAGTTAAATGATGAGATTCTTATTAGGATTATTCTTATTTGGTAGGTGATCCCGAGCAAGACGATACCTTTCCACCTGATTACTATTACTAAAAGACCGGCGAACCATGGCCGAGTGAGTACTACTTCCACTCTCAATTAATGTTTGTGATTGTATTGTTAGTGGCACTAATGGTATAGGCAAAGATAAAAATGGATATGTATGATGGGGTATGTGGGAATTATATATTTGTCTGCTGTTGATGTGTGAAATGGAACTTAAGAAATATCGAAACCGAGTGTTAAGCTATTGATTGATTAGCTAGCATTTTATATCGATTGTCTGCGAATAATTGTTGGTCACCTAAAAGAATTGAATTAATATATATTTGACTTCAATTATAATTGGACTCATTCATATCACGACGGGGATGGAGCATTAGCATTGGTTGGTTTTTCGTGATCCATAAAACGAATATGTTGGTTAATCGTGATCCATAAAACAAATTATTATTCAGTTGACCGTGAGCTTAAACGGCGTCGTACCGCAGGATTCGTTAATTTACTAACCCGGGATGGAGGGCGTAAGTCCATCCACATATGATTTCCGGCTGGTCATATATTTGTTGAACTCATTTGCCTGATGCATACATTTGCGGGAATAATCACTTGTTTGAATGCATTATATTAATTGTGATATGGAAGTTCTTACTCACTAAGCTAGTTAGCTTACGCCCCCATAGCTTTTATTTGTTGCAGCACGAGTTCATTTGGCTTAGGCCGAAGCAAGCCACCGCTCAGGTACCGGAGATAGGAGTTTCCTATAGAAGTTTACTTCGCTTTTGTTTAGACTTTCGTTGGAAACTAAAGGACTCTGGATGACTGTAATGGACTTGATATTATTTTGCGGGGGAATGCCCCTTAGATTTTGTAAAGTATAAATATGTGTTTTGGTTTATTATCTATGGCTAATGAATGCCACATTAAACTTCTTAACTCCATCGATTGAGTATTCTATTATCGTAAAGGGACGCTTTACATCTATACAAGACTCCTGAAGGGTTCGAATAGAAATTCGAGAGTCTTTTATAGTATGTGGTGGGTTGTTACGTTTAGGATACCCTATGGGCTGTGACATCAGGTTTATCATTTGTCTATGCAGAATACAGTTTTTGTATCAGGTACGCAGTGACTTATGTGTTGCTTGCTAGGATAGGCATCCTAAATCAATTAATACTTAAAGATGGCCTTAATGATTGCTTATTGCTTGTGCATGGTCGTTTAACACGGTATGAGGGGTGAAAACCTTACTAGGCAGTGTCAGCACGGTAGTCAGGCACTTAGGCTACCCCCCATCTGTCACGCCCCAAAGAATATCTTAAACACGACAGTCCGCTACACTCGATATTTAAACTCAAGTATGACAGCCTTAGTCACTCCATAAGTTTAGACACCGGGTTTAAGGCTCACGTTTAACATATAGAGAACCATAATTTGAATCGAGATAGCTTAAGGAGACTTACATAGTGATAAGAATATAAATCATAATAGCTATAATCAAGATTAGTCTATTACAAAGATCTAAGGGGCATACCCCCCTCAAAATATTAAGAGTCCTTAGGTTTGCAAAAATCTCTTATAACAACATATCATATATAAGATTAAAGAGATTTAACTAGAAGTCTATGCCTAACATCTAAATCCTGACTTCTTCAAAAAGCTCCTTAACTTCCAAAAGATATACCTGCAGAAAGTGGTCTCTCAGGGATAGCCATAAATAATCATATTGCAACAGAAAACTATAGGGGTATAAGCATACAGGCTTAGTGAGTTTCACTTTCAAATTAAATTCTTCAACATACAATAGGGCAAACAAGTTATATTATCAATCATATGAAATGCACAAGCACGTGAGCATACAATACATAAGACTTTTTAGGAGTCCTATGTTGAATGGATTTACGCCTTCCATTCGGGGTTAGGTGTTTCAGGTCCATACGACCATAGATTTCAGTTTTTCTCATTTACATTGTGGTTTATTCAGGTGCCCACCCACTCACAATTTTGTAATTGATACAACTGCCTACACCACTACCATTTCAATTCCGGCCATTACGCCAACATATGAGTTTACAGGCCCCTCGTTGCTCAGCTATTATGCCTTCTTCCCACAAAGGTATAATAATCAATGAAATGTGACTCAACATATGGTATGCTTGGTCAATTTATTTATAAGATCATGGCATATTAATTTACGCTTTATGGGCGATCACAGATATTGCAAACACTCCAATTCTATACTAAATCATACAAGGATTTACAACAAGTCCATTTCGATATTCTTACCATTGATTCAATCAAATGGGATCCACATGCACAATCTAATTTTATCTTGCCCTAAATCTAATGCCACTATCATTACAAGCACAATCATAAACATATAATTTAAAGATAGTGAACTCACTTTGCCATAGCGCGAAAATCCACTTAATCGTAATAGTCCTCGAGAAGGTCTAGTCCGTCTCCCAAGTCTCCTAATCAAAAGAAATAACTCTAATGAGTATTTCTACAAAGTTTGAGTGAATCTACAAATTCTACTTTAACAAGTTCGTCAAAACTCGCCTAAGAGGAAATTTCAACTTAAAATGGTCATAACTTGGTCATTTTAACTTGGAATTTCACATATTATATACCGATTTCTACCTATTCAACGAGAGATATCTTTTATAAAGTTATTTTTGTCAAACAAGGTCATTAGGTCTATAAACAGTAGGGTACAGCATGCTATACGAAATTCCCATCCCACAATTCAACTCCTAATTTCAAAACAAGCATCATTCCAAGGCTTTGATGGATACTTAGTGATAAGTATCCAAAGACCCAAATTGTTGGTGCTATATTGGGCATATTTTATATGCTATTTGTTTAAATATTGAGGAAAAGGATCTTTATTGAGTTAATCTTTTGTTTCAGGCACAATCATCAAACAATCGAGCTTTTCAAGGCATTATCAAGGAAAGAAACCAAGTTTGGAGATTTTTGGAGCTTTTGCAGAGTTGCTACCCATACACTAGTGACATTCACACCATTAGTGTACTTTTGGAGGAGCATTTTTTTGAAGAAATTTTGAAGATTTAGCCAAGAATCAAGGGTACACGACCTCTCATACACTAGTTGTGTACATTAGGTCGTGTACATGTGCCAACAAGGGAAAAACATGCTACTTTAATGAGTACACGACCCCGATGTACACGGGTCGTGTAGGAGTCATGTAGGCATTAATGTATATATATACATGCCTTCTTTCGAAAAAATTCATTCATTCAATATAGAAACTTTATCCCAGAACCCTAGGGATGCCTTTAGAGAGCTCTTGAAGGGGAAAACCATGCTTCCACTTGAAGATTCTCAACTACACATCTACAAGGGTTTTATCTTGATGATTTCTCTTTTTCCTTCTTCCATTATGCTTATAACTTGTGTTGTTATCTTTTCTATGGAAGAGTAGTTGTGTAACCCTAGGTTTTGAGAAACCCTAGCCTTCATGTAAAGATTTGTTAATCACTTGAATGTAAATTGATTTTGGATTTGCTTCATGATATATAATGTTGTTTGTGATAATTTTAGGTCAAAGTTGTTACAAACTCGATTCTTGTTAATTTGAAAGAAGATTGCGATTAATGAGTATGATCTCTCATAAGCAAAGGGGTTAAGTAATCCACCTAGAAATAGGGTTTTTCTAACTTTCTATCGATTAGGGTTCATGAGCTTTAAGCGATTCTAAATTGACCTTTGTGACGGAAGAAATTCCCACTTTTTCAATTTAGGGTTAGGGTTTAATTAACTTGAAGAGAGTAATTCTATTTAAGTAACCCGACAGTTCAAAATCAAAGTTCATTCAAGTGAATCCACTTTTAGAGATGAAGGAGGCTAGGGTTGATCAAAACCAAGGGTTTTGTTGTGAATCGTTTATCTTCATTTAATTGTACATATCTTGAGTTAGGGTTCTTGGGTTTATCTTAGATTAGAATTAGTGATTAGTTTAGTATAAAATTAACTCTTGACTTGGCTAGATAATAGTTAAAGGGTAATTACTAGTAGCTGCACATTGATTCCCAGGACGATATCCAAGTTAAATTCTATACTACACGATAGGTGCACTGCCTTGTGTGGATCTAGAATTTACAAGATTATAAATTTTAAAACTTAAAAGATTCGACATATCACTTAGCTATCAATATATCTTGAAAGAATCTTTCATATACATATATAACTCAATATCATGCATGATTCTTGTAGGTTGGTCAATCTAACTCTTCATGTACTTAGACAATGCTCTATGGAATGTGTAATACGCTATTTTCCTATCTTTGTTTCTACCAAGTGCATTATATGTATATGTAATACCTACAGGCTATTGTCATGAATGTTATGAGATGAAATATCTATATGTATACCCATAATGATATGATATCAAGAATTCTTTTAGAAAACTTTTGCTTTGCAAAACTTTTGAAATTACTAGACTTAAGAAAACTAGTTTTATTTCTTGCAAAATCACACTTGTTCTTACCAAAACTTCACCCTAATGACCTATATATCTATCACCTTTTTTACTTTAATAAAATTCTTCATTTTGGAGTTAGAAAAATAGATGTTTAAGTAGATGGTCTACCTAATTATGAATTTTATAAGATTTTAAGGAATGAAAATATTGTTTAATCTATACTTTGAAATCTATCCTTATTTTAGGATTATACTTTGAAAAAATTTCATTTATCCTAGTCAAAATTAGGTCTTTATTACATGTATTCCCCAGGACTTCTATTTTTCCATAAAAATCATCATTTTGACATTTGGAAATACGTGTTTAAATAGGGATCATTTTCAAATCCGAATTTTGAAATTCATATTTGGGGTTGTTTCTTTTGCAAAACTCATTTAATCTTTCAAAAACTATCTCCTAATCAAACCTACTCCTTAAGGCTTCCATTTCTTTAATGAAAATCGTGTTTTGGGGTTGAAAAATAGGTGTTTACACCTCAAGCTTTCCTTATTACGAATTTCAAGTTGGTTATTAGGATTGAAACAAAATTTTAACATAACTTTTATAAACTTTTCTTGTTTTGAAAATATCTCTTAGTAGATCTAAGCTTTATTTATCAAAATCATTTCTTTATGTTTCTTATTCTCTAAGCCTTTCATTTTTAATGTAAAATACTCATTTTGAAGTTGAAAAATAGCTTTTCCAATTATGGTTCTTTTTTATCCGAATTTCAAAAATCCATTTTTGTTGAAACCAAAATAGATCTTAAGTTGTCTAACATTTTCCTACTATTATCATGCTACTACAAGTCCTTTATGTACATAAAACAAAAACCTAAGGCATTTATGAACTCAAAACAACTAGATCTAGTTTATTATACTAGTCATAAATGCAAATGCACTATGATCATTATGTAGATATGGTTAAATAATGAATATATGCACAAAACATTAATAACAACAACATAACTCAATAATAAAGCAAAATAACTTAAATAACAAGACCTACTACATTGTAATGGCAAGGATCTCATGTTCAAGTGTTTCCACATCCCTAGCATAAAGCTCATGGGGATTTTGAGTGGAATCACACATGTATGATCTTGCCATTACATGTTTTATTAAGGTAAGGTGTAGATCTATTACCTACTAGTGATTTGGAGCAAGAAAACTTGAAGAAGAAAAATGTGTGTGTGTGTGTGTGTGTGTGTAGAAGGGGAGAGGGTCACAGCACAATGAGGGAGAGAGAAGAGAAAAAGAAATTTTGCAAGAGTTTGGTTTAGTGAAAAATTGAGGAAAATGAAAAGTGAAAAGTATAAAGCAGTATATATAGGAAATGGAATCAGGGTTTGTGTAATAAATAAAATGAAAAATAAAACAATTGAGAGAGAATGGAGGGAGGCCAGTGCCGGTTTCATCAAGAGAGAGAGAGAGATAGATGTATGTTGTGTAAGTTTCAAAATTAAATAAGTAATTTAAGTAGTAAAAGTGGTATTGGAAAAGTAAATTGTAAGAAATGTGATGAAATATTATAAGAAATAGGTTGTAAGGATGTAAGAGTAGATTATGGGTAGTTGTACTTGATGAATAGTTGATTAGAAATCAAAGAATAGATTAGACAATTAAAGTACCGGTAGTAAAGAAAATACGATAAATAGGCTATAACTGTAACTTTTATAACCCGAAAAATTATATAACTGATATATTTGAAAATCTTATGAAATTACAAGTCTATCAATACTAATAACATATATTTAATATCTCGAGCCCCAGGACACGCTTTTCGAAGTCTGTATCCGATCGGGTTTGAAATAGGACGAAAATTCACTATCTGATATTCTTAAGCACCCTAATATTATTACGAACCAATCTATACTCTTCACTCATATTTCGACTTCTTAACTTAGGAACATGGGGTTGCCGGATCTAAACTGCTAAAGTTTCTTAGGAATTTGTTGACTTACGGTTTTCGATTGACTTTCCGGTTTAGGATTTTAACTCGAAATTACCCTAGAATTTAGGGGTTTACAGCATCATTGACATTAGACAAATGATGGTTATTAGTGGCTCGACGGGTAACTGATGAGGGAGATGGTATCGGGGTAATGTTTATTCATATTAGAAAGAAGTTGTATTAAGCACTTTAATATATGGGCTCTGTTACTCTGCTTAATCACAATGGACTAATATGGATAGAGATGCGTAACGGCTGTGACCTCCAAATGAGGCTATTACTTGTAAAGGTAAGAGATATAGGTTTTTGGGCTACCTATATTAACCCCTGAGCAGTTGCTGCTACTCAAGAACCCCAGGTTCCCAACGTATTACTGGAGTATGAGTGCTTTACTGTTGTTTGCTATGCTTTAATTTGAATATATAAACTATTGATTATTGCATTGTATTTAGAATAGGTGTGTGTACCCATCTCGTGTGTGTTTGTGTTACTGTTGTACTAGGCTTCGGCTTATTCCTTTCTTTTTCAAGTGATAATTTGGATGCTTGTGATTATCGGATATGGGACAACACTAAAGGAGCCTATTAAGAAGTGGAGTGCTTAGGAACATTGAATTGTTTATGTTGTTTGCAAAAGTTATTGATCATCTTTTCGAACTTATATTTTGATGAGGGCATATTTATGAACCTATGGTTATATTTTGAGATACTGGACACTGTGTATTTTGAGATACCTAATGGTATGATACATGTTTATAAATGTTGGTCTACTCACAGAAATAGCTTGTTTGAAAATCATTTTGAGAAAATTACTTTATTATATGTAATGGTCTACTAATGAAAGTAGCCTATTCAGAAATCTTTTTAAAGAACTGTACTTTTTTTCCACTGCAACTCTAGTCGTTTTCAAAATCTAATTCAGTGATTTCATATTCTAAAATTTGTTTAGTATCGACGACAATAAACTATAGGTTAGGTTAGCCTTAATGTATAATACGTAAGTGTTGTACGTAGCGGTTGACACGCCTTGAACCTAGTTAAGGGCGTGACAGATTGTATAAAAAAGGATTGGATATAAATTATGAATGTATAATATGTCTTTTTATTTGATCATATAAAAAATATAGTATAAAACCATAACAGAGCACGACCATTATTATCAAGTTGTCTAAATTTATATACTAGAAATAGTTTGAAAATGAAAAATTATTTGTTTTTTATTGACCTTGGTTCAACCCTCAGTTGGACCTTATTCAACCTCTCGACCCTTGACCCCATAGCATCCGGGTCATCTCCCAGTCTGGGTCTGATAACATTGAGTTTTTGAGGTTTCTTATATATATATTGGCCTACTTTATAAAAAGCTTTAAAAATTGGAAAATTCCCAAAATCTGAAAAAATAAATAAATAAATAAAAACCTTTTATCCCTTTTTTGTCTTTTCCCATATATTGGATATATTTATAAATAAAAATTTTGTTGGTTTATATATATATAATATCTCCTAGTTATTTTCTCAAGTACCAAAAATAAAATAAAATAAAATTAGGTTTTCAAAATTGAAATCTTTTTAGGAGTTTTCAAAAACAGGACATGAAAAAGGGCGCTTCTATGATGCAATCACTTAGAAGTGACTATATTATACAGTCACAAATCTAGACCATTTATTGATACAATCAACACCATAGAAGCCCCGCCACCCACCCCCCCCACACACACACATAAAAAATAAGATCTTTTAGGAATTTTTCAAATAAAATCAAAATGGCTAAAACACGTATACTTTGTGGCCTTTCAATATTAAAATAGAAAAACATACTAAAGTTCTACAAAAATCAAAATGAACTACGGGGATATGATTCAACTAGCAAATATGTAGGCACTTAATAGACAGCCATAAAAATAAAATGTTTTGTTTTGTTTTTTTAAACTAAAGAATCTTTTTAGGTTTTTTTATTTAAAAAATGTAATGATAAAGACTTTTTCATGAAAATCATAGGAAAAAAAAAACCCTTTTTGTTTAAGACTTTCCTTTAGAATTGCTTTTCATAAAAATGAAAAATAAAAATTTCTTAGAAAAAGACTAAAAACTAAAAAAAATCTAGATTTAAAAGGTAAGTTCCTTTTTTAGT
Organism: Combretum micranthum; assembly: GCA_024138025.1. NCBI lineage: Eukaryota > Viridiplantae > Streptophyta > Magnoliopsida > Myrtales > Combretaceae > Combretum > Combretum micranthum. The sequence goes on from JAMXBD010000638.1 coordinate 423,470, forward strand.
AAATTTTTTGCCCATAATGTTCATAATTCTTAAAACCTATAGAAAGCCTAGATAACCATTTAAGTTTTAAAATAACAGCCCATGCACTCATAATTTCTGGTTTTATACGCAGATTAGTGGCCGGACTAGAAATCAAACTACCCATTTGATTTCTAGTTCACCCTTTATTTTTTCAACTTCGGTCGGTGGCAACTCTAAACTAAATTGTTGTAAAAAAAAATGGGCTTTGACAAAACCCTATCAGTTCTTTGTCGATTGTTCCATATCAAATGGGTCGAGTTTGATATGGTTCAGAACCTTTAAGAGTATAGGAGCTGAATTCAGGCTTGACACTTTGTTAAGTTGATCTATTATGCAGTTCAGATGAATGCTTAGGCTAGTGGACTGCTTGACATGTTTGATTGTTGAATCTCAAGTTAGTGTATCTAACTCAATATGGAAGCTCATATATTGCTAACATGTTCAACAAGTCAAGTGCTCAATTTGGAGTATGAAGACTAGGCTCGGTCATGACATTAGCTCTAATCAATGTACAATAGGTCACTTACTATAGTTTTTACTCAGGCTTGCATAAAAAAAAATTAATATTTTAATTTATAGCTTAAATGCTCTTTACCTTGACATTTAGGTCTGCTAATCTATCCAATTTCTTATAAAGTGAATTTCAATTAAAGCTTGGTCTTTTGTGTCAAGGTTGTAAACCCCGGTAATTCTCAGTAGCTAGGAAACCCCGGGAACTGGAAGCGAAACCCTAATCCGATCAGGTTGAGTTTAGTAAATAGAGCCTAGGGACCCTAAATCCGGCTTTCATAGTAAAATAAATATTATGAAGTAAATGAATTTGAATTATTGTTCCAAAGTACATTTCAAACCTTTGAAAGTTTTAAATTCGGGAATTTTTCAATTCCGGGCCTTCCCGAGCCCAATTACGGAAAAGCGTGCCCCGGACCACGGATTCAGAAAAATGTTCCGGAATATTCATTAGAACCGTAATTTTATAAGGATTCCAAAAATATCAATTTCATAATTTTCCGAGCTATAAAGATTACAGTTATAGCTTTTCCCGTGTTTTCGGAACAACCGGTAAAGTAGATGTCTTGTCTACTATTCACAAGTACAACCTACACTACACACTACCCATACCCTATTCTTACATCCTTACAACTACTCATTTCATTTTTCTTTTCCAAGAAAATTTGTCTTTCAAATAATTATTACATTTATTAAAATTTCATTTATTAAATTACAAATATCAAATTTTTAAACAAACACACCCACATGCATGATGGCCGGCGCCCCTCCCTCAATTTCTCTCTCATTTAATTATTTTTACCCCATTTAATAAAGTTAAACCCTAATTTACTTGATATATATACTAAATGTTTCTCTCTCTCTTCATTTTCTTTCATTTTAACTTTGAAAAAGGAGCAAAACCTCTCTTCTTCTCCTCTCAAGTGCCGAGCACTTCCTCCCCCTTCCTCTTACAATTTCAACTTTGTTTCTTCTTCTTTCCTCCTTCAAGACTCCTTTGGTATGTATATTTAGGCCTTGTACATCCTAAATCTTGTTATGGCAAGATCATTCTTGTGTGTTTTCTCATCTAAATCCCAATGAGCATGAGCAAGGGACATGAAAACACTACTACAAGAATCTCAAGCCATCTCAAGAAGTGGATCTAGCCTTTAAATGAGTTTTGTTTGAAATATCAACTTGTTCATGCATGTAAAGTAGTGATCTTGCACATATATTGTTGTTCATGCCATGAGATCCATGATTTATGCATCATACTTAGTAGATCTAAAGTTTAGATACCCACATTGTCATTTACATGCATGATCATAGAGTTATTTTTATTTTCATGCATTGAGGACCACAAAAATGTAGTCTTGAATATGTATAGAGATGTTAGATAGTGGATAATCATATGTAGAAGGCAAGACCATTGAAAAAGGAAGGGCTTTGTTAGATATGAAAAGTTGAAAATTCGGATGAAATGGAAACCCTACCTTAAAGACCCCCAAAATCAACTTTAAACTCATATTTCATAAGAAAAATGGGGGTATGTGTAATAGACATGTTAAAGGAATTATTTTCATGAGTTTAGATGAGTTTAGGCATAATAAAAATAAGGAAAACAAGAGGTGAAGTTAGAAGGAAAAATGTTGACTTTGGATGTGTAGTCAAATTCGTAATTTTGGGTAATGCCTAAATAAACACTTAGTATTTAAGTCTAAAATGGATGTTTTATAAGCTAAATGAAGTCCTTAGATAATGTATACATTGAAGCTCCAATTTTTAATGCATTAGACAAGATTTCCCTTAAGAAAAATGTAAGAAAAGGAAATTTGGAAAATTCGGATTTTCACAAATAGCTTATTTAAAAACATGTTTACCAAATGAAAAATGTGAATTTTTATGCATGAATGGAGGCCATGCTATTATAGACTTTGGGAACTTATTTTTAGATAGAAAACAAGTGGACTACAAGACTAAAAGCCAAAGAAACCCTAAGGAGTATAATGTGGAAAAATAGTCTACTAGAAATAACCTTTGAAAGATTTTCTAACACTTAGGAGTTCATAAGGGTTTATTACCACAAAATTATCATGACCATGCACATATTGAGTTCATTACATGGCATGCACATTAGTAGATCATTCCTATATCATTCATGCATGAACCATCGACTAGGAACATTTCTTATCAAGAAGCAAAACACATTTTCAAAAGTGGATCAATTGCGGAACAGAACTGATCCCACTGTTCCGTGGCCTTACTATTTTCAAAACTTGAAAATAATACTTGAAATAGATAGATCTTTCGAAGTAGATAGAGATCGATATAAAATTTGCGAAATTCCGAGTTAAAATGACCAAGTTATGGCCGTTTTAAGTCGGAACTTCCAAATAGCGAGAAATCCGAATTCAACTAGTCTAGATGTATAGTTTGATTTAGTTACATGATGAGAATCTCATTAGGATTATTCTTGCTTGGTAGGTGATCTCGAGCAGGACGACACTCTACCTCCGACTATTATTATTAAGAAGTTTGGCGTCCAATGGCCGAGTGAGTTTACTTCCATTCTCAATTAATGCATGTGATTGTAATGTAGTGGCACTAGTGATGTAGGCAAAGATAAAAGAAATTGTATAAGCATGCTGGGGTATATGGGAATTATTTATGTGTTGATTGTTGATATGTGAAATGGAGCTTAAGGTATATCGAAACCGGGTGTTAAGGTATTGACTGCTTTACTAGAATCTTATGATGAATGTCTGCGAATACTTGTTGGTCACTTAAAAGAATTGAACTAATGACTATTCGACTCCGACTATAAATTGAATTCATTCATGTCACGATGGGGTTGGAGCATTCGCACTGTTGGTTAATCGTGATCCATAAAACGACTTGTTGGTTAATCGTGATCCATAAAACGAATTATTATTAGTTGACCGTGAGCTTAAACGGCGTCGTACCGCAGGATTCGTTAATCTGCTAACCCGGGATGGAGGGCGCAAGTCCATCCACATATGATTTCCGGATGGTCATATGTTTGATGATCACATTTGTTTGATGCATACACTTGCCTGAATAATTACTTGTTTGACTGGATTATGTTTAATTGCGTTATGGAAGTATTGCTCACTAAGCTAGTTAGCTTACGCCCCCATAGTTTCTATCTTTTGCAGCATGATTTTATATGGCTTAGGCCGAGACAAGCCACAGCGCAGGTACCGGAGATAGGAGTTTCCCATAGAAGTTTAATTCATTCCTTTTTGTATAGACTTCCATTGGAAACTAAGGACTCTGGATGACTGTAATAGACTGTTATTCTTTTGGGGGAATGCCCCTTAGATCTTGTAAACTTTAATTATGCGTTTTGATTTATTATCTATGGCTAATGAATGCCTCGTTAAACTGTTTAACTCCATTTGTTGAAGTATTCTATTGTCGTAAAGGAAAGCTTTACATCTACTTAAGACTTCCGGAGGCCCCGGGTAGGGAACTCGAGAGTCTTACTTAGTATGTGGCGGGCTATTACGTTTAGAATACCCCACGGGGCGTGACAAAGGTGGTATCTTGCTTCAGCTTAGTTACATGTATAGAGATTGCCGATTGACTTATGTTCTATCTTGAGTGCTAATACTTCAAAAGTTCAGTTGGGTCTTCTCGATTACAAGCACTCCAAGTACAAACTTAAGCACTCTTGTTCTACAGTAATGTGTCTTTGATTGGTCTACATTTCCATTAAATTAGTTGCTATTGAAGCTAGGCTTGAGCACTCTACAACTACAATATGGGTACTCTTTAATTTTGACAATAGGTGCTTATGTCGAGCTCCTTCAGCAATCCAAAGTCTAGTGTGGACAACCAGTTGGATGAATTGCAATTAAACTTTTGTGATTGTGAAAAGAATACTGCAAAACTGCTTGAGAGTTGGTCTACTACAATCCTGGTTGTTGAAGTCTTGATCCTATTGTGTTGTTTCTAATCTAACTTTTGAAGATAGATGACATTTCATTCAAATTGATTTAGTTTCTATTTTGTTATGTTTTAATTTTTACTTCAAACTCTTAGCTAGTTCCATTACTTTATCCTTATAATTTTCAAAAATGAACTTAAAAAGTTTAAGGTTGTTAATTGATATAATTTTGAAGAGAGGTGATGATTGACCACTTTCTTACTAGAATAAAAGTCACTTCAATCACATATTATTCCCTTTTTATAATTTTTATGTAGTTGATCATATATTCATGCACTTTTTATTAATCTTGGACTAACATTGTAATAGAAACACACATGTCATCCATGCATTTGAGTCATTTAGTAGAGATTTACACATTTATCACCTCCCCCATTGAAGATGCAAAATAGTCTAGTAGCGGTAAGTACTATAAATATCATCGGGATTGTAGCCACAATATTAATGAATATTTCCATTTTAAAGACATCGTCCAAGATGTCATACAACATGGTTACATGGGGGAATACATTGCATATCAAACAGCAATATAGATAAACAATCCCATCATCATCAAGCTGGCTAGGATCTAGAAGAGGAGGAAACCCGATTTGATCGTTGACAAAACCAATCCTCTAATGACATTATTAATACTATTGTTCGAATCTCTACACTAAAAACATTACAAGCTCTTCTAGCTCGGTATCGACACCCAAAATCAAGCAAATTATGCATTAACAAGCCAAAAGATCGAATGTATATAGCTCTATATCCTTCTTATAGGAAGACCTCATGAGGATCCAAACCCCTTACCAAGATGCCTTAATCATTTCAACTCAAGTCATCAATTTTCAGGAGAAGAAAGTGACGGTCGATAGTAGTAGCAACATAGATATAATGTTGAAACAGCTAAGCAACACATAGGAATGCAATCACACATAATTTTTCTCTTTTCAAGGACTGAATCTAAATTGATGGAATTTAACAAATAAACACAATAATATAAAGGGTAATAAGTAAAGAGAGAAGGATAGAAGAGATAACACCGTGATTTAATGCAGAGTTCGATCGACCCCCTAATTCCCACGGTCTATATAATGCCTCATTCAAAGAGGACTTCACACTCTTTATTCAATAACACAAACAATGCTCCATAAGGAGCTACAACTAATTCAACAGAAACACACTTGAATCATGCCTTTACAGCAAGCTTCCTAGTATACTAGGCATAGCTCAAGATTCCACTAATTCACTTAACAATCTATAGTGTAGTGCTTTACAAGAGACAACAAATGCAAAGTGTTGCACTATACTATAAAATGCAATTCTTTTTTATATTTTGGTTTGGTTTATGGTTTGGATTAGGAAGACTCTAGATGGTTACCATTCGATTCAAGGGTTTAAACCAAACCAAACCATTTGAACCAGAACCGAACCACTTCACATTAAAAGAAATGAAAAAAATGAGAGCCGTTTTATTTATAACTCTTAAACATTAGATATTAGGGTCACATGTGGCATTTCACTCTAATATCATGTATGTATGTAGTATGTTAAAATAGACCTAAAATGGAGTCACAATTTTGAATGCTAATACCATTCCTTTGTTTAGATGCATCTTTGAAAGGGAATCGAGTAAGATTTTAATTTGTAAATTTATTAGAAAAAATTGTGATTCCATTCCAATTTATAAATATAAATGTTGTATACATATTTCGTATTAATTATTTTACATAATACATTGTTAAATGTATTATATATCTAATAATATCAATTAAGCAATCTTTTACTTGTCTTAAAACTTTCCAAGTATGTTTTCCTATTTTATAAATTTTAAATTCTTCCTAAAATTAGTAGACATGCATCAAATTAAAATAAAAGTGATATAATTAAGTTTAAAACATGTACAACCATTTAATTGGTATAACAGAAATTTAAATACGTTATAAGAGAAGAATACTATAAATAAATATGGAATTAATGTAAAAGAATAATTTTCTTTAGTTAGTGTTATAGATTTATTAACAATATAGGCCACTTTAAATTCGCATAGAAAAATATTTTTAGGATAGCATAATATGTATATTTGAAATTATTAAATACATGACCTGATATAAATAATAAGCAATTTTAATTCTTGCATAATGTTTCTCAATTTAAACATCTTTTTTTTTATTTCTTGGGAATTCAAATCACTGTTAGTATTATTTATTAGAACTAAATACTCTTAAAAGTGATTCGAACTGAAACAAACCAAACCAAATAATATTTGAAGCGGTTCTACTCAAAACCTCGAATCATTAAAAGTAGATAGATTCATTAAAGGTTTGACCCAAATCATTTTAAATGTGATTCAGTTTGGTTAAACCCCTGAACCGAATCATGAACACCCTTTGTCTTTTACTAACAAAAATAACACAAAATAAAAATATAGCTTTAAGAGAGTTTGAACAAAGATTAAATAATGCAATTTATGAGCTCTAGCAACCTTCTTCAACCCCCCAACAACTTGTATTTATAGGTTCTTAAAGACTTCTAGTCGTTACCCACATTTGCACCAAATTTGTCCTTACATTGATTTCTCCAATGGCTAGTTTCCTTTAGCTAGCATCTAGACATTAGTCTTCAATATCTAAATGCCACCCGTAAAATCAAGACATAGAATATTGTGGACACTGCTAGCATCCAAACGCCACCCCCTAACATCGAAATGTTAAGTCATCTAGCGTTCAAACACCATGCTAGCGTCTAGACGCTAGCTATAGTGCAGTTAAGTCCTTCATTAGATTAAGCACAAACAAATACAACATAAAATAAGCATAGACATAAACAAATTAAAATACATACTTCTATTCTAATTAAGTGTAACTAAACTCAATTAAGTGATTAATTGTGAAATCTATTTCCTGATCAAAACACACGCTGGATACACAAGTTCAATATATAATTTTCAACAATGCATTCAAGCATATGACCCTAAAGTTGCAAAAAAACATTGAAGAAATTTGTGTCCTAAGTCAACATAGTTGTGGTTAGCCTCTTCATTAAAGAAATCTAATTCTTGCGGTTCTCATGATCTCAAATTTGCTTCAGCTTTTGCTTCACCAACTTGGCCCTATTATCTATTGCATTAGTCAACTCAAAAGTTTTCACCTGATGTTTAGTTTAAGCCTCTAACCTAGTAGTAAACCTGCTAATTTTATCTTTTTCACTAGTTTTTGGTGTCTCTGGAGAAACTTCATTAGTTTCTTCAATTTTGCCTCATACTCCTACACAGTCATCCTACCTTGTTGAAGAGTATAATGATCTTGCAACATTTGTTGTCTCACACTCTTGAGAAAGCAATTGTTTAAAAGAATTTAAAAGGAAGTATCACTATGGCGAACAAAATTTTCATGGATAGTATTGTTTCAACTTACAGTTAGATCAATAATAATTTTGAAGGTCTAACTCCACTTAGCGAATATATTTAAGTAAACATATTCGATTTGTTTCGTTAAATTAGTCCAATATCTTGGTGATTAAGTTAATTTCAATTTTAAAGTTTTAGACTATCAAGATTGGTTTTTCATGGTGATAATCTAATAAAGAAGATGAAGATTGATTTTGGTTTGTCACAATTACTTTAGGTTTAGGGATATCAAGAAATTTAATAATTCTAACTAAGATTATCCAATGGGAATATTTTCACAAGATGAGTTGTTATGGCTGAGATGTTTGTCAAGATATTCTTTACAAATCACTGTACATAATTTATGAAATTTAAGAGAAATATTATTCAAATGCAATGTCTAAAATTTCAATACTCTAAGAAGGAGTCAAGTAAAATATTCTCCCCAATTTAAGGGAATACCATTATTTTACTTAAAATTTATAATCATCATTTTGAAGGTATAATTCAGAATCTTAGTAAGAATAGTAGCAGCAATTCAAAATATAAAATTTAAATTCGAATTGATAGAAATTATCTCTAACATTTTAAAGATATTATTTCAAATTTAAAGATAATGTTAAAGTGAGAATCTTAGTCGTTTTTTAAATTCAATTAGCTATTGAAAGAAAACTATATACTATAGGCAAAGTTCGAAAAAGAAGTGCCATTTTTCTTATTAGCAACAACTCAACAAGCTTTACATGTTGGGAGTATCTACTCTTCTTTGACATTTTTTTATTTCAATTATAATATGAGATGCAAAGAAAATACTATAGAAGACCTTCTCATTCTTCTTGTTTGATTTGAGAGCTTTGTATGGGCTTTGCTGTAGAGTTATTTTCTTTTCACTGTACACCTATATTTAACTCATAGAAAGCTTGTAATGCAGAGAATGAGTGTGCTTGGCCAAGCTATTGGCATGATTTGTAAACTCTCAAAAGTTTATTTTTGACATAGTGAAACAATACTCCCTTGCAGTAGAGCTAAAAGAGTGAACTTGTGTATAAGGTGAAACTAGGTCTCCATATCTTATTTTCTCTTTTCCCTATTGGATGCTTTTAGTTTATGCATTTTATTTATTTATTCCATTGATACTCGTTTGTGCTATAAGTAAAAGTGAGATCAAAAGGGGAATTATTTAATTAAAAAATTAATTAAGCAATCAATTAAACTCCTTCCCCAAGACTAGCCTTTCCCAATAGGAATCATCAAGTACTAATACTTACCCTAATTTTATTACCTAACCTACAAAATTAAATTATTTAAACAATAAATTATTTAACTGCTACTAATTACTAAGTACTTTTCAATTATATTATCAAATCAAGATTAATTTTTATATAAGATAATATCACAAGACTCACTAACTTTGAGCCAACATAGAACTTTCATGAAATCAATAGTCAATTGATAAATTAATTATTGAACTATGAAATTCCTTAGTTAGATTAATATCTCTCTCAGTATGATTTATCCCCGAACCTAGGTTTATCAATTCGAATCTATTACTATTTCCTACCTAATAGCAACATCGGAACCTCATTGATGTTCATAGAATAACTATTAGATATCAACTACTCTAGAGTTTTAACCTGATATAGAAGATTTATGTCATTTTATCTCTAGAATCACATGTAAATCTCTTTGCTCAAGCAAATTTATTCAAATAAGTGATTTCTTAATCTACTTATATGAAATTACCCATAAATCAATAGGTCGAAAATATTGATTGAAGAAACCAATAAAGAACACATAAACAAATTCAAGAAAATGAATTATCATTGAAATAAAACGATCTTGAGGGCTAGGGTTCTTCAAAGATTAGGTGAAAACTCTACTCTTCCATAAGTCTAACAAATAAAACACATATATAAGAATAATGAAAGAAACCCCCCGCCTAACCAACCCAATCGTGAATCTTGTAATCTACTATGAACTCTCATGATCTTGACTTGCTCTCCACTTCTTTCTCTCTCTATGCATATCTAAGTTCTTTCTAAACATTTTTATCTCATAAAGGAAAGTCATATATTTAAGTTGAAATACATGTCTACCAATACTAAAAATAAATGTCAATACAAATTACATCAAACTAATAACCGAAGTCCCAATGTTAAATCGCATCTAATATATGCAATTTTATTTTGAATAAAGAAATTGCATGTACTAGCTGCAATTTAGCAATGTATAAATATAAATCACACCTAATAGTCTCTATTTAGCTACTTCTATTTTTGCAAGTGTTTACATGTAAATTACATGCTATACACGTGATTTATGTGCAAAAAAAAAAAAAAATTCATCTATTAGATATGATTTTATGTTAGTATTTTGATAATTAATTTTATATGATTTATATTTAGGTGAATTCCATTTCAGTGGATCGATAATCAAATAATTTCCTCCATCGATTTTTAGAACAAAAATCAAATCTACTTTACACTCATAAATCTTCACAAATCTCCTAATTTTTTTTTCTAGAAGAACACTCTCTCAATCTCTAATATTCAACTTAGGTAATATTTTGATCAAATCTTCTCAAATAGATACGGATTTATATTAAACTTACAATATTGGTTTAGCATAGGTAGAATGCATGGTCGTGTATTTTGGCTGTAAAGACCCGATCCCCTAAATCCCGAGATTTAGAGTACCAAATCCCCAACCACATATAACGTTTTCACATTATATGTAAGGTTGTCCTAAAACTAACAGTTTATGAAAATTGTTTGATCAAAATCACTAAACTTTGTAAAGAACTTTTAAACAAACAAGATTGCTAGCAAAAGCAATCTATACATACATTTACATCATATATATACATCGTTTAGTGCCAATACATGACACTACAAAAATTACATGTTTTCTCAAAACATGAGAATCCTAAAGGATCTTAAGGTCATTACAACAAGAAATTGGCTTAACTAACAAGCCTTCTATACATAACTTTTTCCTTAGCAAAAAGTCTTGCAAAAGTCCAGGGTAACGGATCCTATTCGACCCACTCATCCAGAAATCTCTCGAAATCAGACCCATAGCCCAAGTCATCATATAACTCGTCTCCAATACCTGCAAAGCAGCAAAAGTGAGCTAGAGGCCCAGTACACAATAACCAATGCATAACAAGTCATCAAATTGATGTAATGCATCATAGAACAAGTGGTTATCTTTATTACACTTTCTTTCACAAATCAACAAGAGGGTATTCAAACCCCGGTCACACTTCAGGAATCCAGGGATCCTGAGTAACAGCAGCTGCTCAGGGGGTTGATATAAGCAGTCCGAATACTTATATCTCCTATATCTATTTCATGAAGATAATAGCTTCATTTAGGGTTTAAAAGCCGTTGCCCGACTCTACTTAAACTCAGTCCATAACATGAGCTTAGTTCACAAGTTCCCATAAACTTTAAACTAAATCATGGTATTTCCCCCTAAGTTTAAGCAAACGTTACTCAGATACTATTCCCCCCTATCGGCTACCCACTTAACCAAAAAGAATCACTATTGCATCATAGCGTACCATTGCATCATGGTAAAGTCATTGCATCATGACTTGGTTAAGCGCCTAGCTAACATGTCATTGCATCATGACAGGTTTGCTGCTCCTCGAGCCAGATTAAACAGCGTAATAGACATCCAATTCATTCAAATGTTAAGCCGAATCAATTTAGGTCAAATTAGAAATGTCTGTTCCTAGCAAACATCAAACAAGTTATCGCGTACCTAAACCCGTTAGTATAGAACTAGGATCTCTCGGTGATGAACTAACCAAAGAATCCTTAACTGTAATAGAAATATCACAATAATCAATAAATCAACAAGTTTAGATCTCATTATCACAAGTATACACATATTATATCCATATATCACAATTAATCAAAGAAATCCAAATAATTGAATACAAGGTCATAAATAAGCATTTAAACATCCTATTATATTCCAAATCGCTTAATAAATACTTAATTGCTTGAATAACGAACTTTAGAAAATTTTAGAAAAAGTTTTTAAATTTTAAAAGCACATAGGATAGGCCGGCAGCCAAAGCCGGCGGCTTTGAGCCGGTGCTCGATGCTCTGAAAATCAACACTGCCAGCGCTGGCAGTGTTCAAGGGTACGCCGCCTGCCTTTGCATCCTACGCCGGCGGCCTTGAGTCAGCGTATAATCCAAAACTAGAATTTTCAAAGACGTCTAGAGAGGTCTAAGCCGTCCGCTTACCTAGATACGCTGGCGGCTTTGACACATACGCCGGCGGCCTACATTTCCGCTGCCAGCGTACTATATGACAGAATGAACGCCGGCTGACTTTTCCAGCGAAAGCCGACGGCTTTCATCTAGCCTTAAGAATTCTGAATCCAATGCTGCCTCTAAGCCGGCGGTGTTGAATTATCAGGTGCCGGTGTACGTTTTAAAAACAGACTTAAATGAAAAACTCAAATCCCCTGTTTTTCAACTTTGAAAAATTCATCTTAAAACACTTCAAAACCTTCCTCAACTACACTTCCCACTTCATATACTCACTCCTATCTATACTACTCAATCTTAGCCACTCAAAACAAGAATTCAACACAATTAAACACTTTAAACTCCACTTCAATCCATTCTAAATTTCCCTACACAATTCCTCTTCACATCCTCCCAACACTTCATATTACTTCAACCATGCATGCACAAACTCACACACTCATATAACACATTCATAACTCATCCCAAGCATGAACAAACAATTTGATCAACACTAAACTCGTTTCAATGAAGAATTCATGCAATCACTTCAAGAAAGAAAAACAAAACAAAACAACAATCATAACTAAATCAATTCAAATAATAATATATATACCTTGTCTTGAGAAAACTTTGATTTTTAAACTTGATATTGATCTTGACTTGAGCTTGGAATGGAATTGAAAGAGGAAGAAGAAAATAAAGAAAGAAGAAGCAAAATTCGTATAAAAGTGAGCTGCCCCCAAAAAGTAGTTCAAATTAGCTTAATTAGGCATTAAACATATTCCAAAACTACCCCTTAAAGTATATATAAATTTAGGAGGCATTTGGGGTGCATTTAGGTCTCATTTGGAACTTATTTTTTAGCATAAATGCTACTTACTTAAAGAAACAAAATTCCATCACTAATCTTGTAAAACCAAAGTTGATTTTATAAATCTAACTTAACTAACACCTTAATGTACAAAAGGCATAACTAATAATTTTATTACACACACACATTAATACATATAAAACAAAGACATTTATTTCAATGTATACATGCAAAATAATATATCTTAGAGTACTAGCAACACGATCATGCTCATTCAATTCAACAATTTAAAATAATTAAATAAACTCATGAGATTTAAATAGAATGGAAATCTAGGTCATTTCATTGGCCATGTACTTTTGTCAACTAAGATTTTCCTTCAAAAAGTTTTCTACCGAAAACAAGTTGTGTTGATAACTCGTGTTAGCACAAAATGTGTAAACCCCTCAATTTGTAGGGAAAAGATGGAATAAACCCTAACCATAGTCAAACTGGAGTTTCGAAAGTCAACTATGATTAAGATAATCTAGCAGTTTCAACTCCGGCAATCCCGCGCTCGAAACATGAGGAAAATAAAAATAAGCTAATGGTGGATTATAGTCCGAATGATATAAGGAAGCTTAAGAAGATCGGTCGTTTTGAACTCAAACAGGATTAGTTCTCAAAAAATATGCCATGTGCCTGGAATAGTAAAAATATTCCGACAATATTGTTAAACTCATAATTATATAAGGATTTCACAAATATCAGTTTCGTAATCTTTAGATAAATAAAAATATCAGATAAAGCTCATTTACGTGTATTTTCCTTACTATCGGTATCTTATTTGTCTAATCTACTATTCATTATACAATTTCTGCTATTCATTTATCTTTACTTTTTCTTACAATCTACTTCTTAAATCTACAAACCTATTCTTACGTTTTTACAATTCCAATACAACTTTTTATTAAACTTTTCTTACACTTTTTTCTAAAATTAATTTTTAATTACTCTTCTTCTTCATGCTATCAATTTTATTTTCTTTTTTATTTATTTAATTAACTATAATTTTTCTCGAACATTATCTATAAATACCCACTCTCCCTCCATTTTTTTCACACATTTACTCTTATATAACTAAACTCTACCAAATTCTCTTCATAAATTTCTCCCTACCAAAAACCCTTACCAATCAATACTTTCTTTCCTCTACACAAAAACCATCTTCCACATATTACTACCACTATCTTTTCCTTTCTTCAACAAATACAAACCTTCAGGTAAAAATCTCCTACATTTATTTTCTCATGTCATGTAACTTAGCATGATCATAGGATTGTTTCTTAAAACTCATGTGAGTTATGGAAGTAACAACATGTTCATGTTTTGTTCTTGCACATGCCAAGAATTCCCATTATGTTATTTTGTTATTATAATGATATTATATTATTATGTTCATATTATTGTTATTATATTCCTAATTTAAACTTGTATATATATTATTAAGTATATGTATATCTATATATTTCTTAGAGCCTAAAGGCTCACTAACTCTTACTAACATCTCTTATTGTCCTCATTATTATTGCTCTTATTATGCTTTTTCTTTTCTTTCTTTTTCTTTTTCTTTTTCTTTTGGGATTAGTCTATTCTTACTCACGTGATACCTTGATGAAGCTAAGGTTCCCAATATATGACCTTATTATTTTGCTTATTATTGCTCCTTATATCTTTCATATGTTCTTATGTGATATTCTAGTCTTTTCATAACTATATAATCATATGCATGCATTATCGTAATGATATTGTCCCAACAAAAATAAAGAGGAATTTTCTTTAATAAAGGAAAACGGAACCAAAATCTTTTATTAAATAACTTTGTCACTAAATAAAGTTTTTGTCATAAAAAACATAGCAAAATTATTTTAATAACTTCTTTTCAAACTCATCATAAATTTTCTTAGATGTCAATAAGGATGATTTTATCAAAGAAATTAACTAAGGAAATAAACACTCTCTTTTTATGATAAGTAACATGAAGCTTATTAAAACTTAGTGTTAATAATTCTTTGTAGGATTTTTACTAACTCCATAATAAAAACAAAAAACTAGACTAGTTTTCAAAGTTATGATAACAATCAACTCACTAGTATTATAAATCCACTTAGAGAATTAAAAATTTGCCAAGCAACCTAATTTTTAAAGAAATAAAAGAATATAAAAATGATAAACTTAAAAGTAATAGAAATTATCAACAACTTAAAAAAAATGTCGAAAGTGTTTCCTTCCAAGTAAAGGTTGGTAGAGAATTTAAAAGACCAAGTTTTTAGAAATAAAATTTATCTTTAAAAAGCTAGAAAATAAAAATATAAGAGGCAAACACTAATTTATAATTTTCCATCAAAACCCTTTAAAAGGAAAAATATATGTAATACAACTCAAATTATTAGAGACTATCAACCTAAGAAAAATTTTGGGAACTTTGTTTTATCACTAGAGGTAAAATTTGTAGATATTCTAAATGACCAAGTTAAGAAAAATTAAATTATCTCAGGAAAATTAGAAAATAAAATTTATAAAAAAATACTCATTATAATAACCCAAGAATTTATAGTGCTCTTTCAAACCACTTAAAGAAAAAATTGTTAGAATTCAAGTTTTCAACAACATAAGACAAGTTGTTTTATGAAAAATAATTGTTGAGACAACACCATTAAAATTTTGCATATAATATGAGTCTATATATATATATATATATATTTATTATTTAAACGATTTTTCAATCATACAAATATCTATATTTCTGCCAAAGGATTTTTGGATAAAGAGAAGTTTGGAAAATTGTGTTTCAAGGATTGGGATTTTCATGGTGAATCTGTACCAATCTATTTCACGACCCAAAAGACTTTTTATGATAAAAATAACTTTAGAAATAAATAAATCTTTTCGAATAGATAGAAAACGACATATAATATGCGAAATTTCAAGTTAATATGAGCAAGTTATGGTTGTTTTAATTTGGAATTTCCTTCTATCTGAATTTTAACGCAAATACTATAATAGAATTATAAAGTTCAAGTAGAACTTCTATGAAATACTCATTTCAAGTATTTCTTTTGTTTAGGTAGCGAAGCTTTGGAGGGTACAGATTTAGAGGACTATTACGAGTAAAGAAGTCTAGTAAGGAATGCGGAGTGAGTTTATCTCCTACTTTTACGTACTTGTTTATGCTTGTAGCTAGAGGCACTAGAAGTAGGAGAAAGACGAAAATGAAATATGCATGATAATATTAGTTGAAAATATACTAAGCATATAGAGACATGATTGTTGTTAATTAAATTAAGTTTTATTATCATAATGGAGTGTCTGCAAATTCTATGATCGCCTTTATATTACCTTAATCACATATTAAGAGTAATATTAATTGATTCATGCATATCACGCAGTGAGTCATATTGCATTAGCTACTATGCTCGATGGGATAAGGGTATAGTAGTGGGGTTTGCAAGAACCTGCAAGTCTACAAGGATGGACGAATAGGTACCCAAAAAAACTATTTCAGGATAGGTGAATAGGATCCCGAAAGAACTATTTCAGGATAGAGCAAGTGGGAGCCCCAAATAAACTACATCATCGGATTTCAAAGATGGGTTTTAAAGAGCTCGAAACACCTAACCCGTTCAAACATATGATTTCTGGTAGATCATATGTATTGCTTACTCACTTGGTTGATGCATTTCATACACTTATTTAATAAGTTGTTTGAATTTATTGATACGAGCATACTAATCCAGGATTATTCTCACTAAGCTAGTTGAGCTCACACCTCAATAAACTTTTGTTGACACAAGACCAATATCTCTTTTGCCTGAGGACTCCATATATCCAAATGGAAATGTGTTTTGGGGAAACTTTCGGGGGAAATCCTTTTGAAGATCTTAGAATAGATTTTCTTTAAAAATCTTTTGGTTCTAGTATTGTTTCTTTTTGGGTAATACTAAGATTATATTTTGATCTTTGGAGATTTATCGAGGGAATGCCCCCTAACATGATGTAAAGGACATATTCCTATAATTTTTGAAGTTAGATATTTATCTAGATCTCTTTTATGCTATATTTACTTTCTCGAACTACACATCCCACCGATGTCTCATATTATTGTGATAGACGCCTTACATATGGTATCAAAGCTTTCACATGACTTCAGGAAGTTATTCTTGAGCTGTAATACCGTATGTGGTGGACTATCACATTTAGGATACCCTTTAGGGCGTAACAAAATACAAAATTTTGTTGAATACAACATTAAGCACAAGTGATATATCAACTTGTGTACTATGGAAAATCCTATTCCTTTCCTAACACAACTTCTCAACATAAGTTGTGTTGAAACTTATGTACTCTACACTCTTCCTAACCTTAGTAGATCTTCATTAAAAACACTCCAACTTAGCAAAATTCCTTCTTTAAACTAAAATATCACCTTAAAACTCAATATCAATATTTCAACCAAATAGCACCATTTTCTTCAAAATATTCATAAAAATCATACAATAAAAATCAAAATAACCCATCTTTGGATCCTTAAGCACTTATCAAGTATCCATGTTAATCTTCAATTGTTAGAATTTTTCTTTATTTCAAATATTATCTAAAAATCTTAAGTTGCAAAAAATAATAATAAATAAATAAAAATATAATAATGACAAAATTTTTATTATATTAATATCGTAAGGGGCACAGTAGTTCTTTACTTTCAAATAAAGTTATACCTATCCGTCAACAAATATTTTAAAAAGGATGGCAATTAAGAATGTTTAAAATAACCAAAAACCATTCCAACCTTTTCTTTTTACATACAAATTGAACAAACTCTATTTCCTTGTCAAGAATTTTCTTCTAAACTTGGCGAATCACAACAATATACATATGTAAGCAACGTTTTTGTTTTACTCATGATTTTTCTTACCGGCATAATAAAGGTAATGATGGAGTAACAAAAACCTAGTTCTCTCGATACTGATAGCAAGGGTTTACGAGAGAATAGATGGACATGAGTGTGATTCTAGGAGAAACTTTTGTACAGGAAGTGTTGACCAATAATTGATATTTTGACTGGATTTATTATGAGTTGATATTATGCCTGATTATATTGTGATTAGCCTTGATTTGTGTAACTCGTTGTATATAACATATACCCAGTCATAAATAACATATATTTAGGTGTATACAACATATATTATGATATCTATTTTTAGAAATAGTACCTTGATAGTGCTAGACTTGTAAATAAATATATATATCATATCAGAATCAATGAATGACATGAATTCACCATTCTAAATCACATCTCTATCATGGTATCAGACCATATATCAATTGATTCATGAATTATTAGAATACTCTCCTGGTCTATTTTTCGGCATGGCTAGAGAGGAAGAAAAGGTTAGAAACGTTGATGTTGGAGCATCCATAATGAAGACAATTTCTCCTTATGATATAACATCTGGGATAAGAGGCAGGGGAGAAGGGTTAGACACAACTTACACTACCATCAATGGGCTTACCGATAAATAGTGGCAGATACTGGTTAGTTTATTGAATACTGCTAAAGTAAGAGAAAAATGAGAAATTGAATATATATAGTAAGTGTTCAATTTTGTCATAGATCATTGACATAGGGGTTTCCCATTATATGACTGGTTAGCTAGAATGATTAACTAATGTAAGAAAGATTGTGGAATGTCCTATGGGGCTTCCTAATGGTGATTAAATAATAGCCATAAAGAAAGGAATAGCATTGCTCAATGAAGCACTGAAGATAGCAAATGTGCTTTATGTGCCTAGATTAAACTACAATCTTATTTCAATATCAAAATTGATTAAACGATTCAATTGAATAATATAATCCACTAACAAATATTATGTCATACAAGACCACATTTTGAGGATGGTGATTGGAGCAGGTCATCAAAGAGAAGGACTTTACTATCTTAAAACAAATGTCACAATAGTAGCTGTGAATACCAAGAATGAGATGACCTTGGATCTATGGTATAAGTGACTGGGACATGCATCCTTTAAAGTTGTGAAAATGATTTGTATAATCAGGCTTGTGAGATATGCCTTAGAGCAAAACAATCACGGGAAAGTTTTTCTCTTAGTAAAAATAAAACTGAGGACATTTTTCAATTAATGCATTATGATTTATGGGGTTCCTATTGTACACCTTAATTTGGCAGAGCTAGATATTTCTTAACCATTGTTGATGGTTTTTCTAGGGCTATATGGATTTAGTTGCTTAGTGATAAGACAGAGGTTCCAAAACATCTATGTCGATTCTTAGTAATGGTAGAACAACAATTTAATAAGCAAGTGAAAACCATGCACAGTGACAATGGAACTGAATTTACATGCTTGAGGAATTATTTTCATGATCATAAAATTATTCATGAAACCTCATGCACAGGACCAACACAACAGAATGGCAAAGTGGAATGCAAACATAGGCATAATCTAAATGTTACTCATGCATTGTATTTCCAAGCCAATTTTCCAATTGAGTTTTAGGAAGAATATGTGTGGGCCGCATGCCATTTGATAAATCGAAGCCCTACCATACTTTTTCATGGAAAGACTCCTTATGAGATTTTGTATGGGAAACCACCTTCCCTTGCACATCTGCAAGTTTTTGGTGCTTGTGCTATGTACACAATCTAGATCACAAGAGAGATAAATTTGCAACTCGAAGTATGGGATATCCCTCTGGAAAGAAAGGATGGAGAATGCATGACTTGAAATAAGGCATTTTCTTTGTCTCAAGAGATGTTGTATTTTGTGAAGATTAGTTTCCCTTTGTGATAGATCTTCCACATGGTCAAGCTTCCATTCTACATAGTGCCTCACCCCGTTCTTGTGATGATGATGGCCAAACCAATCATAGGTATGACATAGATCAGCCCCCTACTTCATCCAAAGGTTATAGAGATCCTAATACCCCATTTCCTCCTAAAGGCATGGTCATCACACCTGTAGTTGGCACAACACTGCCTTCAATCTCTACTGAATATGCCAATTCATCTTTAGACATTGCAGTAGTTGCTAAGAGACATTCCTCACCTCCCACCGATCATGCAGAACAAGGAAACATTACACCCAAGGGGAGGCCAATGGATACTGTCATTGTTGTAGATTAGGACATGCTCATTGCATTAAATTACCACTACTATTAGATTATCGCAAGACCTTTGCACCAATGGCAAAGATGGTTACTATTAGAACATTCCTTGCTATTCCAGTTTTCAAGCAATGGGAACTCCACCAAATGGATGTACATAATGCTTTCTTACATGGTCATTTTGATGAAGAGGTGTACATGAAGATGCCTCCTGGATTCTGATCTCAACAGCCCAACCAAGTTCGCAGGCTACACAAATCCTTATATGGCTTAAAGCAAGCCCCTCGTTGCTAGTTTGCTAAGTTGGCAGGAGCTTTGAAACAATATGATCACACTTAATCCTACTTTGATTATTCACTTTTCACATTATATCGAGATAACATTCAGTTTAATGTCTTAGTTTGTGTTGACGATCTTATCATTTCTGGCAACAATAGTGAAGCTATTTGGTCTTTTAAGTTATACCTAAGTGCTTGTTTCCACATGAAAGGTCTTAGGTTATTAAAATACTTCCTAGGCATTGAAGTGGCTCGTAGCCTTGCTAGCATTTTCTTGTGCCAATGCAAATATGCACTTGACATCATCATTGAGGCTGGTTTATGAGGGGCTAAACCTATTAGTTTTCCTTTGAATTAAAATCATTAGCATACCTTAGCCATAGTGCTCCATTATCAAATTCATAACAATATAAAAGGTTAATAGGGCGCTTAACCTATCTTTTAGTCACTACACCTAATGTTTCCTACTATGTCCATATACTTGCTCAGTTTATGTAAACGCCCTACAAGACCATTGGGAAGCTACCCTTCGAGTTGTATGATATCTTAAAAGCAATCCCGACAAAGGCATTCTACTGCGTGCTAACTATGATCTTCAACTCTATGCTTGGTGTGACTCGGATTAGGCTAGTTGTTGCTTAACCCATGTTCTCTTTTTAGATGGCTTGTGTTTCTTGGAAATTATCCTATATCTTGGAAGACCAAGAAATAATACGTTGTGTCTCATCCATCTGCTGAAGTAGAATATCAATCCATGGCTACCACCACATGTGAACTTACATGGTTAAAAGCACTTTTGCATTCTCTTGGTGTTGCTCATCCTCATCCTATGCAACTTTATTGAGATAGTCAAGCTGCTTTATATATTGCTGCCAATGCTGTTTTTCATGAATGCATCAAACACATTGAAGTAGATTGTTGCTTCTCACGGAATGAACTTTTAAAAGGCAATCTTGTTACTCAACATGCGCTTACCCACACTCAACTTTCCAATATATACACCAAAGCATTGCAAATGGCAGCTTGACTCTTTTCTTGGCAAGATGGGCATCCAAAATTTGCATGCTCCAACTTGAGGGGGGATGTTGATCAGGAGCTCATATTTTGACTAAATTTATTATGAGTTGACATTTTGCTTGATTATATTGTGATTAGCCTTGATTTATGTAACCTGCTATATATAACATATTCCTGGCTATAAATAGCATATATTTGGGTGTAGACAACATATATTATGGTATCTATTTTTAGAAATAGTGCCTTAATAGTGCTAGACTTGTAAATATATATATATATCAAATCAGAATCAAGGAAAGACACAAATTCTCCATTCTAAAATCACATCTCTGTCAAGAGGGATGAAGGATAAATGATAATAGAAAAAGGAATAGTAAATGATTATTTTAAAAAAGTTAAGATTGTTTCTTGTACAAGTTGTAACCTTTAATTTACAAGATTTGTTAGAAGGGTTTTTGGTCATATGAAGAAAAGTTGTGTTATGTTTTTTGTTATGTTTTGATGTTATGAATAGAGAAAAGGTTAAAACTTTGCAAAAATTCACGAAGGAATCATGCGTATGTATTTAATACGAATGAGTACACAAGTTGTGTACTTACTTGTATTGAAGATGTAAAATGTTGTTTGTGTAATTTAGGTTTCGCTTCTCACATAAGTGAGTACACAAGCCATGTTTAGGTCCGTGTAGAACCTTATGACACATGTTTTCCAAGTTTTAAAGGCTTTGGTTCCCACACAAGAGAGTACATGAGTCATGTTAAGACTTGTGTTGAACATGGTGGCTTTGCAACCTTGAAAATCATGCTTCTATTTCCCACATAAGAGAGTATACGAGTGATATGCTTGCTCATGTAGAAGTACACAGGTGAGAACACAATTGGTATTGCTACTTATATACAAAATAGCTTTTTGTCAACTTGCGTTTTCTTTATTAAAACCTTTGAAACTTGTTCAAACTCATCGTTAAAGGTTTAAAAACACATTAAAACCTTGGAACTAAACATTTGAAAATTAATTACCTATTTTTTTCCTTTTATTTCAAATTTAAATCCTTATCTCCAAACTAAATATACATGAAAGCACCGATAACTTTTGGTTAAGAGCAAAGACTATAGAATGTATAACCTATAGATGAAATTAGAAAAGTAGATCATTATGGTCTAGAAGGTTCTAGTTTCTCAAAGGGTCTACCTTCCAAGTATGTGTATATTATGTGTGTGCTGTGTTTGTTTAGGTTAGAAACTTAAACTGACTTAACAACTATTTGATAATAATGATGTGCGTAGTGCTTGTGCATGGCCACTAGTAATAGGTGGAGTATCGAAGCTATTATCATGACAGCCCGATGATTTATGTGTGGTGTTGTTCGAGAGTAAAGTTGCACATAGAAATGATCTGGTAGATCGAGCTGCTTCAGTTTTAGGAATACTGGAGATTACCCAATATTCATGTTTGGACACTGTGATGTTGGAAGCATCCAACATTGTTTATATATATCTACTATTTTATATATATGTGGTGGTGGGATATTGAGTTATCCCTGTGTTGCTTGCTTGGCTTAAAATAAAGATAATAAAATATTGGTTATTATATTAGAATTAGGTTTGCCTATAAATGTTTTATGCTTGGTCACGCAAGCGAGCGCGCGCACGTGTGTGTTGTATATCGTATTAGGTACCGATTTATCCCTTTTTCTTTTTTAGTATAAGTATTAAACGTATGAATCGAATTGATGCATTGATAGTCACAATTAAATAGCAGGTATGGGAATGATGCTATTTATGAAGACTTTCTAATGAGGAGTAGAAGACATATAATAGTTCATATATAGTTGGTATGAGTGGTATTATGTCATTAGTATTTGTTAGTAATATTTAGTTTCAATGTACAAATCTTAAGGTAATAGTAAGGTAAAACTCTTTTAATCATCTTTTAGATGAATCTATATGGATTGTAAGATGATATCTAAAGTAATCGGTTTCGAATCTATGTAAGTAATTGAAGATTATTTGGAATCATTAAGTTATGAATGATTTTGGAGTTATTTGTTATGCTTATGGTGGAATTAGTAGGATTAGAGCCTTTACGTGATGGGTTGTAATTGACCATAAATTTAAGGCATTATATTATCTAATTAAATATATTATGTTTGGTGGTACATGGAAACAAGTCATTTGTCATGTCGGCCATTTAGAAATGTAAGTGGTGACTTTTTAAAAGAGTTGGGAATTTGCATAACTTTCAAAGAAAATGCCCGCACTATTTGCCCTATCATTTAATTAAATGCAAATTTAACAATTAATGAATACTACATTATATAATGTTTCCTTATTCTTTAATCAAACGCAAAAAGAGAAATTAATGTATTGAAAATTTTTAATGATTTCCTTATCCGTTGAATTTTATTTTTCTCAATTATATGTTTGTGTATAACTGTAATCTAGTAATTAAAAACTTTCTATATCTATTTAGTTGTTTTAATTGCTTTTTTTGTTATTTTTTATTTTGTTTTAATAAAGAGTTAATTACAAAATTTTACCTATATTTTTTTTCTATTTACAAACACATGACCCTGTCGGGTCATGTGTTAAATACTATATGAGAAATACATGTTAGTGTCTTATTAGTTTAAAAAAATCTAATACAAATATTAATGAATAAAAATAAAAAAAAATAAAAATTTAAAAATATTTTTAAAATAAAAAAAATTGAAAAAATTTATAAGATTAATTTTTAAGACCAATAATGTCACACCCCCATAAGGTACCCTAGCAGTAACATTACATCATATAACTAACTGAGGCCTCTAGAAAGTTACATGATTACTGTACAACTAACGTACCCAGAAGCATGGACAATTTAACAGGATCGAAGGTTATTTAGCTTAAGAAAGACATTGAATATACAAGCCATACATGTAAATAACAACACAAAGTCTAAAAGCTTCATATAGAGGATTACAACTTTGCTTTCAAAGGCTTAACCTTAAGCATAACAAACAAGGAAAATAAAACATAACACTCCTAAAACTAAAACTATTATTGTAAACCCTAAAAATTTTTATAATTCACAGAAAATAATCCTAGAAGTCTAACACTGAAACCGAAACCCAGAAAATCGACCCAAGTTAAAAAAAATTCTAAACTAGTTCAAACACGAGAATTCTTAATCTTGAGGAAAAGAGAACCCTCAAAACAAAATGGAAAATCCGACTATCGGTTGATTTAACATCCATACACCAATCAAATCCTCTATCCAATTTCTAACACGCAAATTAAGACGATATATCCAAATGACACTCGACAACGAAATACTAAGATCTTAAATCCTTCGATGAATTTTAGAATAAAAATTTTCAATTTTCACCAAAAACCAAACTGAGTCAACCCATAACCCTAAACTCGGTTAAACGATCCCGAGAACTGAAAACTATTAAATAATCATAAATAAAATGAGATGAACCATAGATATCGAACTAAAAATATAATACGGGTAAAAATCCAAAATTTTATGATCTTACGAATAACTCAACAAAACCGAAAGTCATCAGATTCTAAAAGTCAACAAAGCTCACAACAAACCCTAGTGTTTAAAATCAGCAATCCTGTGCTCTTAAACCCTAAACAACGAAATGAAAATAATTGTTGAATAATTCATAATAATATAGGAAGCTTAAAATATCAGGTCACGAATTTCTAGTGACTTCGATTCGAATGGGATCAGTTTTCAAAAACCATGCCCTAGTACACTGAATGGTAAAAATATTTTGACAATACTAATTGTAACACCCTGAATTATACGTCTATTTAATTTTTGGTAATTGTTAAATAGATAGTAATGTCTGATAGAAATTTTAGAAAATGTCTGAAAAACCATCTCCGCTTTTCTTGAATTTAAATATGGTAATTACCATATGGACAATAAAAGACTTAATTAAAATAAAAATATAAGCATAAACTATACCTATATCAAAGAAAAATTTTCCGTAAGATATAACAATATTAATATAATTAATATATAAACTAAAAAATCAATAAAGATAAGTAAAATAATAAATTGGATCCCAAAAATAATTCAAAAGATACAAACAAAAAATAAATACTATAAATTTATAATAGTAGAATATAAATAAAGTCAAATTAAAGACAATTTAATTATTAACAGGTCATAAAATACCAAAACACTAATAATTTAAATCTTTAAAGGATAAACTATAATATACGATAATAGATATTAAAGCTGAATGGTAAAAGTCTTAAATTAAAAATTTTAAGTATACCATAGTGTTCAGAATATTTAATATAGTAGGTATGTAAATTTTCATCTAAAATATTATCGAATGAATATTTATCGTACGTGTTAATTAGAACCCTAAAAAAATGAAACTTGCCCAATAAGCCAAAAATTTTCTATAAATTCTCTTACTCCCTCACTCTCTCGTCTCATCCTCTCTTTCATATTCTCTCTCTCTCTCATCTTTCTCTCTCTCTCTGTAGCAAAGTCTTCATTGAAGACTTTATGTAAAAAAAAAAAATCAAAATCAGATCCTTCTCCGTAAAGGAGAAGAACGAAAAAAAAAAGAGAAACAACTTCTCCGACCAAAGAAGAAAAAAAATCAAAAGAAAAATAAAAAAAAAGAAATAATAAAATAATAGAAAAGAAATCTACAAGCTCCTCCGATCTTCAAAAGCTCATATCTTTCACATATGACAATTGATTCCAATTTCGGAAGTGGTGTTGTGATCGTGGCGATACGCTCTTCAATTCAAGGCCACACAAGGTTAGGTTTCGATCACTCTAAAATTTTACTATTATGATCCATTACGTAGAAGTTTTCATAATATTAAGAGTTTTAATATTAGTTTTTATTATAAATATACATATTTACATGCATATATAACGATAATAATATAAAATTATGTCATGCTGAGTATGTATATTTAGACTAGTTGATATTACATTTCGCTTATCAAATGGATAATAAATTAATAAATAAAAACGCTAGATGATAGAAAATTGATTATAATTTTAGATAATTAATATTTAGAGTTTATTTATTAGTAAATAGAAATTTAGAGGCAAATCACTAAGGTTGTCATATACACGATAGGATCAATAACTGATCAAAATCTTCTAATCTAAAGCCCAAATTAAAATTCTGATTTCACAAACATGAAAGTTATAATATTTTAATCCTATATAGACTAAAACCCTAGTTTATTCTATTAGATCTGGAAATTATAATCGTGTAGGTGAAAAACCTAAATCTATCCGATTTCGTAGATTTTAGAATTTAGTTTTCAACTTGAAAACAATGTAAGAAAAATATAGAACCTTGACTATAGAGATATATGTAGTATAATACTGAAAAATTCTCAAAACACTAAAAGTTAAGCGTGTTCATGACCTAGGATGGGTGACCTTCTGGAAATGAATAACAATTTTCCAAAACGAGTGATATCTCGATAAATACAGTTCCAAGACAATAACCATTGGTTTATAATTGAATTATTAGATCTTTAAAGTATATCAGTTAGCAAATGATGATTTAAAGATAAATCGCTAGGATTGAGATGTAACCGTTAAAACTAGATATTAGGTATAATTTACATAAATAAAACTCAAACTAAGATTTTAATATCGAAAACACTAAAACAAAAATATTCTTAACTTATATAAACACTCGTTATGTTTTATGAAGCAAAACTTAACTAAAGAAACAATTAGAATTAAGTAAAGTAAACCTATAGCGTAGTTCTGACATTTAAAAAGAATAGAGATGTTCTATGACAAGTTTAAATAATTTAAATCACACATAACATATAATCATGAGTAGAAATGGAATTAAGGAGGAAAATAAAAACTTAGAAAACCCTAGAACCTTATAATAAAAGTTTCATTCCTATAAGAAAACTTAAGAAAAATTTTACTTGAATTTGATAAATGAAACATATTTGATTATCCGATCAATAAAAAGATTGGATATGTAATTAAACTTCAATATGTGACCTCATATACAAATATAAGATTTAGATCATATGCAGAAATAGGATATTGGTAGATAAACTTGATATGATTTAAGTATTATATAGATAAAAGATATCTAGCTTTAAATCTATTAGATAAACTCAATAACAAACCTATATGGACATATGGAGATTTCGACACATATAAAAGAATAAGATTCCTAAAATAAAATTTAAGTAATTCAATTACAAATTAGAAAATCAAGATAATTTAAATTGTAATTGAAAGATTAAACTTAACCAAGAATTCCATAACTCTAAGTATAAAATTCAACACTTGTAAGACTATAAGGATATAAAGTGTAGGTTAATGGAAATCATAAATATTAGCTAATATAATCAAATTAATTAAAGTTACATACTTCAAATAAGATCAAGACAAAGAAAATGAAAATAAATATAAATGTATACGCTTTAACTAAAAAGTAGACTAATGAACTTAAATTAAGTTTTATCACTAATACTTGATGAAATAAACATAAAACAAGGAATTGAACTTGAAATAATGATTAAGAATACAAAACAAGAAACCTAGGCATCATTATGATACCTTTCGAGCCCCTAAAGTAACATAGGAAAAATATACAAAATGATTAATTTAACCTGATAATTAAAAACTACATTCGATAAGTTCCCAATGACTACTCATATGCTAAAATCTAAGTTAAAATGAGTATAATATGCCCAATTTAAGATTTCGTGATTAAACTCGATATTTGAAAATATTTAAAATACTTTTCTTAGGAAAACTAAGATTATACGAATTTTATAGTTTAATTTACGAAGCGTAGCCTTTACAAACTTCAAAATGACTAATTATGTGTTAAGGTTAGATTAAAAATGTTAAAACTCGGAGGTTAAGACATAAAGACACAATAGGTTTCTTTATATGAATAAAAGTATAGTAATGGGTATCTGTTATCTCGATTCTCAGGGGATACAGATCCATCTTCAAGTTTTCTTATAGACTTCTATGACCATTAAGCAAGGATAAACAAGTGAGTATATTCCAATGACCTTCATATCTGCTTATGCTTGTAGGTTTAGAGTATGATATTTTGATAATATAAACTAAATGATTCAAGTATGAGGTTGGGAAATTTACACTTGTGGTTGCTCGTGTTGGTTATCTGTGTTGAAAATACTATACATTATTTTGAACGTTAAGTATTGAGTGTTGTTTAATCATTTTGATCTTTGGAGTGTCTGATAATTGTCTGATCGCCAAATAAATGGACTTATTGACTATTGGCGTGATAATTATAATATTGATCATGCATTGCACGATTGCATGTAGAAGGCCATCACCACTACACTTTGACCCGAATGGGCCACACTGTCCCGTGAGGACGGTAAACATGGAGGACTGAAGTGGTATATGTCTAGTGTATACCATGGGCCTTGTTCTAGGGGAATGGGAACTAAGTCGTCCTGGGGAGACGGCCCACCTCCTAGGATCACACCGGATCATTATTAAGGATATCTTGCTTCAATGGGATGTTGTTATTTGTATATTATTTTCTATATATGAAAATCTCCTTGAATAAATTTGATTCGCGAAGTATTAGCAGTCCGGGTCCTGATGTGTGGATGTACCCCAACCCCAGATTCGAAGGGCGTAAATCCGAATATATATATATATGGCTACCGGTTGGTCATATATATTTGATCATTTGCTTGTCTGCGTTGCATATGCTTGTTTAATAACTTGTTTGCTTTTGCTTGAACGGTATGGAGCGAGGGTATACTTCACTCAACTAGTTGTAGCTGACTCCCCAACAGTTTGCTTTTGCAAGTAAGTCGAATACATGGATGGGATAGGATTTGAGTGCAGAGCATGACAAAGATCAAGTTGTACAAGACTGATAGAAGATTGAGAATTTGATAGGTTAAACCTAGTTGAGAGAATAAACATGAAAATGTAGTCTTTTATTAACTTTAACCTAGTTGATATTTTGTGTTAAATCTAGGTTTACCTTATCTTGTCATTTGGTAGGATATCTGATTCTCTGCGGTCTTATGATCTGTGGAAGTTTCGATATCTAATAAATTATTTTCATAATAAATTTATATATGTATAATACAATGAGAGGATAATTAATTAGAGTCATGTAAACTCTGACTTGCAAGGCGATCCTCATGTTGCGAGTGCACATGTGATATGGCGATTTAGGGCAATCCTACTAGGCCCCACATAGGGTCGTGATACCAATAGACTCGTAAAAATATAAGGTTCCCAAAAATATCAGTTTTAGAATTTTTCGATAACTAAAAATTACAGATATCTCATTTATACGCATATTTTTATTACCATTGGTATTTTATTTGTCTAGTCTACTGTTCATAGTACTTTTCTACTATTTATTACTATTCATCTATCTCTATTTTTTCTTACTGGTTATTTTTACAACCTACATACCTATTTCTTATAATTTTCTTTTCTTATAAAAATTCTACACCACATATTACTAAACTACTCTTACACTTTTTCTAAAATTAATTTTTTATCACATTTCTCCCCTTTCCCTCCTCTTGCCATCCATCTCTCTCTCATCCTCAATTTGTTTTCTTTTCAATTTATTTAATTATATCTAATTTCTACTCTAAAACTCTATAAATACCCCCTTCCTCCATTATTTCACACAACTCATTCTACTATCAAAACTCTCTCAAATTCACTACACAAACACTCTCCATAAAGATTTCTCTATACTAATACTCTCTTTAGCCAAACTAAAATACCCCCAATCTTCACCTAGATTAGAAATTGAGTTTAGATAGATTAAATGAATCAAATGAATTATAAGATTTAATTAGACAAGTTAGCTTAATTTAATTAGCTAATAATTTAGTTAGTTTTGAGATTTGAAATTCCTAAAATCCCTAAACATGTTATAAAAATATTTAGAGGATTCCTAAACTCTTGATTCTTAGCCTAAACACTAATTCCTAAATCTTAGCAAAATTTGAGTTTATTTGCTTGTCTAAAAATATCAATTCTTAAACCCGAACTCAAATTAAATATCTTTGTATCCAAATTAAATTCCTAAATTAAATTCTTATTTTAAAATCTTAATTTATAATTTTGATTTCTTTAGAAATCATCTTTTAAATATTCTTCTGGAATTATAGATATTGATCTGATAGTTCTAAACCTATACCCTATTTCTAAAATATCCAAATTTTAAACTATATCTTTTCCTTTTCTTTAATTTCTTTTGCTGCCTTTTCTTTCCCCTTTCATTTTCCGTTTCCCTTTGCTTTCTTTCTTCTTCTTATTCTCTTCTTCTCTCTTTCTTTTCTTTCTCTAAAACTCAAATTCAAGGGAGACTAGAAGATAAATTAAGGATAGGAAACAAGATAGAAAGAGGAGATCAAGTAGAATTAGCTTCAACAGAAGAAGAAGAAGAAGGAATTGCATGAGTAGGCTAAAAAAGCTAAGTTTTCTATTTCTATTTCTCTTTGTTTTTACTTGTTATTTACATTTGTAATTGATGAGTTAATGTTGAATTGGGTTGAGAGTGCTATTTATTTATGTATTTGTTGATATATTCTGTTGAGGTCGGATTGTGAAGGAGGAAGAAGATGAAATAGTAGTTATGATGGTTTGATTGTTGTTTGAAGTTGTTGGAGAAGATTAAAGTGTTAGGAGTTGTTATTAGAGTTTATTTGATGTTAGAATTGATATAGGAAGCTTAATAGATGATTTGAAGAAGTTTTAATAAAAGGAAAGTGTAAAAAAACATGTTTTCGCAAAGTTGTTCTATCGTCAACGCCGCCTCCTGAAGCTTCTACGCGGCCGGCTTTGAGGCGGTGTTGAAGTGAACAGGATGCATTTTCTTAAAGCTGCCACCAACGCTGCCGGTGTTGAACCTCTACGCTGCCGGCTTTGAGATTTAAGCCACCGGTGTAGAAGTGTCGGCGTTCGTTTTACAACACTCCCCTGTTTCATAGCTTGATCGTATTTTGGACATAAATTTTTTATAAAACCTCCGATTGAGGTGATTCAAGTTGCTATAGAAAGATTAAAAAGAGATCTACAACTTTCATGTTTTAAGTTTTTACAAATTCGAAATGTATAGATACTCAAATTTGACTTCTTTCCAGCTGCTACATTTTTATAACAAAGTTCAAAACTTTTTTGTTTGTGAAATGTTTTTTTCCTAGAAATGGATCTTTTTGAGCTAAAAGAGATAGATAAGTGATGCTTAGGTGTTATGTTGATTGATTGATTAATTAAGAAAATTTTAGATAGATTTATAAATTTAACAAATAATTGATTAAATGTGAAGTTAGACATAAAATGAACTTAGTTGATGATTCTAGATCAACTTGACTAAATGAACTTGATGAGTTAAAATGAATTAGATTAATATATTTTAATCAACTTGACTTAGTAAATAACTAATTCTAATCAATTTGGCTAAGATTAAGTAAAATGAGTTTAATATCTAATAATTGGATTAGATTGACTTATTAAAGAGATCTTTGAATATAATGAGGAGTATCTTGTTTTAAATGTTTGTTTGCTTTAGATATTAATGTTTTTATATATGAGTTCTTTTTAAAGTCTTTGTAATAAGATATGATAAATGAAGTGAAAAGAAATACTTTGACAAACAAAAGAGAACTGTCCGTATTTTAGCAGGGCGATCTTTGTAGCTATAGCGGGGTTCCTATTTAGTGTCTGCTCAAATAGGGCCTTCATAAAATGAGTTAGATTAATGAATAATTGATATAAGTTCTTGTATGAGTTTGTTGAAGTGGATGTTGGTTTAGGTTCTTACAAGAGTTGTTTCTTGAACCAGTGGTAGATATGAGATATATCTTTTAAGATAGCGTCTGCTCTACCTTCTGAGACTCTGTTTGGATTTTATATTCAAGGTATACAGTAACTTGCGTGTTGGATGCTAGGATAGGCATCTAAAATAAATCAAGAACTTAAACTTGACTTAATAATTGATGAGTGTTGATTGTCTTTTACACCGTTGAATCTAGTTCGGAGAGTGGCACCTTGCTCAGATTGGGCATGGTACTTTTTTGCTATGCATAGATTTATCTAGGAGATATGAGTATCCGAGCTACTTATATCAACCCCCTGAGCGTCGTGATACGTTATCTCAGAATCCCCGTATTATATGGCTACGCCGGAAGGTGGGCTGCCTAGTTGTATGAACAGTAGGACCACTCAAGGAGGCGGACGTGATACTAGATACTTGATGTCTGGAGTTTAAATACTCCCATGTTGATTTGTTTATTTTAAAGAAAAGATAATAACTAGTTGATTGTGCATTGCATTTAGTTGAGCTCATGTGTCATTCTGTGTGTGATTGTGTTGCTGTGTACTAGACTTCGGCTCATTCTTGTTGTTGTTATTCTTTTTACAGGTTTTGTTGTTGATAAAGATGATGTTGATGAAGTTGAAGATGATGAGTTCTTGTTGATGTTGGTAATGATGGATGATGAGATGATGATATGATGATATTGTTGTTGTTGATGATGTTGTCTCGGGTTTTTGGGTGCTTCTGTTGACTCGAGAAGGATTGTGGATGAGTAATGTGAGTAAGGATCGTTGAGTATTTTAGTTGTTTTGTTTCTCCTTTTCCTTGCTTTATAGAGACTGGATTCATTTATAAATTTGTATTTTCATTTAAGGGCTTGTTACCGCCCATGTTTTGTAAATAAGCTTTTGTAAATATTTATCAAAATGAAAGTTTTTCCACTTGTAATAGTGGAAGTTTGAAATGCTTTTATGTAGAAACGTTTTTATTAAAGTTTATTTTTTCACTGCTAAATCCAGTTATCTGAAAATTTAACTAACCGATTTCACAACCTAAAACCAAACAGCAATGTTCAACATAAACACCTTCTTTTAAGATAACCTTACGTATAATTCGTAAAAGTTATACGTTGTTAGGGACTTGGTGTGCTTAATTTGAGAATTGAGCATGTCAGGTCTTTACACAAACACTCAAAAAAATCCTCATCTACACACAAACCATCTCTTATTTTCTACTCCCCATAGTATCCCATTCATCTACCGTCTTCATACCACATAAACACTTTAGGTAATACTTCTTCCAACTATTTTAGATATCCATGTCATGTAACTTAACATGACTATGATGTTATTTTGAAACTCACATGAGTAGTAAAAGCAATAATATGTTCATGTTTTGTTCTTGCACATAAAATTCCTATTTTTTATCTTGATATTATGCTTTTATATATGTTGTTATTATCATTGTTATGCTAACTTCTTATTCATATCTAACTAAATATATTTATGTATTTATATATAATCTATAGAGCATATAAGCTCACTTGTTATTTATTTATTTTTATGTTTTGCAATTTATTTATTTCATGCTATTTTTAAGACTAGTCTTTCTAGTTTTAGACTTGTCCATATCAAATTAAAACAACATTTTTCTTATTTTCTTTATATTTTGGGACTAGTTTATTCTTAGTCTCGAGATGCCTTGATAAAGCTAAGGCTCCCAATACTTGACCAGGTTACCTTGATGAAGCTAAGGTTCCCAATATTTGATATTTTTATTATCTTGCTTATTATTATTTGCTTCTAGTATTTTTCTCATATTCTTATTATTTTACATGCTCATAATACATGCATCTACATAATGATATTGTCTCAACTAAATTTAAAAGTAGAATTTTACTTTATTAAAGGAACTTGAAACTAAATTTTTTATTATGTGACTTGTTATTAAATAATGAAGTTATTATTAACAACATAAAAATAAAATAATACAAGTTTTCTCAAAGATTTCTCAAATAACAAAGATAGCTTTACTAAGGAAATATAAGAAATAAACACTTTCTTTTTATAATATGGTAACCTAAGTTTTAGTAAAATAATTATTTGTATTCAAGTTTTCACAAAATCTTAAGATTAAACTCTTTTCAACTCCATAACGAAATTAAGAAGCAAACTAATTTTCAAATTAAGATAAAATCAACTCATAAAATTATAAACCCACTTAGGAAAATAATGATGTTTAAGTTTCTAAAAAAGGAACTTATTTTCAAAAAAAAAATATAAATATGATAAGATCAAAAATAAAAGATTTTATCAATAAAGAAGATTATTTTCAAATAAAATTTGTAGAGGAAATAAAATACCAATTTTTAGAAAACAAGAACTTATGTTTTAAACAAAAAATGTAAAAAGAAAATACTCATTTTCTAAAACCATTCTAAATGCAAATTTATAAATAGGTTATTAGCAACTTAATAGACTTTTGGTAACTTTGATCTTTTATCACTACAAGTGAAAATTATAAAAGACCAAAGTTAAAGGAAAATTTACTTGTTTGGAAAAAGAATGAGGAAAATAAAATAAGAATATACTCATTTATAATAACCTGGAAAAATACAAAGTTTCTTCAAAATACTTGAAAAGAAATTTGTCAAAGTTAAGTTTTAACACTTCAAAATGAATTGTTTTATGAAATAAATTGTTGAGACACTACCATTAGAATTTTTGCATATAAAATGGGCTTATCTATATACTCAAGGAATTTATCAATCATATATATATATATATTTTACTAAAGGAATTTTGAATGAAGTTGAGTTGGAAAATTGTTTCGCAAAATCTAGAATATTCGTTTTGAATCTGTACCCTACGGTTTTGGAACCCAAATGACCTTATAACAAAAATTGCCTTAGAAATGGATAGATCTTTTCGAAGATAGAAAACGGAATATTATATGTGAAATTCCGAGTTAAAATAAGCAAGTTATGGCCACTGTAAATTGGAATTTCATTATATGCGATTTTGACGAACATAATGAAATAGAATTAGAAAGTTTAAGTAGAATTTCTACGAAACTCATTCCGGGTATTTCTTTTATCTAGTAATGAAGGATATGAGATTACCCTTCCTAATTGCTACGACTAAGAAGATTACGAAATGGACGAGTGAGTTATTCCTCTTAATTTCGATACATTGCTTATGCTTGTAAAGTAGTGGCATTAGTATACTAAGAAAAGAAAAAATGGATATGGGGAATCCGAGAGTATATATATATGTGATTCTATACTTATGTTGAAATGAGAATTAAGAATATCGCAACTTCAAACTGCCTGTTTAAGTATTTTGTTTACTTACTTGTATGACTAGTTATTATTTGCTAAATTGATTGATTGCTCCCCCTAATAAACCTTAATAAGGTTTGGCTTAAGAAAAATAAAACGCTCATGCATAGCATCCATCGATTCACATTTCTTTCGGAAGGTTGCTACTCCTATGCATAGAGTTGGATTGGTTGTTATCGTGCTGGGACACGGGCCATGTTCCTTCCTAGAGAATCCAAATCGCCCGAGGAATGCGATTCTAGGTTCAAAGCTGAGCCAACCGAACGTTTTGGGTGGGGATCTGGGGACTAGCAGTAGAAGGTCGCAGATCTTCATCACCAACTCCCTAACCTTCGATATGGAGGGATAAATCCGTTCTATTTATGATTTCCGGATAACTATATATATTTGTGTAATCACATAATTGTTGCATTGTATGCATAGCATATGTGTGAAAATTTACATGAACTTGTTTGAGACTATGGTATGAATGAAAAGGAATACCTCACTAAGCTAGTTGTAAGCTTATACCCTCATAGATTTTGTTGAAACAAGTATACTCGTGGCTTAAATCGAAGATCATGACATTAAGGAAGTCATGGAAGGATGTTAAACTTTTATGAAGGCATTGAGAACATAAGATGAAGTTATTTTGCAAGGTTCCTTATATGTAATGTATGCTATGTTAGTGTTTTGGAAGTTCTAAGAAGTGTATTTTTTTTATTTGAAGACAATAGAGTAATATACCCTTAAGAATTGTAATTTACCATGTTTATATTTTATGATAAGTATTCTCCTTGCCTTGTTACTTAATCATTATCAATGTAAATTGTGCTACTCCGATGTGTTCCCTTGGTTGTGATGCATATCGTGTACATGATATGGAAGCCTTTGTGTGACTAAGGTGGTCACTCTCAAGCTTTAGTATTGTGTAGAGCGGACTACCACATTTAGTTTATCCCTCAGGGTGTAACAATTATAAATATAAACTCTAAATCTCTATTACAACAATAAGCTCTTCATTCCAACGGATACATAAGTCCTCAATCTATTCTACCCCATACTTGGTCTCAGTTTCCATCTTCTTGCTTGAATTCCTATAAAACAACAGTCTAAAGGAGCGTGAGCATAAAAAGCTTAGTGAATAAAAGAATCCCAACACTACATAACAAATCATACAATGTTTGATTAACATTCATATGAAATGCAATAATCAAGCATGTGTACAAATATAGTTTAAGTGATCGGAACTTAAACTCATGGGGATTTACACCCTCCCTGGGGTTGAAGGACAAGCACTGTATTTCACTCCCAGGAAATCCAAAATACTAATGAAGGAGTGTTCATTTGAAACTTCAATATCAATTTTTGTTTATAAACATATATACATATATGTATTTGTATCAACCCTCATCATCAGGCGACATCCTTCAAGCTTGCTTAGTTCCTGTAGAATTGGCGACCCTATGTTAATCTTTATCAGATTCACTGGATTTATACAAGCATCACGATAGAATTGAAATGATAATACGTGACGTGAATACCAAATAAATGCAAGTATGCTATATAGTGCAATGCATGACTAATTTATTTATAGATCAAATAAGGTTTATATCAATTCATTAAGCAACCATCAAATTCTCAAACAAACCACAATGTTCATTCATCAATTAATATCAACCAATTGGTAGTCACTTTGAACATTACGAGATTGTTCAATCAACAAACATACAACATGCATTATTTCCCAATCCCTATACATAAATTCAATTTTTGATTATATTAGAATCATGTGCAATTATAGTACAATCACATGTAGGTGAAAAGATTTAATTACTCACCCATGCATTCTTTTCAATTGTCATAGTAATCAAAAGGGAAGTGTGAGTCTTGATCTAAGGCTCCTATAAGATAGAAAAGCTTATATTACTAACTATTTGACAAGAAAAATAAGAGTTAAACAAGATTTTAAAGCTTTAGGAGAATAAAACATAAAGCAGAGGTCATAAGCCCCTGGCCATGCCCCGTATCAAGGGGTGTATGAAGCACGGTGAGGCACAGAGGCTACCATACCCCGTATGGATGAATGTATGAGCAAGGTTGATGCTCAGAAGCTACCACGTCCCCTGCCACACCTTGTATGGAAGGGCATATCAACCCAAGCATGGAAATAGAGGCTACCAAGCCCCTTGCCATGCCTGAAACATCTACAGAACGCACCATACCCTCCACCACTCCCCCGTGCTCATCCAACAATGAAACACACTTCTTTACATCACAATTTTACACATTTTAACCAACTTCAAAGGTCTTGCTCCCCTCCAAAACACTATAACATCATCACACGAGACTCTCATTCATCCCTTTCACTTTCATAACCTCCAACACTCAATCTATCTCCATATCAAAATCAACCAACCATTCTTAGCCCATAACATCCATGACTTAAGACATAATGCCACAATTTCGTAACTCTAAATCATAAACCTAACATCAAAATTCATAGCAACCTTATATAAACCAGCAATCAACAAGAACTCTTAACTTACACATACTTATAAAACAAAACTACCAAAGAAAAGTAAAAGTTAACTTACCTACTTGTATCTTGACTTGATAATAGAAGTTTAGCTTGAGTTTCTTATTGATTTAAGAAGAGAAATTGAAGATGAATTGTGAAGTGTGTGGTGTGAAAAACGTCAAGTAGAAGAGAGAAAAGAGAGCAGGAAGAGATGAATTTTCCATCGATTTTTTATATATTATCCTTAGATATTAAAAGTAAAATTTGTTGACTTTTAAGGTAGATGAAGTTCATTGAGTGTAGAGAGTTGCATGCTAAGAATGGCGGGGTTAAGGCTTAAATTGGCAAAAATTAAAATTAGTTTATGTATCAAAAAGAGCTTGGTTTAGCGTACACATTAGCTTTTACATATCTAATGCATTAAAATCAACAATTACTTAAAATTAATACAAAGTTTAGAAAAATCTAGTTTATACATTCAGTGTAATTAGATAATTTCTTATAAAAATCTATATTAAAACTCTTGATAATTTCGGAGTTAAGTTTAAGAAATTCAATTTTCTAAAGGATTTTTGAAAACAGAATTTAGTTGGCAAACAACTTGAACAACTCAATTGAAAATTTTGGATTTCTATTTCTACTAGATCTACTTTACAAAAGCTATATACTTGAATTTATTACACATTTCATATATTATAACGCATATATTCAAAATACATAAATTTTAAATTCTATTTTCTAAGCTTGATTTATTGAAAAACTTGAGGATTACAAATAAGATATTAACACGTGCTATTATATATTTATTAAATAATATTGACACTTTTTAATTAAACTCGGGTAACCTATTTATAAGAAAAACATAAGTCATATATTTACAAATGAACCAAAATATAGGCAGGGTTTTCATAATTAACCATTTAATAAATAATGGAAACACCCTTACCCATCTTGCTTCAATTTTCTTTTCTTCTCTTTTATTTTTAAGATTATCTAATTAAATATGTTATGTCTACTTGCAAATCACCACCAAATCATATAAATTTTCATATTATTTATCGCATTAACTTTTCAAGAAGTATTGTAAACCCCGGGGTTTTTCACAATAGTATATGATAATAAAATAGAAAACGTAAATTAGATAGTGGATTTAGAACTTGATAAAAATCCTAGAATAGATCTATGAGTTGTAATAAACTCATTCATAGTTTGAAAAACCCTAATAAAAATTTTCTTAACCTTAATAGATACCAAAAACGAGATTTCATATCTTGAACTGATAATTCAAGATATAATTAGAAATAGCTCTAAATTTCAAAACTGATAAGATAGTCTAATAACAAAACTTATTGGTATAAAACAATAATCCAAAGAGGAATTACTAAGATTATAAATACATATTAGATACCAATACCAATCAATAAATATTAATCTAGATCCAAAATAAAAATTTCAAACCCGATGTTATACTTGTTAGGAAATTCTGAATTCATTAAGACTTGCTTCCTAATTTAATTTATTAAACTTGAAAAATTCAATCACGTAAGTTAAAATACTAAAAATAATTAATCGTGCAAACTTTAAACTAAAAATTTGAATATATAAATAATCTAGAGTTTTTATAGTAACTTAGATAATTTTATCTAGGTAAAACTTATACGTAACGGTTATAGATATACGTTTATAATTTAATATTAGTTAAATATTTTAGTTAATTACTATTAATCAACTAAAAAAAATGAAATGAACAAACCAAATTCAACACACTGCAGAGTCCTCCATGCTGGAAGTTGAATCACGGACAGAAGAATTAAACAAAGGACGACAGCAAATTGAATTCACGGCTACAAATTTTTTTTCCTTCATGCACGAAAAAGAGATCACACCCAGTAGGAGTTTGGGAGCTGCAAAAATTTTCCTCACCAGCTCCTGGACTGAAATCACGTACAGAGTCTTCATTGGAGGAATTCTCGGTTAGGAAATAGAGGACAACAGCAGCAAACGTAAATCTTGGCTACAGCAAGTTCAAATTGCATTCAACTTTGCAAAAATTTAACATATAATTCCAACTTAAAAAAGAAACCCCAACAAATGTCACACCCTGGAGGGTACCCTAAATGTGGCAGTCCGACGCACATAATATTAAAGCTAATGAATGACAACCTTAATCACGCAGGAGCTTCAATATCAAGTGCAAGGCGTGCTTCCAAGATAGTAGGAGACTCACAGGGGTATTATATTTAAGCTGATAATAAAAGTATGCAAGAACTTATATAGATAAACATGTAATATTCATTAGAATAAAAGTCTCTTATAACTTCTTAGGAGCATTCCCCCGTTCTAATAGTCTTGTTCAACTAAGCGATAATCAAAATATACATAAATATAACATAAGTCTACTATAGAGATTTTTCTTAAAAGTCTACATCCAAAACTAAATACATATAAACTTCCTCTAAAAACTCCTAGTAACTTTGGCTCATACCTAACAAAAGGCGCTCCTTGGTGCCAACCACAAGTAATCATACTGTAACAAAAAGCTATAAGGGTATAAGCAAAACTAGCTTAGTGAGATAACTTCCATCTACAAAACATTTCCATAAAACACACAAGTATTTAAACAATTATATGAGAATGCATCAATCACATGAGCAAACAAAATACATACAATTAATCAGAAACCATGTGTAGCATGGATTTTACGCCCTCCATGTCGGGGGTTGGGTGGTTACTGGCCCATACGGCCATCAATAATTGCAGACTTACTGACTCCTACTTACCCTGTAGGCTTTCCGGCTCCTACTTGCCCATGTGGACTTTTCGGCTCCTGTTAGCCACCACTACAACTCCTTGTTTCCCCACACGAAGAATAGTAGTAAAAAAAAATGTGACTCACAATTATGATATGTATAAATTATTTTCAATATAGGGTTATTCCATTATTGTCGGGTTCAAGTTAAATGTGATCAAAACAATATTCATCATATCATTGCAAGAAAACATAAATTATTCATCAATTCCTCTTTCGATATTCTTAGCTTTTATTTAATCAATTATGAATCCAAATCACACAACATTTGTTCATTTATCTTTTTCCTTATTTTCTAGTGCTACTACTTACAAGCACAAACAAGGAAATGTAACTAGTAAGGGATTAACTTACTTCATGACGATCGCTCCTAATCGAAGTAATCTTCCGGGAAGGCGATATCAATTCCTTCTTCGCCTAAACAAGATGAAATACCAAAAATGAGTCTTTCATAGAATTTTTACTTTGAAGATTCTAAATCTATCTTGAATTCGTGGTAAAATCGGATTGAAGGAAATTCCAACTTAAAATGGCCATAACTTGCTCATTTTAACTCGAAATTTTGCATATTATATGTCATTTTCTACCTATTCGAAAAGATCTATTCATTTCTAAGGTTACTTTTTCTATAAAAGGTCATTTGGGTCTTGGATTAGAAGATACAGATTTAATACGAAAATTCCATCCTTGAAAAACAAGAAGTTCTAATCTTTCCTTTACTAAGGCTCAAATATATATATTTTTTAAAAGAATTCCTTATGTATATAAATATACTCATAATTTATGCATAAGGCTATAGGTGTTGTCTTGTTTAATTCTTTTCCTTAAAACAATATTTTCTAGTGTTTTTGGAAATTTGGATTTGTTAGATTTTTGCTTTATGTGGGTGAAGTAACTTATAAATTTTTTTTGGATTATCAAAATCTAATATACTTTATTTTGATTTTTTAGTTTATCAAAAGTGAGTTGGTAATATAATTTGTTCTTTTGAAGTTATCTACTAAATTTATTTCTAGGATAGAGTTTCCAAAAAGTTTTCTTTAGTAGTACTTGATAAGTTTATTCTTTGAAAATTCCTTTTCTTTATAAATTGATTTTCTTGAAAACTTATTTTGCTTTTGGTTTAGAAAGTTGGTAAAAATACTACCAAGTTATTATCGATATATCAAGACTTTATTTGAAAAGGAGATATCTTTAGACTTTAAGGAAACTTCATTTAATAGTTTGAAATTTCATGATGAGTTTTACATAAACTTTTAAAAGAGATTTCTTTGAAAATATTTTTCTACGTCTTTGGAAAAACTTTGATCAAGTTTTATTCTTTCATCAAAAAGATTCATTTTCTTTTATTTGGACAATAATTTATTAGCCATGCATGAATATGATTATGTATTTTATAAAAGCTAAAAATGTCATAGGATAAGATAATAAAGAACATACGAAATAAATAAACACAATAGTAATATATCAAGTATTGGAAGCCTTAGCTTTTTCAAGACTTCCTGTAAACCCCCAAATTTTTTGAATCGGTTTAGCCTAAAATCCTAAACCGGAAGTCAACCATAACTCTAAAGGTCAACAAAACCCTAGTTAGATGTGATAGCTTAAGTTCGGCAGTCCCGATTAAGCAACTCGGTAAGAGTAAGTAGGAGTTTAGAATATAAAATAGTGCGTAATTACCCAAAGAAGTGTAAAAAGATCATATTAGTAAAACCGCAACTCGTTTCGAACCCGATCGACACAATTCTTGAAAACGTGTCTCGGAGCCTGGAATAGTAAAAATATTCTGAATATACCTTTAGACTCGTAAAAATATAAGATTTTAAAATATCAGTTTTATAATTTTTCAGTAAGTAAAACTAGCAAATATCGCAATTATACGTGTATTTTCTTACTACCGGTACTTTATTAGTCATATCTACTTTACATTACAATATTTATTACTATTCTATACTATTCTTTTATCTCTACTTTTTCTTACACCTACTCTTACACACACCATAACTTATAACCTTTACTTTTTACCTTTTCCATAACTTTATTTCACATCTACCTTACTTATTATTACATTTAATCAACAAAAATACAAAAATTAAATCACTCCCTCTCTCTTCTCTATGATGGCCGGCGGCCCCCTCCCTCTATCTCCCTCAATTTTGTTTTATTTTTCTTTTATTTATATCACTCACATTTTCCTATAAATACCCCCCTTCCTCTTTCACTTCTTTCACACATTTACTACCCACAAATTCTCTACAAAAACTCTCTCAAATTCTCCTCTCAAACTCTCTCCAAATATCCTCCCAAAACTCCTCTCAAAATAATTCCAAAACAACTTCTACCTACAACAAAACCCATAACCACATAACACTACCAAAGTCTTCTTTAGGTAACCATTTCCTAATTTTCTCTTCTCATGTCATGTAATTTTACATGACCATAGTG
Source organism: Combretum micranthum (assembly GCA_024138025.1). NCBI lineage: Eukaryota > Viridiplantae > Streptophyta > Magnoliopsida > Myrtales > Combretaceae > Combretum > Combretum micranthum. The sequence continues at coordinate 466,759 of JAMXBD010000638.1, forward strand.
TGAGTTTCCAAAGACTAAATATTATGGAAGCTACACTATGTTCATGTATTGTTCTTGTTCATGAAAATTTATTTATGTTATGTTATAATTTTTGTTCATATTATGTTATTATATCTAATATATTATCTATATATATACATATTCTTAGAGCATATAAGCTCACTTGCATTTATTTATTTTATGCAATGCAATTTGTTTATTTATTCCATTGCAATTTATTTATTCCTTGTTATTTTAAGATTAGTCTCTAGTCTTAGACTTGTCCTCATCAAGTCAAAGCAAATTTTTCTTTCTTTCATTTTATTTTTATTTTGGGACTAGTCTACTTCTTAGTCCTAGGAGCCTTGAAAAAGCTAAGACTCCCAATACTTGACTTTATTATTTATGTTATTTTTGTTTGCTATTATTTCTCATAAATCATGTTCATTTAGATTGTTGTCCAAAATTTCAAGTTCTAAAGATAATTGACAAAAGGAGATTTTACCACTTAGAGATAAGTTTATGTGAAGTATAAAATCTATGATTTAACAAAAAATAAAATCATTCTTTTCAAGTTACAAAAGAACCCACTATAATTTTAGAAACTACTTTTGTTATGAAAAGCTTTTAAATCATTTATTATCCCACTTTGTTTTTTAAAAGAAAATAATTTTTGATACAAAAATGATTTCTACGAAAACATAACATAGCAAAAACCTTAGGAAGCAAGAAGTAAAGATTTTTAAGTTTAGATCTTTTCAAATAAATAGTCAAAGAAGGATTGTGTAGAACATACATAGGACCAACACAAGAATTTAGAGAAGAAGAAAAATTATTTTTCAAAAGTCATCTAGAAAAATAATAAGTCAAAAATAAAGTAATTCTTTGAAAACAAAAGAAACAAAATATTCATTTCAAAATATTTACAAAATGAATTCTTATAACTATGGTTTTCTAAAACTCCAAACCGACATTATTTTACTCAAAAAACATGATTGGACAGCAAACACTTGAGCATGAATAAAATATGAGCTAAGAAACTATAAAAAGAAATTTTTCAACTATAAAGATAACTAAGTATTCATCAAACAAATTTTGGATGATTGGACCAAAGTTGTTTTTGAGTTAGAAAATTCGTGGTACATTTTGTCGCCACTGTTTCGAAGCCTATATGACCTTGTTTGTTAAAAATAGTTTTAGAAATGAGTAAATCTTTTCGAGTAGGTAGAATTTAGTATATTATATGCGTAATTCCGAGTTGAAATGACCAAGTTATGGCCATTTTAAATTAGAACTCTCCTTTATACGAACTTTAACGTTCTCATGACATTGTTTTGTCAAAATTCAAGAAAATCATCAATAAATACTCATCTTGGGTATTTTCTTTGGCTAGGTGATTCCAAGAAAGAATACCTATATCCCGAAGACTATTTCAATTAAGTGGAGTGTGTGAGCGACTCATCCGCTAGAGAAATCGTCGTCATGGCATCGTGAGTTTATTTCTTTTAAATGCTATACTTGTTGTGCTTATAATTTAATTGCATTAGAGTTAGGAAAAGACAAATGGAAATGTATGTAAAATAATTCCTTGAAAGAATCCTAAGAATAGCGAGGCCAGAATTGATTTAAATGTTTGTTTTAATATAGCACTTGCTTTGTATGAGATTCTTTGATCGCCTTAAATTGGACAATAATAATGTTATGATATCATAAATAAATGGATTCATGCATACCATGAAGTGAGTCACATTGCATTTGGGTTATTATCCTTGGGTGAGAAGGATCGTAAGCTCATGTCGAAAGCAACGCTTAGCGAAGTGTCCAAAAGCGATTGCTTGGCGGCGTTAAGGAAATGCTTGGCAGAAGATCCGAAAGTAAGGTTCAATTCAAGTAAACTTCATATGCTTGGTGATATTGGTCATAAGCATAAATCTTTTTACTAAAACAACTTGTTTGAGGTTATGTATCACCAAACCTGAATGGAGGGTATAAATCCATTCAACATATAGTTCCCGGAAAACTATATGCTTTGTTTGCCCACGTATATGTTGCATTCCATTTGTTTGATTAAAACAACTTGTTTGAAATTTTGTTACAAGAAGTTATTTATGGAAATAGTTCTCACTAAGTCTATTAGTTTATACCCTATAGATATCTTTTGCAGTTCCCTTATCTGTGGTTGAGGCTACGAGGACCCTGCAGTCAGGTATTTCCTTTTGAATAAGAAATTCTTAGATGAAGTTTAGTGTTAGATAAGATGTACAAATATTCTTGTAATAGATTAGTGAAAAAGGGAAATGTCCCTAAGTTTGTAAGATTCATTGTTATAAGTAAATAAATATTATGAATCATCTTTTCTTAATATGTTATTATATCTTCTTAAGCTTCATAATTCCATGTATGGTCCTCTAAATTTGTGAGAGCACGCCTTACACTTAATATCAAAGCTTTTGGGAGTGGCTAAGGTTATCATACTTAATCTTTAATATTGAGTGTGGCGGACTGTTACGTTTAGGGTACCCCTTAGGGCGTGACACTTCCCGGGACTAAGAATAGACTAGTCCCAAAAGAAAAAGAAAATTGTTTTGACTTGATGAGAACAAGTCTAAGACTAGAAAGACTAGTCTTAAAATAACTTAAAAGTAAATAAATTGCAAAGGAAGTAAATAAATTGCAATAACAAGGAGCTTATATGCTCTAAAAGATTTATAACTACATAGATATATTTAGTTAGATATATATGAAAGCAACATAAAGGAAAATAGATTCATGAATAAAAACAAAGTATGAACATATTGTTGCTTTTAACCTTCATGGTTTTAGAAAACACACACTATACTCATACTAAGTAAATGAACATATGAAAAGCTAAAACTATTACCTATAGAAAGAGTAGAAACTAGAGAAAACTTGAGAGTTCTTGGAGAGATTTTGATAGAGTAATTTTAGTGTATGAATGGAAAGAAGAGGTGGTATTTATGGAAAAAAGTGGATGATAATTTGTGTTAATTAAATAAATGAAAAATAAAACAATTTGAGTGTTGTGGAAGGGAGGGCCGGTGCAAATTGTGAGTGTAAGAGAGAGAAAAATTTACTTTTTTGTATTTTTGTTAATGAAAAGTAATATATGAAATATGTGAAGTTGTATTGGAAATGAAAATTGTAAGAAAATTGAGGTATGGTTGTAAGAGTAGGTTGTAAGAAAAAGTAAAGATAGATAAATAGTGTAATGTAAAGTAGACATGACAATTAAAGTACCGGTAATAAGAAAATAAGCGTATAATTACGATATCTGATATTTTTAGCTACCGAAAAATTATAAAACTGGTATTTTTGAAAACCTTATGTTCTTATGAGTCTAACGGTATATTCGAAATATTTTTACTATTATGAACCTCGGGACACGCTTTTCGAAAACTGTATTCGACCGGGCTCAAGACGAACCGCAGTTTAACTAATCTGATATTTTTAAGCTTTCTCATTATTACGAACTATTCTATATACTAATTTTTTACTTACTTACTTAGAGTTATAAACACGGGATTGCCGGACTTGAACGGTTACATCTGACTAGGGTTTTGTTGACTTTAGGATTTCCGGTTGACCTTCTAATTAGGGTTTAAGCTTAATTGATCACAAAGCTTTGGGAGTTTACAACCTATCCAGAAGCTCCACCTATAATCCACAATTAATGCACAAGAATTTCAAACCAAATGAAATAGTAAAACAGCTGCAAATTGGAGTTGAATTCCCGTGATATAGCAGTAACACTTGAAATTCCTGGCTGCAGAATTTTATTTTTCATGTCCAACTTTGATCCAAAAATTGAGCTATAAAATCTATATGAAATTGACCTACAATCCAACCACAAACACTCCACATGTGATCAACAATAAATTATAAGAATTTCAGCTCAAATAAGCAACCAAAACAGCTCCAAATAGCCTTGCGAATTCGAATCAAGCAAGCTGCAGCAAGGGAGAATTCAAAACAAGAACAGCAGCACCTATACACACTATTTTAGCTCCGATTTTGTTGAAATTATAGGCCTTGTTTGAGCTGATATTTTTTACTAAATAAACACCAACAGGAGGCCTTTAAATGGACACTTCAAACACCAACAATTAATTAAAAATCTGATGTAGAAATCTGTCCAAAAATCCAAGAAAACTGTTTCAGAAATTCAAACTTTTCAACTCCAAATTCAATCCGATTTTCAAACAAGCTGAGCCCCTAATTTATACATATAAATGATATTAATTAACTACCAAACAAATACAATTAATGCCCCTCAAAATTAGCCACAAATCTGTCTAAACAAAGTCAAAATTCGTCATCCAAATTTGCCAAATTCGTATTCAAATTTCCAGCTGCAAATTTGAGTTCTTCTTAAGCCCAAAACACTCTCTTTAGCCTCCTAACTTTAGCCTAACTTTAGTACATATATATAGCCTTAAATAAGATCCTAAAGTAGCTCATAAACCTCACAAAAACCACCTAAAAATATAGCTACAAAGAAGTTGCGTCCAACCTTTCCTTTTCTTTCCCTTTTGCAACACCTTTACTTAGATAGCTTGAAAACCTTTTGAAACAAAACATAAACCTCTAGTTTGCTTCCCATATTACATCTATATACCAAAAACATTAAGGACATCAATTCCTTCTCTCCAACAACATCTAAAACCAAGTTAAAAAGTCTTGGTCTATCATAGATTCAAGTTGGAACCTAGCTCAACAAGGTAAAAATCTTTGTTAAAATTAGTAAACTTTCATTATAGTTAATGTAGTTAACTTATAATTTAGCTAGGAACTTATCATCTAACATTTGATATAGGTTTGGTTCTTACTTAGAAAGGGAGTTGGAATCCTTTTCCATTCGAGCTAAGGTAATTCCTAAACTATCAATACAGGCTTATTACATTTATGTGTAGACATTAGAATGTAATGTGTAGCATTGGAGAAAGGTTATGTGATTAGAAAAATTGTTATTCCATTGGCGAATTCAAGTATATGGATTGTTGTTGTGTTAGAAATGTTTAGATATTGTTGGTTAACAAAGACAACAACTTAGAAATATTATAAATATAGTAATGGTAAATTCGGATTTAGGAATGAAGTGGACAAAACAATACTCAAATTTCATCTAAACTAGTCTAAATTCATGACTAATGCTTCTAAGACCTTGTATGAACATAAAACTTGATAAAACAAGCTTTAAAAGTATGATTAGGAGTTCTACATTACAAGAAAAATATTATGAACAAATTAATAGAAATTACACATATTGATACTTCTACAAGTTATAAATGAGCTTAAGATATGAATAAAAGTTTAGATGATGAAATGAGATCCTCTAAAATAATAGAAATTCTAACCCAACAGAGCAGATAAGGTTGATAGGCAAAGTAAAATAAATAAATAAAAGACTACTACTAACAAGGACATTAAACAATGTAAGAACTTGAATAGAAAACTAATAGAAAATTTAGTTAAGCTTATCTTAGATACAGAATGAATATGTAAATCAAAAGAAATTCAATGGAACTAAAAGAAAGATATCCTTTTTCCATAAGAATCAATACTTTAAGAAATCAATATAAACAGTAGAAATTATATGAAATACAGACACAGGACACTTAGACACTCATAGGAATTTAACATTCTATTTATAAATATTATTGATGAATATTTTCATCTCAATAGGTAATTTCGATCCTGTTGAGGATTTCCCGGTCGATTACTACGACTGATCAATATGAGCAAATGAGTAACTCAGACTTATTATATTATTTATGTTTGTAGTTAGCTACATTATAATACAAGAATTTTAATCATGAACTCATGTGTATATGGATTATGGGTTTTGCTTGTTGTTTGGAATTATTTGATTGAAAAATAATATTAAATAAAAGTGATAATGGGTTACTTGTGAATTTACTATATGTGAAGCATGTTGAGTGTCTGAATGAAGTTTGAGCACTTATAACCTGACTAAAAATTATCAAAATCATAAGTGAAATGAAACATGCATTGCATAAAATTGCACATACTGCATTATAATTATGTGATAACCTACTACGTGTTAGAATTTCGATTCTCTGGTAATACTTGGTTTTTCTAGGTAAGAAGCTAGTAGTTCTACTCAAGTTTATCTTTGTTCTGTCAGTTCCATGGGAACTAACTGGTAATGAAGGACGCCGCCCATGGTGTCGCTGTGAAACGTATAACACTTAGTGGAGTTTCTAAGGTTTAAAACAAGAAATGAGTCTTTAAAACAACATTAACATAAAGAGAAAATAATAGTGAGGATTATGGCTTTTCTATGTACTTAGTTTCTCCTGGGTAGGTGATTCATAGATTGGTTTTCCTTTAACCTCGATGAGAGGGCGTAAATCTCCATCCTGTTTGGATTCCAGATCGTCCAAGCTTATAATTGTTCATGTGTTTGATTGCTGCATTATATATGATTGATAATAACTTGCTTGTTGTGTGATAAGTTCTGGTTATTCACTAAGCCCGTAGTTTATGCTCACACTCCTACAGTCCTTACAGAATGACACTTAAGCCTTGGTTGGTGGCTTTTAAGAGCCTAGAGCCAGTATGTTTCTAAAGTTGGAAGAGTCTTGGAAACAGGGAAAATAGTTTTACTATTTATATGTATTAATTGGTGTTAGTACATCAATTTTATTATCTGAGAACTTAGAAAGTTTCATGGTTTGTAATAGTTATTATTTAGACAGTAAGACTTATTTATGATATTATGACTTTATTTGCTTTCATCATTTCTTATCACGCAACCAAAAAGATCATGTTTTGCTAAACTCATGTCATTTTCCAAAGTAGTTCTAGTAATAATATGTGTATTTGATACTATCTGGGTCATCAGGCTGTATCATATTATATGTATTACTACTAGGGTACTCTTGGGGCATGACAAGTATAATTACTTTTGAAATAATTCAAAAAAAAAAACATTTTACCTCATTCACAAGATCAACTTTTCAAAAAGTATAAGCATGGCCATTTGTAATGTTAAAGTATTTGGTTTGTCCTATTTTTTTTATCTTCCACTCTTTCCTTTACCTTTTCTTTTTCCCTTTTTTACTTCTTTTCCCCTCTCATGCTATACTTGATGACTTGTGTATGTCCTATCATTTATGCAATATTGCTATCATTGTGCCATGTATTTTTTTATCTTCTTCTCTTTCCTTTAGAGATTTATGTACATTCTTTCATCTATCCCATAAGGTTAGCATAAGAAAATACCGACACAATACGATAACATAAAACATACTACAACACAATTAAAAACATAATTTTAAGGAAAAAACTAAAACACTATACAAGACATGACACAATTATGATACTAATAGACATGATTATCCTATAACTTAATTATTTATTATCGACAATTAATTTCATGTATTTTGGCACTTATTTGAACCTTGATATTGCACTTCTCTCTCACTCTCTCCCATCTTTCCATTTATGATGGCATACACTTCTTCTTTTTTTAAGTACATGAAAATATAAAGATAGAAAAATTTTATAATTCTTTTAGTTGTTTCATAGGTCAAATTTATATTTAATTATGATCATATAATAAAATACTTAATATGATAATTATTATCTATTAATATTAAGTGAATATTGAAAATAACATGTGTCTTATCCTTGGAAAAAAAAATATTAAGATAATTTTTCCATATACTCTACACTCCTTCTCTTCTCCTCTCTCTCTCTTCTTCCTCTCCACCATCTAAATGCTATTTGACTTGCTGTTTCTATATGCTCTATATGTTCTACGACAAAATTCTCTTTACCTTTATCTTTATCTTTTTTTTTTCACAGGTGAGGCAGTTATTTAAGCCAAAATAGTAATGGGTTTGGTGTCTTTTTTTTATTTCTAATCATTGCCCTTAAATTATTTTTTTTTCATTAATAGTTAGAAGGATATTTTTTACAACATTCAAGGTCCATTCTCTCCTCTCTCTTTTTTTTTTTTTCAAATAATAACTATTGTTTCAAAGTAATAACCTCCTACCTCTTTCTCGTACACCAAACTCCAATTATAAAAAAATCACACTCTCATTCCCTTTTTTCTCCTAAAAACTTACATTAGAATTTTAAATAATTAAACGTACTCTATTTAAATCAAAATTACACAAAACATTTTTATTATAATAATTTTATATGATATATTAAAGAATTAATGTTGTATTGGTTTAATTGTGTAATATAAAGGATTACAATACTATTTTTATTGTATTATAATAACTATTTTATTATATTTTTATGTATTTTTTTCACACGCAAAACAAGTGCTTCCTGCTACTATTTATTTCAATGACCCCAAGGGCGTTACTCGTGGGACGGTTGAAATTAGTGGAAAGATAATACAGCCTTTAGTAAAGTGCTAGTTCCATGCACGTCCAACACACGTGACTCTGCAATTAAGAGGGGATCTTTAAGACCACACCTTTTCTGTGGTCATAATGTCAAGAGGAATACCATTGTAAAGTAAAGTTCCCGGGACATCGGAAATGGAGCTTTCTTGCTTCCGTAATCACTTGGACAAGCTTTCTCCTACGACACCCCATGAGTAGAGTCTAGAGAGAGCATTTTGCTTCCGGTCTTCGTGTCGTCAAAGTTCAAACCACTCTTTAATTTTGGGTTTCTTTGGGTAACTGCCTTGAATACCAATCAACTGTGCTTCCTACCGCTTTTATATTTTGCCGCACTCTTTGATCTATTCGTCTTTGTTTGAAGATTAGGAAAAACATAAAACAAAAAGAACCGAACATCTAGGCTAAGCGTCGTCCAGGATTTGATGACTTGACTTGTAATCTAAATTGTGGTCATAGGATATGTAGGATAAGATATTACAGTAGGAAACAAACATATTAGTACCATGGAGAAACATCCATCCTTTTTTATTCCACTCTTTAACTATATTAACCAGCAAGATTCAACCTGAAAGTGAGACGGCAAACATTCCTGGCAGCTAAAGAAATTAATCAACGACCGATAGAAGTACCATTACCTCTCATTGAACAAAAGATATCACTGTCTCGATCAGATAAAATGATCCGCTGATTTCAACGGGAGATATCACGATACAGATAAAAAACGGCCATTGACAGAAGCTCATGGTTTTTACACAAGGGCAGCCACCCCTTTTTGTGTTTCACATTTTTAGTATCAGCAAATTACTCCTCCTTTTATAAGTAAAGCTGAACATGTTCCAACAAATTAATAACAAAAGGTTAAGAATAAATACCACTTACAAGCTTTTACAATGGTCCAAATGGTTCGGGTAAGGGTTCAAACCCACTATCAAAGATGGATCCTTGATCAGACTTGTCATCGATGCTATGCAGCCAGTTTGTGTTTTTCAAATCCTCCTTGAGAAGCATTGCATCATAGCGAGAGCTTTCATAGATGTCAGCCTCGGTCAGTTTTGCTAAGTACCTCCACTGGCCTGCTTCAGATCCATTATCCATGTACTTGATACCACTCCCATTTTCTGCTATATTTGCATCATTACCATTTTGCAGGCGACCATTGCCATTAACAGATGCTGGTGCACTTGATACACGGATTGATTGGGTCTTGGAATTGGTAGATCGAATACTCTGAGGAAAGAGGGTAGTGCCAGACAGTGCACGCATACTGGCTGTGCTACTTCTTATGTCCTACAGCCAACAGCGTGTTGTCAGCAATTCCAGAATTATGACCAAAGGAGTGAAAGTGAGAAGCCTCGGAAGCAGGTAAATATCTAACATGTGACAGGATACGAAACATCACAACGCTGCATTTTGAGTTGTTTTGTTCGGAGTGCATGATCATGACAAGAAGAGAGGAAACATGAATTTGAATAATAAAAAAATTATGACAAAGTTGGGGCCTTTTTCAAAGCATGTTCATTGTCTTCAAAGCATGTTCATCGTCGTTATCTTTTCAGCATTTGTATACTAAAACATCTCAAGGAATAACATTCGTATACTAAATCATTTGAGAAAGACACATCATATCAGAAGTCAAGAAATTATTGACTGTAATTTCAATCAGCCACAAATGACATGTGTAGCTGATTGAATTCATATTCTAACTGTAGAGAAAGTGTCAGAGAGCATCGGCAGACTTTGAGACTGCACAACTCTCCATGCAGCCAATGCAAAGCCTTGTCGGACATTAAGAAGAGAAAATGCATACCATATGCCTGATAGCCATGTCAAGTGAATTCTTTGATATTGTCCTCCCAAATCCATTTCTCTCAGCAGTAGAGGCCACAGTTTTGATAGGCTTCCGCATTCCTAGATCTTGTAAATGGGAAGATTTCCGTTGCTCAAGAGCATCTGGAGTGTTGGAATGTGCACGACTTCTTCCTGTTGCCTCCCCTGCAGGAAGTCTGCCTCTTGTGACAACAGGGGAGGGCTGTCTTCTTGAATTTGAGGAGTTTGGGGTTTCTGCATTTCGATTGACATTGAGAGAAGTTCCAGGGCGTGACCTTCCAGCAGAGATTGGCCGATCTGGCAGGGTTGTTCGAAGATTCGGAGGAGTTTCAAGAGGAAAGTCTGGAGGAACTATAGGTTGTTGTGGGGCTCGAACTCGAGGACTGGGAGAACTAGGTCTTGATGATGGGGCTGAAATGCGACCATTTGAAGAAACTCGTGAACTTGAAACTGAAGTACTGTTTGACGGAGATAGAGAAGGTGCAGAATTCCTGCGAGTTGGCGTAGATGGACGAGAATTTGATCGAGAAGCAGGGGAACTGATGTTTGACGGAATCTGAGGCCTCGAAGTTGGAGTGGAAGGTCTTGAGTTTTGTACTGCCCTGGGTTTGTCAGTGAAAGAGGTTGTAGAGACAGGACGCACTCTTGATGGAGTCGAGGGTCGTGATGTGGCTTGACGGGTAGATGGGGTGGATGGCCTTGCAGCAGATGATGATCGTGTCATGGGAGAGGATGGTCTCATGTAAGACGATACTGAAGCTGAACTTGTGTTCAGGATGGATGATGATCTATTAGATGAGTATGTGCTGAATTGAGAGCTGGAGACAGATGAACGTGTCACAGAACTGCTTCTAGCTGGTCTTGAAACATGGTTACTCTCTGACTGGGAAACAGATAGCTGAAACAAACGCAGTCACACAGAAAACTTAATTCATAGCAGTCATGGTGCAGCACACACTTGCAAGGAAACTGATAAACAATGTATGCAAAGCGATTCCAGAATATTCAGCACCATATGACTAATATATAGATTTAAATTAGGCAATCAAATGATCCTTAACTACATAGTATCATAGAGAAGCAGGAACTAACAGGCTGCTGCCTCCACATTAAAAAACTCTCGGAATAAGTACGCAGATAGAAATAACAACAAAGACTCCATACCCTGGAAGCTTTGGTTGTGGAAGTTGATCTGCCCAAAGATTTATTCTTTGGGGCTGGTAAGGTTGAGAGAGACTCACTTCCACCTGATGAAGGAAACAGAGGAGTCCCTGGGGGGGTGAGAAGCCTAATGACATTCACGAAATTTTCGAGTTAGAATGAGCCATACATTAGATGAAACAAAAGAAATGCAATCCCCTGCTTGAGCTGATAAATAGATTGCATCACAGTTCAAGATGGCGCGGAAGGACCAAAGAACAAGATGTAATCTAGAAATACAAAGAGCACACAGGTCTAGCCCCAAGGGCATAGTGAAAAGTGATCAAAGATTTGTGATCTGTAATGTAATAAGGTTTCCAACTTCATGAGTTGCCAACCTTGTGATGGCATCTGTTTCCTATAGAGTTTTTAAGTTGATCAATCTAACAGCATGCAGCACAAAAAAATTAGCATGACTGGAATTTATCAGTAAGCTAGCTAGTCCTGGGTGGAATCTCAGCACCACTTTGGTAAACCATACTGATAGGAATGATGGATTGCAAATTAAAAACATAATCTTGACAAGATGCTGCTTCATGATCAGTGCCAGAAGAATATGATAATTTACCAATCATAATCGTGCTTCCCACCATCAGTAGATGAAAGCAAATCGTCAACTCCGCTCCGAATCGGTTTTACTGATCCAACTGAAAGCCTCCCCAATTTCAGCGACGAAGCTGTTTTAAAAACCACACCAAAAAAAAAATAGAAATTAATTGTTTAAAAAAATTGAAATTAATGTAACACAAATTATCAATTCATTAATATCTAGTATTTAAGAAAAATAATAATTAAGACATTAATATTGATCTGAACAAACTCTAACAGTAACTGACCATTAAGTTCTTTTAGTGGGTAATTATCATGATTTTCCTGATCTTTTTCTTTCCTTCCAAGTAATTAATAAAAATAAAGAAAGATGAGGAAAAAGGGAAAAAAAATAAGAAGAAGAAAGAAAATTCTAAATATGGATTTGCGTTACTAAACGACATAGTAAGGAAGCAGCATTAAATGCTTTCCGATAGACATCATTTTCGTATTTCCAAAATCAAATGTTGTCCTCCGAGAAGATGGAAACAACTCTCTATTGAAAGCAGACAAATCAAATCATAACAACAACATCCAAAAGAACTCGTATCTATACATATATACAAAAATGTATTATTGCTTAAACATGATCTCAGGACACTCAGATGTGTGTTAGTCAAATGAATAGATTAACCTCTCAATCTAAATCCAACTACACTATAGTGAAACAAAGCAAGAACAAATATAAAATTTGATGCACCTGTCTCATACGTCTTTTTAATCAGTTCAAAAGGAAAACGGAAAAAAAAAATTAAAAATGAAGAGAGGATATTGATTTAGTATTGACCATGACCATCGGATGAGTCGTCGGAGGAGGAGGCGACGGAGATGCTGCGCCGATTCTTGGAGAATAGATCCAAGTTCTCGTCGGCGACAGTGTCTTTCGAAGAAGATATTATGCCGGTCAAACTTTGACCTCTCCGGTGGTTAAGCGATCTCACCGGTGTAGTCCTTCCACCGAGAGCATATTCCCTTCCGTTCCGACTCATCTGTTGTTCTCCCTGCTTCTCTCACAACAATTCCATAAATGGAAAGCGCCGTACTAATGAGTGCACAGAAAGAGAGAGAGAGAGAGAGAGAGATAGAGAGAGAGAAAGGTTGGATTGTGGATCTAATCTAGTGGCACAGTGGGAGTATTGTAGGTGCAGTAGATGCGAAGCGAGACAGTAAAGTCGCGGAATTTGTTGCGATGGTGTTTCTTGTCTTTCTCTTCCTGTTTTGTTTAAGGTTTAAGGCATATGATATGAGTTTTGAGTATGATATGAGAGAGAAAGAAGAGAGAGAGAGAGAGAGAGAAATAGAGTCGAGTAAAAGAATAATGAAAAGCAAATGAGTTTACTTAAAGATCCGTGGGGTTTGTTGTTTGTATTTGTTGTATAATGGTAAGGGTGACGGAGTAGGAGGAAGAGGAGGAGGAGGAGCTAAGCTACTTCTCAATATAAATAATCGTATAAATTAGTTGCAGACTTGCAGTTTCTGGGGGGAAGAAAAAAAAAAAGAAAAAGGCTAAACAGAAACTACACATGAAAATTTTAATAGCCAATCTTTTCCCTTGAGGCCAAAAAAAAAAAAATTCTTTTCCCTTAAATGCAGATTAGGAATTCATGTGGTGCACTGAATTTGATAGAAAAGCAGGGTCGGAAGAATATTTTTTTACTGTCATGATTAAGTAATTTGTAATATTCAGTATATTTATTAGTGTTTGTTTGTAACATCAAAAAGCTGTTTAGAGAAACGAGTTTTTTTTTTTTTTTCTTTTTCATTTTCTGTTGAATACAGCAATAAGAGAGTTCAATTCCAAGAAATTAGATTATAAACGTTTGATTACATTTTCTAATTTAAGATTTTCAAAATCATGTTGAAATGTGAGATGTAATAATGAAACCAAATAAATATGTTTTATTTTTTTAGTGATATGGATATAAATGAAGAAGAATTAAATTTTTCCTCTTTAATTATATGCCAAGTAATCTACAGATGTGAAATTATATCTAGAAAATATTAATAAATACCAATAGAAATGTAGATTAGGAGTCTATTTCGATTGTTGGATTTTATTTATATCATATCCATATCTGATATGTATTTATAACTTATCAATATTATATCTGTATTATATGTATTTAGTAAGTTTATAAATAAAATTGTTAGTTTTTCATTAGTATATGCTTCTTGACAGCCATCTATTAGAAAACAAAGAAAATATTATTATAAAATGATCAGAATATGATCAAACAAATAAATTCATTATTATTACCGATATTTTTAGAAGCAAATCATGACGTAACCCGAACATACTAAAAGGTTATGAGTTAAAAGATTGAAACAAGTTTAACCATGAATTGAATCATGATCAATAAAATGTAAAAATATAAAATATATTTTAATTATAAAAGATAAATGTATATAATATCATTCAATTAAATTTATAATTGAATCATATTTTTTCTTGATAAAATATTTAAATCAAATTCATTAATTAAATATTAACTCCAAATAAAACATTTATCTTGATAAAGAGAAAAGCATAATATAATAATTATATTTTATAAACTGGTAATACGTTATGACTAGTAAATTTTTTATGTTTTTTAAGAAGCTGGACTAAATATATGAACCGGTCCGTCTTAATGTCCGATTCTAATTGAACCCCGTCGAACCAACTGCGCTGGTTCAAGTCCTACAACAAGGGTATTATAAATAAGATGTATTGGTCAGATCTAATTAATGGAATAAAATATTAACAAACAATCAATAAATAATATAAAATGAAAATAAGAATGGTGTAGTGGGCTCCCTGATCTCTTACCTCGTGAATGGTGATTGGTAAATGGAGGTGGCGAAAAGTCAAAGAGGACGGATAGAAGTTATTACTGTTATTATTTAATTTTTGGCAGAAGAGGATAGGAGGTTAATTTATGGGTTAATTGCATCTCAGCCCATGCACTTCATTCAGATCGCTACTCATCACCTTCCAACATGGGGCCATCACCCATGTGCTCTTTTTTGTTTTTGTTTTTTTTTTTCCCCTTTCTTTTAATTTATATTTTCAGTTTTTCTTCAAGATTTCTCATGCGTATATTTTGTTTTTTGTTGGACGGTGTGGAAAGAAGGGCGGATGATGATGATGTCTTTTTTAATTACAATTCCAAAAATATAGTATTTATAAAAAATATACTGCGAATCCCTTACAAAAGATTGTAATTTGAAATTATAATTTTATCATTGAGAATGTAATGTATCTTGATTCTAACCATAGGGGAACGAATAACCTTGCTATGTGTGATGCCTACCGCACATTGCTTAATTATATAAGGTTCAAGTGAATATTGAGGATCATAAAATAAGGTAAAGTATAGATTTCTTGAAATTTACTATTGCAGGTAAGGTATAATATATGAGGTTTTTATACCATGTACTTACACTGGAACATGTAATCCGATAAGTAGAGTATAGGTTCATTAGAATAAGATACTAGAGTACCTTGTGCTAAGAGTATAAGTGAACCAAATTGATTCATAAACTACTCAAGCACAACTCAATAGTTACTCAAGTTCGATTGAAGCATAGTCAAGTCAAGCTTGAACTCAAGCAACTCAAGTAGTTTATTGAGTCGAGCTTGAGCCTCATATATTTAGTTCAATTAGTTCACGAGCCTGATCAATATCTATTAAGCTCAAGTTGAGTATAAATGTCTATCAAATTCAAATCGAGTTTAAATATAATATTATTTTAATTAGAATTAAAAATATATATTTTAATAAATTTAACCTAAGCGAACTTAATTAAGTAGAGTTTGAGATAATATAATGTTATTTCGAGATGTACTCAAGCTTAAAATCTTAAGCTTAGTCACACTCGAGCCGATCTCAAGCTTTGAAATTTAATTCGAACCTGAAGTCGAGCATAGCAGAATACTGTCTTGAATCGACTCATTTATAGCATTATAACATAAAATAAATTTTATTTTTTGTTTTTTTTTTTCCTTTTTTCCTTTATTTTCCCTCCCCCTTTTAGTTTTAAATTAGCTTTTGCTTTATTTTTGCAGTTCACTGTTTGTTTCATGTTGTAAGAGGATTTTTTTTTTCAAGTCAAAATAGATAGGTGTCAAGTAGTGATTGATGAGCTGGTCCACGTAGGATAACATTTTCAACTATGTTAAGATGGTAGTGTCTAGAAGCACGAAGAGATTAATCGAATATGAAATTGGACTTAAAAGTCAGGTACCTGATTAATCTTTTCATCCACGTTCAGGTACCCAATGAGACTTTTTCCTATATATATACATATATATATGAATACGGAAAACCAGAACTATATAAGATTTTGATAGAGTGCACAAACATAAAACAAATAACCATGTTTCTCTCTGAATATATGAAACCAATAAGCAAAGTTTTTATGTAGAGTACGGTTAGACTAAATGGATGTAAACCTAGCTATATATTTCTCTAATCCTTAACTCTTCAATTTCTCATTGCTTATTTAGATGTATTTTCAAGGCATATGAATTCTTCTAGCTTCTAAAGATTTTCAAGAACTTTTATAATTTGGTAAAACTTGAATAAATTTTCCCAATAAGCTCTTTACTCTAAGAATGAAAATATAAACAAATTAAGTATCAATTTCTATCAAAACACCCTTAGAACATCCAAAAGTAAAATAAAAATCTATTAATAACATAAGTATAAATACGCTCTATCAAACTTGCTTGCACTTAATTTGGCATTTTTGTATGAAAGGTTTGTATGGGTGCTTGGCATTGGTAGATTCATTCGATTCTGCGAAAACTGCTAGCTAAATGCGGACTGCAAGCTCTGTGATAAAGCTATGGCAAAGAAAAATGAAGAGGATTAAAATGTGAAATTGTGTGATTTTGTAACCAATTTTGGTAAATGGAATTGAGAGAAGTTAGCTTATGTCCTTCTTGCTGAAATTGTTGATCGTATTGTAGCTCTCCACCCTCCCATGGATGATTTAAGGGATGGTATGTTAATATGGGGTTTCTTTTGGTCAATTTTCAACATCCTCTGCTTATAAGCTACTATGTGGTCAAAGTTGGCATTCTTATAATAATAAATGGAAAGTTGTGTGGTTTTGGTATGGTCTTGAGCTTTTCTGTGGTTGGTGTTGCATAATGGCTTACTTACAAATGATTTCAGATCAAGGAGGCAATTTTTCTGGTAATAGACTCTACTCTGTGTGTCACTCGGCTCCTGAGACTCTGAATTACCCCCTTCATGAATGCTCCAAGGCTATTTATATTTGGAGTAAGTTAAATCCTAGCTCCGATCTTTCTAATTTTGTGAGTTGTGATTTTGAAAAATCGTTCTTAGATAATCTTAAGAATGTGAAGTTGGTTGGTGAAATTCCTTGGACTACAATCTTTGGTGTGTCCTATTGGTTTCTTTGGCAATGGAGGAATAAGCAAGTGATTGGCAGTGAGAAGACCTTTAAGGGCATTATGCTTCAGTAGATTTTTGTCGAAGGTAAAGAGATTCTGTGTGCATCCTCCATTGTCCAGCAAACAAGAATTAATAGTCCAACTCGTGAAATTTAGCTTAATGGTTAGAATCCGTCAGTAGGTAATTGCAACAAAATTAATATTGATGGTGTTGCTCTCTTAAGTGAGAAAAAAGACAAGGGCTACTAGTATCATTCGAGTTTGGAATGGAGATTAGAAAAAAAAAATTATGAATATTGGTTCACGTTCTTCTACTGAAGTTGAAATACGGGATGCTTTTCAAGGTTTGTGGCTTACTTGGGAGCTTGGCTACAGGAACACATTACTGAAAACGGACAACAAAGTTGTCATTGATACGTCGCGAAATACTGATTAGGTTGAGGTAAGGCATGCTAACTTGATTAAGCCTATCCATCTGCTTTGTTCGACATGATTGGAGACTTGCTTTCATGCATACAAAAATTGTTGTGTTAATGCAATGGCTAAGTTTGCTTTAAATATTAGTAGAGGTGGTATCCAATTAGATGGTCTCCCTCTCTGGATTGCTAATATTATGACAAAGGATATAAGGGGAGTCTCTTTTCCTAAGAATTGCATTATTTAGTTTTTATGGGCTTATTGTCCTCCCTCATAATAAAAACAAATTCTCAAGAAAAACTCTTAAAGACAACACTTAAATAACATCATAAATAACTAAAACCATTACACAATTTAACTACATTCTAGTAACTATTCTTCCATCAAATTGCATCGATTCAAAACAAAATCACCTTTCGTTCCAACAACTTTCAATTTAAAAATAACTTTACTCAACAATTCATTTAAATCACTTACATAAAATATATAAAAGCATACACATATATGAGAATTAATTACTGTCAACTAGAATTATCCAAGTCGTTTAAACAAAGCTCATTAAACTTAAAATTATGATCTATATACAACAACTAGATGAAGGTTATCCAAACTTTCTATACTATAACTAAAGTGCATACAATCCCATTTTCATCTCTTACAGCATTACAACATAGAACAAATGCCTATTACATCCACTCATCCCCCAATTTTCTTCTTTAATTTAAATTTCACTTGGGACTCTTACATTTTCCATCCCATTTTTTAACCAATCAATGAATCAAAATGGATTCATCGGTTAATAAGTCCCAAACAAGACAATCTTATGCTACTAGGTTTTAAGAAACCACTTGGAACCTCGACCACTTAAAGCAATCAATTTTAGTTTTCTCGAGCCTTTCTTGTAGCGAGCTTTCAGCTAGTGATCCCAAGTTCACTACCTAAGTTAGCAGAAGTTATCCCTTCAAAAGGGCATGTAACAAGCTTAATCACTAGAGTCAATAACCACTTCTAAACTATATTTCAATTTAGTCTGACACAACTGAGATACCAATCATAAGAAATCAAAATCATGTGAAGCCAATTGTAACTAATCGAAGTGGTGTAGGAGCTTACATGGTAAAATTTTTTTTCGAAATTTTCAATGTTTACCCCAACTTGGAATCCAAATTTTGAAAAAAAAAAAAAAACAATTCAATAATATCAAAATAAAGTAAATTAGAGCTCAAAAATATTTTTAGAAGAAATTCAAAATTTGGCTAAGATAAATAAATTAGACTTTTTGGAACTATTTAAATCATTATCACCCTATAAGATTAGTTAAAAACCCTAAATATGTTAAAATTAGTTAAAATTCCATATATGTAAAGGATGGACATGTAGGATTACACCACATGGCACATTGTAATTGTAATTAAACGCATCATATTCTTTTTTCAAAAATCATAGCACCTATATATCTCTTTTATTTTTCTACCTCCCTTTCTCCAAGGCTTAAGGTAAGAACCTCTAAAACCCTAAACCCTAACCTCATTTTAGTGTTAATTAAGTTGGATTAATGAAAGACTAACATTAAATAGCTTCTACTACATATTTTACACTAGGCAATGTGGAGAATGAAGAGAAATTAGAAGAAGAATGAAGTATCTAAGTAAAATGATCGAAACACCAATTATAAAAAAAAAATTAAAATCATTCGAAGTCATGTAGAAGCTTGAAGGGCCAATTTTTCAAAATTTTCAATTATGCCCCAAACTAAGAACTTAAATTCTTGAAAATTAAAAAACAATAAATTAAATTATATCAAAATTTAGTAACCTTTTTTAATAAACTCTTTACAACAAAAATCAAAATAATGCAAATTTAGACTTTTTTTCTTAAACTTACAATTTTGCCTTTATCCAAGAATTTACGTAAAATTAAAAATTTAAGTAAAATAAATAAATTAGACTTAGTTTTGTTCTTTTCTTTTGGGTCAACAATTATACTTAGTCGAACTATTCAATTAATTATTAGCTGATAAGATAAATCAAAAACCCTAAACTAGTTAAAACTAGTTAAAGTTTTTGTAACGCCCTAACTTAATGGCATTACGACTCGCCACATGTCCCCTCTTACATAGGACACGCAAAAGCTATAACATTCTAAATCAACAAAACAAACATAAAATAACAATCTATATAAAACTCTCATAGAGGGTTCTTCAGAAGGTTCAAAATCTGTATATCATATAAAAATAATATCCTTCAAAGAATTTATTTAAAACCAAATATAGTTGGCAAAACCAAAGCTAACAGATCCAAATAATTCTAATCTCCATTATTACATATAAACTCTCAAGAAACCTTTCATAACTTTTAACAATAAAGAAATCCATAATCATAATTATTTAAAATATCCAAAATCTTAAAATTCATAAATTCTTAGAAACATAAAGATTCTAAAGCATTATTCCATAAGTCTTCCAAGAATTCTAATTAAAATTTTCTCATATCTCCTATATCCAAAATATATTCTTCAACAAGGTAATCGGGTTCACTACCGCTATCCCCATGATAAAAAGAAAAAAAATACAGATCATAATCAGATAAATCATATATTACTTCTTCATCACCTGTACCTGAAAAATGAAAGGAATGAGCGAAATCGCCCAGTACCCAATCCACAAAACAAATGCATATGCATACGCAACTTATATATCAAATACAACTTAATCTAATGCAAATAACCAGATTATTATCTTTATTAAGCCAGCAAATCAACACAATCTAGAACTACTGTATATTAGTCATAAAACCGGAGTAACTCAGACCCCATTAGAAATTAACCAACTCTTTTGAACATAAGTAATTATATACATATATTAATGAATGGGTACTCCCCAAACACCCACGGCCATACTACCAAATCATCTAAATCTATTGGAATTATCTCAATGCATGAGTCCACTAGGGATAACCTCACACAAAGATCATCAAGATGCCATACTAGTATTACTATCTGCCAAGTCTTTATTAGTCATAGCGAAACACATCCAGAAAAAACAATTTAATTAAGCTAAATAGATTTAGATACATTATTCATCTGTTCCTCCAACAAAACATACAGAAAACTAAACCTGTAGACACCTACAGCAAACAAGGAAATGTCGTACCTTTTTCAATTTCAAGAACAATCTCTTCAAAATCACAAATCCTTATAAGCAACAACAAATCAATCCTCCAAATCTCCTAATTAACAAAATATAATAGAAATGAAATAAGCATCGTCCTTATAAACAAACCCTAAAATCTCAAAATTCTCCAAAGCCCTAACCTTATGAAATCCTCAATCTCACCTTCTTCTTAATCAAACTCCACAGAATTCTCACAAGAACAACTCCTTTTCACCAAAACCTTAATTTGTAAAATCCAGCAATTACAGACAAATCATCATAAAAATCAAACTTTTATAGAATCTATGTTTAATAGGATAAAAACTATTGGGTTTCCATAGGGTTTTAAAATTATAAAGATCAAATCTTTCACAGCAGAATTCAAAAAAAAAAAAAAAAACCTAACTCAGTATCCATGTGTATTGATTAGATTAAAACAAAAAATAATTTGATTTCGATCCTTTAAAAGCTTGAAACTTGAAATCAATATATAGATCGGATTTGTAGATATCACAAATTCGCAATACCCTCTACGGTATCCACACGAATGAATACTTCTTCAAAAAGGATCCTACACGTGCCACCGTGATCTAGAAAACTTCTAGATAATATTGGGATTTTCATAAACGACTCTTCGTGTTTCTCTCTTTTTAAGGTTTGCAGATTTTCTCTGCCGGTCTAATGTCGACAGATAAGTCGTTAACCCTAGAGAGATCTTTTATGTGCCTTTTATTCATTCTCACATGAGTAATGACATTAGTGCCCCTTAATCTAATTAGGAATAATATTTCTTAAAATATAATTCTTGCACATAACAACGTAATAATTTATTATTACTCTCAATAATAATAAATTATTATTCCTATAAGACATTAAATTTAGTCCATGATCCTTTAATTTATTATCATTCTTGATAATAATAAATTATCATTCCCACAAGACATTAAATTTAGTCCATAATTCTTTTGACTCGTTCTTTTGTGTGTGACCTATAGGTTCACTTAATGTTGGCAATTGACCTAAAACAATTTTAGTCAACAAAACATAAATGGCATTTAGCAAGACATTATGTTTACCTAAATCAAGTGAAGATCGATGATCCGATTTTTACCTAATCCATAACTTATGTCATTATCCTTTTGTCAAATGATATCTAGATTGAACATAAGGCATGGATAGTGTCATCCTTATATCGTTCAATCTTATCATTTCTCGATTTCTAAGTAAACTGATAAAAACAAATGAAATTGATCACACTATCAATTCATTTGAGCATGGCCATGCATTTCTCAGTCTCACTCATCGAGGGGCCTAGAGATATCTCTCTCATAACGAGAGGGATAAATCCTATCTTAATCACTCAATTTCCTCTACATGATTTACATTATACCCAATCTCAACCTTTATAATTATCTGGTTAAAGACAACGTTTGATTGAGTTGAAACATTACCTTATGTTGGAATCCATGGTGATTTTTGGTCTGAGGATACGATGACATTTTATTTTGAGAATCACTTATGACACTAATCCATGTAGTGATCTCAAAGCGGGTCAGTCCAACACATAATTCTCCAACATGTACCTATGAGTTTGATTTGTATCTCCATACAAATAAACATCCCATGATTATCAATCAAACCTCATACTAGATTTAATTCACTATTTTTCCCATAATAATGAGCATCTAGAGACATTTAGAATAATTAAATTATTCATGGATTCTATTTTAAAGTAAAAATGCAAACAATATAATAGAAATGTTTATGAATGACAATATCCAGTAATTGGCCTAGGGCATAATCACCAACAAAAACTTACTTCGATAATCTTCTAAATCCAAATATTAAATTTCTGCAATTATAATCAAACAAAAACTCCAAAAGAACAACTTCCTCCAAAACCCTAGATTTGAGAAATCAATAAGAACAAACACTCGAAAATAATCTTTTCATTTCAAATCTACGATAAAAGAAGATATAACTTACTTGATTCAAATCTTACTCCTTGATCTAATCCCTGAAGAACAGATCCTGGATTGAAAACTTGGGTTTCTCTAAAGAACTCCTTCAAAAATCCAAACAAAACTTTAAGAGAACGAATCGATTCATGAAGAACTTGATAGATGAAGGCGGAATTACTTACACTTTGATTCAAATCCGATCTCTATGTGATTCTCTCTCCCAATAACACTTAAGAACTCTAAAAATGCTCTTTGGATGACAAAGGAGAAAAGAACTTATGAGGAACACAAACCCTAGAAGTCTATTTATAAAAAGAACTTTGGGCATGAAAGTTAGTACCCAAAGCCGGCGACCTTGCCACTTAAGCCGGCCTTCCCACAAACACGAAAATTTGTCGAGATATTTAAGCTGCCATCTTACATACATAGGTCAGTGGCCTTCACTTAAAAGCTAGCAACTTTGACATAGGCTTAAGTCCATTCATCCAATTTTTCGCGTACCTCTTCCCCGAGCTTAAATCCACCTATTCAAAGACAAAAATCCCCTTTTAAACAACTTAAAATTTCACTTTTACCCTTCATTATGAATTTATTTACTTTTATATTATAGTTTTTATATATGTAAAAGGTGGATGCCCAGGATTGCATTATGTAACACAATGTAGTAAAAAAACACCATTATACCTTTCTAAAACCTTAGTGGCAGGTGTCATCCCCTTTTCTTGTTAAACTAAAATATCCTATATGTGATTTTGATGAGAGTAAATATTATGTAAGAGTTATTGTAAACACACTCCACTTTCATAAGATTAATAATTTGTTGTAAGGAAATATATGTATAGAAATTTGTGTTATGTGTGCTATGCTTTTGTGTTTGCAGGTATAGCATTGGTAAGTTGGTCTAGTAAAACAAAGCACATATGTGATTGGTCCAACATCCAAGGTATGAAGAGGAAAAACTTGAAGGCACAACAAGGATGAAGTGTGGACCAGCTAGTTGGTAGGAGCTTACACTGGCGAGCCAGTGGGCCTTTAATTCGACTATTGCATGCATTTAATGTCATCGTTTATCAAACATTATCTAAAATGGATATTTGATCTTTTGAAGACTATAAATACATGTTCCCTTGGAGTTTCAGACAAATTTTGAAAAGGCTTTCATTTGTAAACAAAGGAATCAGGAATCCATGTTTATTATTGTTCTCTTATTCATTATTTTGTAAATTCTAAGTAAAAAAGAGAAAATCAATTTTGAGTGCTTTGTTCACATTTTTGTAAATTCATAAGACAACTCTCTAAAAGTGAAGGAAATATTTTATTTCCTTGGTATTGCATCTGGTGTATTACTCAGCTAAAGCTCGTATGTTTGTGAAATTAATAAAGTGCATGAAGTCCTCAATTGGAAGCAATTGGTGATCGTGAAGAGTAGAAAGCGAGTTGAACTCTACATTAAATCTAAGCTTAATTTTTCTATCATTATCTCTTTTATATTTGATATTATAATTTTTTATTGCTATATCCACTGCTATTGGAGTTTAATTTGATCTTAATGCGTAAAAATTAATTGTTTGTGCATTGTAGGTCAAATACTCAATTCACACCTCCTCTTGAGCATTTTCTAGTGCGTTTTCATTTCTTTCTCTCCCTTTTATTTTCTTTCCTCCCCCTATTTCTTCTCTTCTAGACATGGAACCTACAAACCCTTAAGAGGTAATTAAAATCCTAAACTTAACCCCATCTTTAGTACTAATTAAGCTAGACTAATGAGAGACTGGCATCAATTAACTTCTAATATGATTTTTACATAAGGAAATGCAGAGAATGAACAAGTATTAGAAGTAGAGGAAGACTCTCAAGTTCATTAAATCTCGTGATAAGATGAGACTTTAAATTTGGAAGGTGTTTTTTAGAGTTTTATGACTATTTAATAGTGAAAATGACTTAGGCATACATGCATATGTTCAAAACAACTAAATTTTAAATTTTAGAAGATTTTGGAGGTGTTCATTTGGGATTGTAACTAAAAGAAGTGACAATGGTGCAAAATTAAGCAAGGTAAGCTATTAAACTAGTTATAAGTGCTGGAGATTGATAAATATAGGTATGTGCTTGTTTAGGTCTTTTGTAAATTGCATGCAAGCTTGAAGTTTTATTGTATAAGCTGTTGGAAATTTTATTTCCCTTGATGAAATTAATGATTTAGTTGTTGTATGCATGAATTTTTGAAGAATAATAAGTTATGGAATGGATTGTGTTGTTGGTTAGTGATTGAGAGTTGAATATTGATGAAACCTATATTAAATATGTGTGGGTTATTATAATATGCAGTGAATTAGGGAAGGAATGGATGTTTAAAATCTAAAAATTTGATAAATAATGAGGGATCCAACAATTACATGATGGATTATAAAGTAATTTATTAATAGGAATGGCATATGGAAGATGAAACTTATGGGAATGGTGTTAAATGACAAATTGTGTTAAATTAATAGTTTATATGGAAAACCTTATTCGAGTGAGATCATTTATGGATCAAATCGAAGTTGGTTTTGGTAGATTATAATGTAATAAGTTAAAGGAAAATAGCTTTTGAGTAAAGAACGGAGAAATTGTAGTTTTAGGCTATAATTGGCTAAAGTAGTGATTTAGGAAGCTGTGTTTGAAAATTTGGATTGTGGGCATTCGAGACCATAATAATAAAGAAATTAATGATTTGATAATAATTCATATGAATAAAAAATCGATTTAAGTATATGTCCTACTATATAGAATTAAAGGGTGTAATGGTTAATTATCAAAATTATGAAATTGAAGACTAATTTGTTAGTAAGTTATTGTATGAGGGAATTTGATTATTTAATATTAGAATATGAAATTAATAAAATGGGGAGTAAGATGGTTAGTTGTATGATAAGTGATGATGGTATGATGATAAGTATTCAGTGGTGATGGTGAAATGACAATTGTCTGTGAAGATATACGTATTATGATGATAAATGACTAATGGGATATGGTTAAATGACTTCGAAATTTTTTATGATTTGCTGAAAATTCTTAAATGATCGATGGCATTGCTAATAGATTATTTACATGTGTGAAATTATTGAAGAAATTATTTGTTGGGAGAATCATAATGTTGATTGGAGGTTTGGAATTGAAATATGTGTATTTATGGGTGTAGCGTGTTTAGCTTTTGGGGGGGAGAGAAGGAAATTTTAGATTTGAAATTTTGGTTCAATATGATAAATTTGATGTTTAGATGATAAATTTGATGTTTAGATGATAAATTATGAAGTTATGGGCTAATAGGAAAAATGCAACGATGAATGTGTATGTGTAGGTAGCATAAATTGTTAATTAGCATAGAATTGAGAATTTTGATAAAAAAAAAAAAAAAACTTGATTCTATTAGAGTATAGGGTTAAAATGAAATTGGAAATATTGGATAATAATGTAAAGTATTTGGGAAAAATAACCCTTTAGGAAAGAAATGGAAGTAGTATCAATTTTAGGCTATAATTGACTTATTTAGCAAATTGGGAAGCTTGAAATATGGCAAATTGTGTATAAGTTGTTTTAATTTATATCTAGTGGAAATTAATATTTTTGTGGTAAAATGGTTATAGGAACAATTAAATAGGTATGAGACATGCTTGGTAAGAATAGGGAATACATGGTTAACTATGGTAATGATGGGATTGGAAAATAGTTGCCAATGGGTTATAATATGGAAAGAACCTAGGTAGCTAATTATAGATATAAATTAGTAATATGAGGAAATTGAGTTAATAGGTGAGATATTAAATATGCTTAAGTTGTGATATATTGACTTTTAATTGGATCATGGACATATGCGTTCACTTGATTATGAAAACAGGCACTTAGATGTGATTATTTAGTTATTAGACTTGATTAATTGGTTATGGAATGCTTCCTGGAAATTTTGAAAGATGGCATGTTCTATATGTTAGAGAAATTTATATATACATATTGGGAGGCACTTAGGGTTTTAGAAAAGGTTATAGCGAGAAATCCTTGCTAGAAATGTAAACCCTTGGATTTTATGGTAAGTTATGCTTAAACCTTATAATTAGAGGTCGACTGGAAACTCTAAAAGTCAATAAAGACTATAACAAACCCTAGTATTTAGATCGGCAGTCTTGCGCTCTTAAATATATAACAATAAAATTGAGATAATCGTGGAATATGATTCGTAACAATACAAGAAAGTCTAAAAAGATCAGATTCATCAAAATTTAATTCGTTCTGAACCAGAACGGAATCTGTTTTCGAAAAACGTGTTTTAAGGCTCAGAATAGTACTGATAACACAATTAGACTAGTAACAATACAAATAATTCAAATATATCAGGTTTAAAATTATTTGGTAACTAAAAATATCATATATCGTATTTTTACGTGTATTTTTTTAACTACCAGTATTAATTTTTCTTGTCTACTATTCATCACTATTCACCTATCTCTATTTTTCCTTATTACTTATTCTTACTATCTATACACCTATTTCTTACATTTTTTTATTTTCAGTACAACTTCACATATCTCACATCCTATTTTTCATTAACAAAAATAAAAAAAAAAAAAAAAAATTCACTCCCTCTCTTTCCTCCTTTATGCGCAGGCCACCCCTCTCCCTTCCTCTCTATTTTTTTTCAATTTATTTTATTATATCTGATTTCCCTCCATAAAATTCTATAAATACCCCATCTCCCACCATTTCTTTCACACACTTCATTTCCTTATCAAAACTCTTTCCAAATACCACCACAAAATTTCTCTCCATTATTTCCTCTCTACAATTCTTTCTTCTTCATCTAACTAATAGGTAAATATCCTAAACCATCTTCATATTGATGTGACTTAGTATGAACACGGTGTATGTTTTCTAAAAACCCATGGAGGTTAAGAAAGCAACAATATGTTCATACTTTGTTCTTGTTCGTATATTTTTATATCATGAAATTGTTAATAGATTATTTGTTATGTTCATGTAACTTAGCATGAACATAGTGTGTGTTTTCTAAAAACCTATGAAGGTTAAGAAAACAACATTATGTTTATGTTTTGTTCTTGTTCATACATTATGTTTTTATTATTATGCTCTTATTATGCTTTTTATTTTCTTTCTTTTCTTTTTCTTTTTTTGGAACTATTCTTTTCTTAGTTCTGGGTTACCTTGATGAAGCTAAGACTCCCAATACTTGACCTTATTATTACTTGCTTCTTATATATCTCTTTATATCTTATTATATGTTATTATCTTTCATGGCTACATAATCATATTCTTACATGATTAAGGTGTTGTTGTCTTAATAAGAAAAATGAAAGGGGTTTCTTTTTTAATGTAGAAAACAAGACTAAACTCACTTCAAAAAAAGGAATTTTTATCACTTAACAAAGGATTTTTTTTCAAAAAAATACTTAATTATTGTTTTTAATAAATTCTTTTCAAACCTTAGACAAGATAATCATAAATTTTAAAGTATTAGTGATAAAGAATTCTTCAAGAATTTAACCAAAGTAGATAACACATGTTTTTCAAAATTTTAACATGAAAGTTTTAGTTTAGAACTTGAAACTAATGATTCTTTGTTATACAAATCTCTCATAAAAAAATTACTTATAAAAATTTTTACTCTATTTATAACAAATATTAAAAATTAGACAAGTTTTCAAAGTTAAGATAAAACCAACTCACTAATCCATAAGCCTACTTAAATAAATAAAATTTGTCAAAGGAAGAAAGTTTTAAAGATGATAAACTTAATTACCAAGAAGTAGAAGAAAATAAACGTAAAGAGGAAATATACATGTAACACAACTTAAAACATTAGAGATCATCAACCACTTAAAAGAAATTTTGGAAACTTAATTTTTAACCACAAGAAATAAAAATTGGTAGGTATTTTAAGAAAACCAAGTTTTTGAAAATTTAAATTATCTTTGAAAAAGTTAGGAAATGAAATTATAATAAGAGAACACTCACTTATAATGACCCAAGAATTTTTAAGTTTCTTTTCAACAACTTAAAGAGAAAATTTCAAAGTTTCTATATTTTAAACTTTTAAAAACAAATTATTTTATGAAAAATAAATGTTAAGACAACACCACAAAAATCATACATATAATGTGAGTATATTTATATATTCAAAAAGATTTTTCAATTATACAAATATCCATGTATTTATTTAAAGGTTTTTGGATGAAGGAAAGTTTGGACAAATGTATTTTGAAAGTTGGGAATTTTTGTAACTATTTTGTCCCCTTTAGCTGGTTATAAGGCAACCTATGAACATAAAAAATTCTTTTGGAATGAGATGAGTGGGAGTGTTGTGGTAACAGCTAGTGGAGAGGATCTCCTAGGTTATTAGGGGGATGGTGACCTCCTGCTGCAGTGTCAATTGCTGGAAGCATGTGCATTAGCAATAGTATTATGTCCTTGAGCTTTTCTTTGCTCAGGCTCAATAATGCACTGTAAAGACCTGACCCGTTAAATCCCAAGATTTAGTATACCGAGTCCCCAGTCACATATAATATTTTCACATTATATGTAAGGTTATCCTAAAACTAACAGTTTATGAGAATTATTTGATTAATTCTATCAATACTTTATAAATAATTTTTAAACAAAAGAAGATTGCTAATAAAAGCAGTCCATACATATATACATTTATGTACAAAGATTAGTATCAATATAAGACACTACAAAATTACATGTTGTTCTTGGTACAAAAAGATAAACTAAAGAGATCTTAAAGTTTTTATAAATTAGGCTTATTTAACAAGCCTCATATATAGAGAATTATGTTTTAAACAAAAGCTTTTCCCGAAAACCAAGGGCATTCGAGTCCTACTAGTCCATAAACCTCTCAAAATCTTACCCGTATTCCAGATTATCATACAACACATCTTCAATACCTACAATGCAGCAAAAGTGAGCCAAAAGCCCAGTACGTAATAACAAATACAAAAATAAATTGTCAAGCAAACTTAATTAAAATGAAATGCATCAACGATCAAGTCATTATTTTGTTAAGTTTTCTTTTAACAAAACAACAGTAGGGTATTCAAATCCCAGAATCACGCTCTGGGAATTTAGGGGTCCTGAGTAACAGCAGCTACTCAGGGGGTTGATATAAGCAGTTCGAATACTTATATCTTCTATATCTATTCCACAAAGAAATAGCTTCATTTAGGGCTCCAAAGCCGTTGCCTGACTCTACTTAAACTCAGTTCACAACATGAATCTAGTTCATAAGTCCCCATAAACTTTGAACTAAACCATGACATTTCTCCTTAAGTTTAAGCAAACGTTACTCAGATACTATTTTCCTCATCAGCTATCCGCTTAATCATAAACAAATCGCTATTGTATCATAGCGTACCATTACATCATGGTAAAGTCATTGCATCATGACTTAGCTTAAGTGCCTAACTAACATGTCATTGCATCATGACAGGTTTACCGCTCCTCGGACTAGATTAAACAGCGTAATAGACATCCAGTTCATCAAAATATTAAATCAAATTGAATTAAGTCAAATTTAATAATGCCTATTCTTAGCATACGCCAGGAAAGTTATTACGTACCTGTACCCAATAGTGTATTACTATATTCACTCGGAGGGGAATTAACTGAATACCTTTAACTGAAATAAGGAATATCAAAACAAATCAATAATCGAATTTAGAATATATATATATATATATATATAACACTATTCTAAGTTAACTATACAAGAGATTCAATGAACTTAACATATAGCTTCAACATTTAATTCATACATAAAACATGTTTATATAACTTATAGATTCATTAGAAGACCATATATGAAGCAAAGAAGGACAATTGAAGAAGGTTGAAATTGTAAAAACTCAGGGGATACACGGGCAACTTTCACAGGCAAATTTGAGCTGAATGCCGATAGCGTTGGAAATATACGCCAGCGGTGTTCAAAAAATCAGTTCTGTGTTCATTTAACACCGATTAAAGGCCGTCGGCGTTGAAGCCCTAGTGACCGATGTAAGATTTGAAAAAAAATAAACGCTAGCTAATTTCTTTACAAAAGCTGACAGTGTTATAAGCATTGTTAGAAAAATTGGTTCTAATCACATTCAACACCGCCTCTATGTCGATGGCGTTGAAGTACCAGATGCCGGCGTAAACGCAAAAATAGACCTATTCGAAAATTTTTGTTTCCCCTGTTTTGCACTTCAAAAATTTATAACATAAAGCACTTTTAATCCTTCTTCAAACCCATATTTGGCTTCATACACTATCTTCTATCCACATTAACCATTCCTAACAACTTTGAACATCATTTTAACACATCAAACTACTTCATTTATATCAAACCCTCTCCTACTCTTCACCTTAAACTTAACTACTCAAAATCAACTTCAATCCTCACCAACACTTCTTACTACTTTCATAACACAAATAACAAGTTCATATAATAATAAAACACAGCCTAACATTTATTAATACATAAAACCATTCAAACTCATATGACATTAAAACTCATTTTAACATGGATTCTATATCTATATCACAAGAAAGAATAAATAAAGACTTTATACTTGCATTGACTTACATGAAGAAGCTTTGGTTTGGAGAAAATTGTTCAATCAAAGAACTTGTTCTTGCTAAGGTTTGGAGCTTATGGTTTGAAGAAAGAAGAACAAAAGAAAGAAAAGAAAAGTGAAAAATTCGGATGGATTTTGTTGGCTGCCAAAAGAAGGTCTATTTGATCAAATTATGGACTTATATTTATCCTAACTTTGACTTTTGGGGTACATATGGGTTAGGCTTAATTTGGCTTAACTTAGGGTTAATTTGGACCTAATTTGAGCTTGAAAATGGGCTTAACTTAATGTAAAATTATGTTAGCACATTTTTAGACATTTCAAAAATTGTTTTGATAAATTTAAACATAATACGTATATATCAATTCATAAGAGACACAAACAGTAATTATACTAAACACATTAATATACATAAAAAATAGCATTAATCTCATCACACATATACACATACATCAATAATTTACATTAATAAACAATATATTAATTCATAACATGCTACTAACACGCTTTTTATACTAACAAGAATTTACACATTGTATATCAAACCTATTTCGACACATTCATTTTCACATATCAAATTCACTTCAAGCTTAATAGTTAGAACTAATATTATATTTACATGAAAATTAAATTATTAAATAAATTAGGTTATTTCATGCACCCTTGGAGTTGAGTATCGATGTGCTCATTCTCCCTATTCTTATAGATGACTTGGTGCAACGTGCCCTTAAGGTCTATCAGAGGTTGTGGATCGAAGGCAAAAGGATGAACAGGTGACTAGTTATCCGCAATAAAAGTAGCAACATTGTTGCTTTAGGATTGTTTTTGTTCTTTGAGTCCCTAGTCATGATTGCAAACAAAAAAGAGAATGGGAATGGAAATGTAACTTAGAGTTACAAGTGGATGAGACTCTTTCAAGGCAGTATCCCATAGATGGCCATCAAAGTATTGCAGGTGGAAAATTACCAATATAAGATCCAAAGGCCCATTACTAGAAAATATGGTTAGTGATGCGTCGAAAGATGCTCCCACATAGTCACTTAGATACTTAAGTCAGTAGTAGGTCAAGAGAGAGTAAGCAAGTGTATAAATAGAGGATATAAATAATATCACATATCCTTTGCCTTGTGGCATTGGGTTCTATTTATAAGTAATGGTCATACCAGAACGGGGACCAACTGAATATTCTCTATTTATGTGGTGCATTTTCAGGGGAGGTAAACAAGCTCAAGTGTAGATCCCTGTGTTGGTAGTTGACCTAAGCTGAGGTGGTGGTGGTGATCATTAGAGGAGAGTGGTTGAGTAAGTGGAAAGCCATTTCTTTAGAGTAGCTCCATGCAGATATGATGAGCTAGGGAGGTCTAGAGTACTTCCAAGATGACATAGTGAGTCAGGGAGGTTTAGAGTAACTTTAAGGACATATGAAGGACCAAAGAGATGTCATTGAATGTGCAACTTGGTAAAGGAGGAGCTCGAAGAAGGAGGACATCAGTTTGGGTCCTTATATGTATTGATGGAAGGAGATTGACTTCTATACTGGCGAATGATCGAGGACCATGCCTCGAGATGGTCTAGGGTGCATGATGGATTTTCGAGACCTTGTTGCTATTCCATTTCACTAGTGTTGAGCCTACCGAGTCATGATCAAGTAAAGTTTATCAACATCTTTTATATTAGGTTGAGTTATGCTCCCATGATATGCTCGAGTGTGTTTTGATATTAAAAAGTGTCTGTCTTAAATTTTATTATTTAAATAGGTCAAAATTTAGGGGTTTTGAAACAACATGAGTCATGGAAAAGAAGATGGCACGCTATCGAAATTTTTATAAAATTAATAACAATTTCTTAATTAAAATTTGATCAGTAACCCACTTAACTTAATGGATGTCTTACATGTATCACTCAAGTGACATATTAGCTAAACTACAATATCTTGTGCACTGAGGGCATTACACCAAGTCCCACAAAATCCATAATAAGGTAAGAACTTAAAACTTTAAGGTGTTATTAAGAATTTTATGAGCATAGCTTAGAAAGAAACATGAACTTGCGTACATCATAGTAGAAGCCAAAAATCAAGTTTAGGAGGCTATTAGTTGTGCTAAATTGACAATTGAAGTTCTGGGTGCGTCATGCCTAAAAAGTGGGCCTATTCGGATTACTCTAAAGTTATCATACCACATGTACACTTATAAAATGGAACTGTCTTGCAAGTTAGAGTTACAAGACTTTACTTAATTATTATTATTCTTACTTAAGTGATACATATACATGTAATTGTATTATTGAATTTCAACTATGGAAATTCTACTAAGATCCCAGAGAATCGATATCCCCTACCAAATAGTAAAAATGGGGTTTCAGACCTATAATATACAAGTCTAAAATGTTTATACAATTTATCTAATTTTGCGAATCTAAGTTTCTCATAACCTACATTTCAACCTTCGATCAAGTCTATTGGAGAAGTCTATTGGAGAAGCAATCTTCACACAATCTTAGCCTAATCTCAATTAATATTATTCCTGCATAAAAACTATTGGGGCGTGAGCAAACCACGGGCTCGATGAGCTAACCTGACCAAACCACCCATCAAATAATAACAAACAAGTTTAATTAGCAAGTGTATGCCATACAACAATAAACCATATGAACAGGTACAAGATTAGATAATTGGAATCCAAACAGGATGTAGATTTACGCCCTCTCATCAGGGTTGGAAGGAAGCCATTACAAGCGATATAACGTGCCCAGGAGAATAAGAGAACCAAGGAAGAATTGGTATCTTAAACTCTCACAAATTATTTTAAAACATTCCACTCTTATTCTTGGAACAAAGAAACGCCATTAAGTATTAGCCATTTCTTGTTGATACCACAAGCGGTGCTCCTTCGATACCAGGTAGTTCCCGTGGAACAAAACGGAACAGAGGTGCTCTTGGAAGAACTAGGAAAATATCATCTATAAAAACCAGGTACGTCACCAAATAACTGAAATGCTAATACGGGTGGGGTCATCACTTCTTTAAAAATGCAAAATATGCGAATGATGCAATGCATGTCCATTTTCATTTATGGTACCAGTAGTTTTTAGTCAAGTTTTAAGGTAATCATACAGTTCACAGATAAAAATAAACATGCTTCATATGATATTTATCATACAATATAATTATTACTTATATTATGATAATTTGCAATTCAAGCATACATCAATCATCATGCATTATACCCAATCATCATGCATATCAGTTGAATATATGTTTTTTCTAATGTAGCTATACTACAAGCACAAACAATATGATAAAGTCAAAGTTACTCACCTGTTGTCCTTTCTAAATTGTTGTAATTTGCTACTGGAAGTCTAAGAATTAATCTATTTTTCCTATAAAATGGGATAACAGATGTTTATTATTATACTATTATCCATAAGGCCTTTGGTTGTATTTTTTTTTTTTTTTACCTAATTTCAGTTTCACTCTTTTTAATTCACTTTATTTTCCTATGTAGAAGTTTTGACTTTTATAAGGGTTAGTCCATTTTTGACTTTGTTAAAAAATCTATGTGACCACATTTTCTGTAAAAGAAGTCTTCCTAAAAATTATAGGTACTAACTTTAATTGTATAGTTTCAGACTAAGTTTGTTGTTTTCATTTTAACTCCATCTTAGCGTATGACTAGATGTTTAGAAAACTTATTTTGAGTGTTGTATGATAGTTGACTTAATTTTATTAATCTGTAAAATTTATTTATTCTTATGAGTACCGATAATTGTCATAGAATATTTTAAGTCTTGTTTTGTGTAATGATTTTATTATTAAGTTTTTAGTTATTTATGTAGTCCTTTTTAATATATTTATCTTAAGGTAGTTGGTATTTATTAATTATTATTTATTTTCATTTTGCTTTTCTTGTTCTTAATTGACAATTATATTTAATTTAGGGTGTTTTCTTTATTCTAAAATTACTTAAGTCCCTCTTTCGTCAGTGTCCGTGTTGATAGTGAATTTTATTATTTTCTTTGTTTGTCAACCTTATCTGTGAATTGAAATTTCTATTTATATGGTTACATTTAGTATTTAGTTCTTTAATTGTTTTTCTAACATATTTTTGGTTTTCTAGAGTTTGAATATATATCAAATATTTATTAAAATTAAATTTTATTTCATCGAGTAATTATATGTTTTGTGTTCAATAATTCAATATTTTGTTGTCATCATCATTATTATTTTTATATCATTTGTTAGTTTGATCGCCTTATAGTAACTAATATTTATTTTCTAACATTTAGTTTCGTCGTGTTTCTCTTTATCTCATTTCATTTCATTATTTGTTATTTTTAGGAATCACATTTATAATTTTATCTTATTCTAATTTTACATTCTTATATATTCACTTATATGATATAATTATTGGACAATTATTATGATCTTAATTTCTTTATTTGATATACAAAAGTGTTTGTTTGTAATAGCTATTAAGGTTTATCTTTTAATCATTCATTAAACTTACTAATATTTATGTTTATTTATTAATTAATTTTTATCTTCTATTTTATTATTTATTTATATATATTACATAATTTGTTTCGAAATAGATTTGTTCCAGGGAAAATTTAGACGTATGCCGGCATCCTATGCCGCCGGCGTTAAACTAGAGGATGCCGGTGTTCGTGTAAATTTTACACGTTCCTAAATCTAGCATATGCTAGCTTCGAAGGTTACCAGTGTACAATGTACGCTAGTTGCTAGTGTATAACGTACGCTGGAATCAATGCCACCAGCGTAAAATTCTAATTTACCAACATTCGTTCATTTCTCGTAAAAAAATAATTTACGTATCTTTTGTTCTAGGGAATGCTGCCTCAACACCATTAGCTTGTCCACATACATTGCCGGTGGAGGGCCGACTTAGTCGCTATTCATTTTCTTCCTCAATTTTCCTCCGTTCGTAACTTATTTTTCTTATGTCATATGTATATCTTACTTGTATTTAAACTACTTCTAAGTGTTTTACATGTTCCATAAGCATTAAACATGGTATATTTTTATCTATATCATCTAAGAATCATTCTACACATAATTCTTCATTGTTTTTATACATGTAATAAATATAGCTATGGTTTGAAGTGCATTTACCTTGTTTGGGCTGGTTTGAAGGTGTTAGACTTCCCCGCAGAGCTTGACATGAATCTAAGTTAATGGTAATATTGTTTAAGTTATAGTTCAACACATAAACCAACTCAAGTGAATTTAACTTACCTTTGTTTGTTGATTCCTTAAGTTTGTTTGTGTTTTGTTGTTCAAATGAAGTTAAGTTTATGTGTTTATGTTGCTGAGGTATTAGGTTGTTTTATGCATGAAATTATGGCTACTAAAAAGGGTGTTTATGTGTTTTGTTTTATGTTCATTAAGAAGATATATATATATATATATACTGATTTATCCTTTTTTTTATGCATGAGTTTTGTTGGTTAAATTTGATTGGCTTATGTCTTAGTAAACTTGACTTTGTTGGAGCAATTTGGGGGTAAGTTGTTTATGCTTTGGCTACTGCAAAATTGAGATAATCCCAGCCGTATATGCCTTTCAATTTGCACTGAAATGTTACAATGATTATTATAATATCATATACTTAATTAGTTACCTTAATTTTAGGATAGTTTATTAAGCTAAATGGGTACAAATATGTTAGTTATTTAGGAGTTCTTTCTTAAAAAATTTATTAAGAGTTTCCACAAATTTTCTATATTATTTTTAAGTTCACCTTTGAGTTTAAAGTTTACACAATTAAGATTTTCTGGGCCCGGTAATCTAAGTTAGGATTTTAGTTCCTATAGGCTCATAAGTTTCTAACTAAAACATTGGTGCAAACCAAATATTTTTAGAAGTCTAAATTACTAGTTATAGATTTGTTTTCATTTTTATCACGTATATTTATAATTCTAACGGTTCATCTTTTAGTTATTATCTTATAGCCAATACGATTTATAAAGGGGCTATCTTTTATTGTTCTTGAAATATCGAGTTACTTTTAATTATATCTTGAGTTATTTACACAAGATATGAAAAATCTTGTTTTTGGTATCTATTAGGGTCAAATAATTTTCTATTCGAGTTTTTAAGTTATAAATGAGTTTATTATTACTCATGGGTTTATTTTAGAGCTTTTATTTAGTCATGTGTTTATTATCTATTTCACATGTGTTACTTTATTTATTTTACTAGTTATAAAGATTCTCGATTGCAATGGTTAAATTAGGATTTTATTCTTTATAGATTCAAAATTTTCTAACAAACATATTGGTATAATTCATATACTTAATTAACGTGATTCTTTAGTATTAATCAGTTTTCGATCTTTTTGCATATTTTATAATTCTGCTGATTTATCTTTAAACTATCTTTTTATAACCAATAGGTTTTAGAAATTAATTGTCTTTTGAAATTTAAGGTCAAATATGATTATTGGTTAAATTATTGATTCTTATCACAGAATATTCTATCCTAATTATTAATAATATTAAATATTCTAATGCTATTTTATAGTTTTTTAAAATAGTAAAGACAATTTGATAGTCGATATATCATTATTAAAATCTTATTTTGCTAAGTATTGAACTTAAGGAAACTGATTTTGAATTTTATAGTATTGATTAGGAGAGGGCAAAAAAACTGATTTAACCAAATCAATCCGTAATCGAACCAATCCAAACCGAAAATATGGTTTTTTTTCATGGTTTGGTTTGAAAATTTTCAAATCCGAACTAATCCGTAAATTTATGGTTTGGTTTGGAAGGTAAACCAAACCAATCCATAAAACCGAACCAAATCGTTTTAGAAAAATATAATAATATTTTACTATATGTTTATATGATTTCATTTTATATTTATTATTTGGTAAATATTAATTAAAATCAACTTGTTCTTTTTTAATTTTTTTATGCTCATGATATGTAATTTTTTTTTGTATGATGAACTATTGTTTTTTTTAATAGCTTTTAACTTTGTAAAGTATGAAATTTATTTATTCAGTTATAAACTTTCATTATGTATTAATTGTTTAATATATTTTGTTAGTTGGTCATTTTATTCAATGACGAATTTTGTTGATACATGGTTTTTTATTTTAGCTAAATTATTGGTAGATAATTGACATGATGGTTATATTAAAAATCATAAATTATGACTTACTATGTATTGGTTAGTGAATGTATTTTATTAGTGGATAATTGATTTTATAGAGAACTATAGATTAGAAATATGATGAATTTATAAAGTATTTTATCGTGGTTTATAATATCAACTTTGTAAATTGATATAAATATTTAAGAATCTACACAGATGTAAAAAACTAGAACAAGAAAAATTTTTAATTAGAATTTTGATTTAAACCGTAATCCAAACAGAACCAAATTGTTATTTAATAGTTTAAAAAATTATAATCCGAACCAAACCGTTACTTAATGGTTTGGTTTGGGATGGAAAAAAAACCAAACCGTAAATTATGGTTTGGTTTGATTTTAGAAAAAACCGAACCAAACTGATCCGTGCCCACCTTTAGTGTTGATCGGTTTATCATTGATCACTATTTGTTTATACTTTGATAATTTTAATTCGTGAAAATTTTTGGAGTGATTTTTGTGACTTTTTATTATAGCTCTTTTCATTCTTATATTATATTTTTAATAATTATTATAATCAGGTTATGTAAAATTTGGATAATTACAGGGTAAAGCCAGTTGTAGGGCTCCGAAAGCAATCAAGATAAGCCACTAAATTATGCTTAGATGATGATTTTGTTGTAGTCTAGTAATGCATGGCAATAATAGGCATGTAATATATATCTTAGTGAGATGTAATTGTTGGAGATTGGGGTTTCCTAACGAAATTGATAAGTTAGTTATCATATATGTAAATTCTTAAAGAAAAACAAGTGTGGGATGGCTTGTGGATTGTAGATATTATAGGTGGTGTGTGTGACTTAAAAATTTAATATGATTGCTGGAAAATTTTCAAATGGAATTGGAATTGAATAATAACATTATGGGATGTGAGTACTTATGTTTGGCATGAATCATTTAAGGAAAGAAATAGATGATATAAATTTGGAAAAAATTCTTAATAATGAGGAATGAGCCATTCAGGTGATAAATTATAAGGTTATGAATCATTAGGAATTATGTATGTGTAATAAGACATGTACAAAATAATGTTGATTAACAAATTGTGTAAAATTGATGAAAATGAAGTATTATGAACTATGTTTGTAACATCAAGTTGTAGAAAACGAAAAGTTTCTATTAAGATTGGAGTTTGTGGCTTAATATGGAATTCGAGACATCTAAATTATAAATCGTAAAAGTATAAAATCCGTAGGATATGTTAATGTATGTTTGGAACTCAGTGATGAAATCTCTTGTAATTATAATGAAAGAATTAGTGAATATGAGATGTGTACTTAGATAAATATTTGCTTTATTTTTTTATACTAAATAAATTTTGTAACAATCATTATACCTTCATATGTTTCTATTGAATTAAAATTCAACTTTCTTATTATTTTATACAGAAAAACGAAGGATTTAGTTTAAAATGCTAATAGCTTGTGTGCTTTAATTCCAATACAATCATAAGATTGTAAGAGGTGTCCCTGTCGACCGAAAAAAAAAAAAAAAAGAAGAAGAAAAGAAGAAGTGTCCCTATCGTCGGTAGTCTCCATCCATTTGGATTACTTTATTTTTGTTGAAATCTAAAACATTTTTATTTAAAAACTACAGATATCTTGTTTTATATATTACACCTTTTAAATGGTTTAAACGTTATTATAATTATTTATATCACATAATAATCAAGAAACAAAAGTCTAATGAAATACAAATGCCGGTAATGTGTAAAAATAAAACAATTATCATATAATAAAAGGAAAAAGAAAGGCATAAAATGAAAAGAAATTTTAGCATATTTTATTTTATATAATCCAAAAGAAAAACCTAATTTTGCCAACCCTAAATTGAAAAAAAAAAAGAGAAAAGAAAATAGTAAAACAGGTAATCGATGATACAAGTTACTTTTACATTACCTAATGACACTAATAGGCTTATTTTACTTTTCTTTTTAATCTTTCTCCTCTCTCACCCAAAAAGAAAAAAGAAAAAGAAAAAGAAAAAAGGAGCAGCAACGCGGAAGCGAGAGATCATAAGCGGGGGAGGGAGACAGGGAGGAAATTCCCAAGTATTCAAACGTCCAATAACAATTACAAAAATCCTTTTCTGGAACCTCCTCTTTCTCAAAATCTCTCTCTTCATTTCTCCGTGTTTTGTTCTATTCAAAATTATAACATAAATTCAAACCATCGAAGAACACTAAAATTTATAGCCTATGGATATTAATATTAAAAATACCATAGGGAGGAGGAGGACTTAGTCTGGTCAATATTTCCTCAATTGCTTCTAGACGCGTGAGCCTTTAAATTCCTTTTTTTTTTTTTTCCTTTAAATCCCTCTATTTTTTTAGGGTTTTTCTTCTTCATTATTTTCTGCGTCAATCCCAATCTCTCTAATCAACTGATTCTCCACGGAGTTTCGCCATCGAAGGTTCGCTCTTGACACCTTTGTTCTTTCCGTTCTCAATTTTTGAATCTAATTATGTCCATTTTCATTTTTTTTGGCTGAGTTATTTTGATCCTTTTCAGAAAGAGTATGGCTTACTAGTTGTGATTGTAATTTTTTTTTAAAATGTAATTTAGCCTTTTTGTGTGTGTTCTTGTGTGTGAATTGGGTTATTACCTCTCAAGGGATATTTGGCATTTGGTATTAATTGCTAAGAATTTGATGGGTTAGGGTTACAGCAACCTTGAGTCAAATGGAAGCGTCGGGTGGGAATCCAGACACGTACCGGGGGCCATCCATTACGGGGAGTGGCACTGCTAGCAATAGTATTAGTAATAGTAGTAGTAATTTGAGAAGGTACGGCAATGGGATATTATCGGCTTCCAATATTATTCAGGCACCAATTTCAACTTTACTTGAATATTCGGGTTTGTTGAGAACTCGGTCAAGTAATCAAGATTCTGAGCCTTTGTTCGCTGGGGGAATTCATGGTCGGGTTAATGATCCTTCAGCTCCTGGTAATGATGGGGAGGTTTCGATTAGGATCATTGGAGCAGGGGAACAGGAACATCGTAGTGAGGGGCCCGGAGGATTAGTTGTGGGTCAGCAAGTGAGGGAAGATGGAGCAGGAGATGAAGTCTCTCTAAGGCCTGACGATATGGTGGTGGATGGGCATGAAGATGTGAGGAGCGGTGGCAGTGAAGCGGCTTTGCAGGGTTCTAGTCGGGGTAATGATACACAAAGCGTGGAAGGCACTGGTAGAGAGTCTTCATACCAGAGATATGATATCCAACAGGCTGCAAGGTGGATTGAGCAGGTTCTGCCATTTTCTTTGCTTCTCTTGGTGGTCTTCATTCGGCAGCATCTACAAGGTACTGTCTTGACGACTATTTTGCCAAGGATGTAGGATTACCCTACTTGGTTAAAATATCTCTTTCGGTGATATTTGATTGTCAAATATTGTGCTATTGACATTCTTTCCTCCTATTATTGTGACATTGAGGGATGCATGGTTTATTGTATTCAATCTTTATAGCACTTTTAAGTACTTCTGTCGATTTTCATATCTGCACTAATGAAATTTTTTGCTTCTATTGTTGTAACATATTGGGATGCACTGTTTCTATCTTTATAGCACTGTAACGAGTTCTGCCGCTTCACAGGCCGCACACCCACCACCCCACCCCACCCCCCGCCCAAGAAAAATAAAAAAAAACTCCAAGCAAAAAAAAAAAAAAGAAAAAAAAAAAAAGAAAAAAAAACCCGAACTCAATTGAGTAGCATATTAAGGAGATCTGGTGAACTTTGCTTTAGAACTGAGTGAAATGTAGTATTTCAGGATGCTCTGGTGAATTCTCTTTTAGAATAAATGGAATATGGTCCTATTGCATATTGTTTATGGTGGATTTGGTAATATGTATCTTAGCGTGTCTACTTTAATTTGTCATTTAACTATTTTTTTCCCATGGTAATTGATTTCCCCTTGAAACCATCTCCTGAACTTAGTGCTTAAATTTGCATAGTCTTCCAAAATTTGAGTATCAAATGGAAAATATGCAGAAATCTTGGCCATGTTCTTTCATCTGAACTGGTATTATTGCCCAAGTTCTTCCTTTATATCTTATTTGGCTTGATTTCTTATTCTAGATCATGCAATGCTCCCTTTTGGCAATTTTTTGCAGGGTTCTTTGTTACTATATGGATTGCTGCTGTCTTATATAAATCTAATGATATTCTGAGGAAACAAACAGCGCTCAAGGTGCTCAAATAAACAGTGTATTTTCTACTTTAGTCATTGAGCACGAAAAGAAGAACTTTATGTGAAGTCCTTGTATGTAATCACTGACACCAATTATGTTGGTTTCAGGGGGAAAGGAAAATTTCTGTCCTGATTGGAATTTCAGCCATTTTCACGCTTCATGTAGTTGGGGTTTATTGGTGGTACCGGAAGGACGATTTGTTATATCCGTTGATCATGCTTCCACCTAGGGCTATACCACCTTTTTGGCATGCTATATTTATCATTATTGTCAATGGTGTGTTTTTTTCTCTACTTAATTTTAAATTTTTTGTTTGTTATGTATGGCTTGCATCTGTGCTTTAACTTTCTTTTGGAAATGTTAATGATTTTGTTGCTGATATGAATTGATGCAGCCTGTGTGTGTTTATTCTTTTCTTTATGAAGTTAAGGAATTTAATTTGGTTGGTGCATTCAGAGGTAGCCTGTACAATTATGGGAAACCCTTTTTCATTAACCAAATAAACCGGTTGCAATTGCTTATCTTTTGTCTTGCCACCTATTACCTCCAGTTACAGCCACTGGTCAAAAGCATTGCTGGTGGGTATAGATAGCGGAAATGGGCTTTGCAAGATATTTAATGTTTGACCTAGAAAGAGAAATCATACTCTTTTTTCCAGATGAAAGTCCTTTTCTGACAGTAATTAATCTCTTTGTAGCAGTCTTTGTTCTCTAAATGCCAGAAATATTAGTGTGATTCTTTTCTCTTCTTCATGAAACCTTGCTCGCTGCAGGTAAATGCATGGGAGAAAAGTGTATATCTAATTCATGTTGAATGATTTAAGCAGGGCCAAGTTTAGTGAATCTTTTATGTTGTGTGGATCAACGACACCACCAATGCTAGTTGCTGAAAGAAAAGAGAATTTTCTAGAAGTTTTTTTGTTCTCATTTGAGAGGGAAGAAAATTCTCTTACATATTAAAAAGATTTTTGTGCATGCAAGAATTACTGCAGAAAAAAGACAAGCCTGCTGTGTCTAATTGTAAATAAAGGAATTTATTGTCCTAAAAGCTTGTACATTTAATTTTTTTTGTATTAATGTTGTCTGTTTCTTTTATCTTGGTAATTATGTTGTCCATTGCTATATCATCTCATGGTTATTAAACCTGTATTCTTCAGATACTTTGGTCCGGCAAGCAGCCATGGTCTTTAAATGTCTTCTATTGATCTATTATAAAAATAGCCGAGGACGGAATTATAGAAAGCAGGTGAGTGGCTATACATCTTATGCTTTTGTT
Organism: Combretum micranthum; assembly: GCA_024138025.1. NCBI lineage: Eukaryota > Viridiplantae > Streptophyta > Magnoliopsida > Myrtales > Combretaceae > Combretum > Combretum micranthum. The sequence continues at coordinate 510,941 of JAMXBD010000638.1, forward strand.
TGAAATAAGGCTAGGTTGGTTGTACAGCTGCTTCCTCCCTCTCTTTGTTTGCATTATTGTGCACTCTTGTAAGATGCGTCTTGCAAGGAGGAATGGGCAGTTTCATCTTTGATGGAAAATTAAATGTTTCTTGAATGGATTAAATTAAATAGAAGTCAATAAGTAATTTAAAACAGATAAAATCAGAAATCATGAATATCGGTGGCGTGCAATGGGGTTATCTTTATTTTATGTGAGTATGTTAAGAAATCAAAATTTGTGCTATGCTTGAAATGAGATGTATCATTATAGTGCCTTCTAAATGAGATGCGATAGATGGAGTAGATGTCCTCTATATGCTAAAATTGTGGTAAAACATTGAAGAAATATCTCTTGATATTACTCCAGTGTTACGGCTGCTAATGGATTTATCCTTTTCATGGTATAAGGAGGACAATTGTTTCTCTTTCTGCAAGTGGAAAGGATGGATGTTAATTTAATGCATCACATTGGTCAACATGCTGCTGATGTAAATAAGAATTTATGTATTTTTTCAGGGTCAGATGCTGACACTTGTAGAATACTCTCTTCTGTTGTACCGGGCTTTACTACCAACACCTGTTTGGTACCGCTTCTTTTTAAATAAGGATTATGGAAGCCTCTTCTCATCACTGATGACGGGATTATATCTGACTTTCAAGCTCACATCTGTTGTCGAGAAGGTATCACCATTTAAGTGATCACAGTTGTAATCTTTTTATGTGCTATTTTATGCAATTGCATTTTGCTGTTGCATTGCTCTGATTCCTTCTTGCATCTGGCTGTCGTTTTCCAGGTGCAATCCTTCTTTGCTGCATTGAAGGCACTGTCCCGTAAAGATATTCACTATGGAGCTTATGCAACAACTGAACAGGTATTGCAGTTGTCCTAGACTTTCCTTCTGCATGCATGATGTCAGCTCGCATTACCTCTGTATAATTTTCTTTCAGAGGAATATGTATTAGGATTTTTTTTTTTGGTATTCCATCTTCTTCCGATTATTAAATCATGGAATTTACTTTGAATTGAAAGAGGAAGCTTAATGACCAATGTAACAAATGGCACTCTTTCTGGAGCATGTTTGATACTTTGATAACATCATTCTATATTGCAGGTCATCTTCTAAAACTTTTAATGATATAATGCAGGTCAATGCAGCTGGAGATATGTGTGCTATTTGCCAAGAGAAGATGCATGCTCCGATATTACTTCGCTGCAAGCACATATTTTGTGAAGACTGTGTATCAGAGTGGTAAGTCTGGAACTCAGTTTTGAGATGCTGATATGCCATCAGAACAATAGAAAATGCCCTGAAACTGTTCTTGAATGTTCAAGCCAAAGCCCTACCATAGTGGTTTTAGCTGTTTGAACCCAATTATCCTTCTTTTTTCTTTTTTTCCCCTTTTGCCCTTTTCTCCTGATATAACTAGAGTGGTTACTTACTACTTGGATGATCTGGAAATATTTCATAAGGTTAATGTAGAAACAACTTACACCACTATGATAGATGACTGAAGGAAAATTGTTTCTTCTTATGGTTAGTATTTTTCAACCTTGATAGTTTTATATTGTTGTCTTTAGACATGCTTAATAGTAGGTGGTGGAAGTTGACATTTATGGTGGATGGCTGGTGACTGGTTAAGTAAAAGGGAAAATGCCTATAAAAATCAGGAAAATGGTCTTCATATTTGAGGAAAAGATTTTTCTTATGTTTAATAGATGTTTTCTGGTTAACATTATTGGCCTAATCACTGCTGTTGCTTCACAATACCATCAGAAAGAATATTTGGCATATCATATTCTTTTATTACTATGATAATTTTATATCAATGAATACTGAAATGCGGCAAACGCTAAAAGCCAAAAAATTCAAAACTTTTCTCCATAGAAATGCTTTATGCTAAATGGGTTTACCATTTCAAATCAGTTTTGGAATTTATTTATTTTATTGATAAAAGTAACTTTTGGAACATGGGAAAGTGAAGGGGAAAATTAATTATCTTGGTTGGGAGTTCTTTGTTGTCATCTTGTTTGACACTGAGAGATGAAAGAAAAGTGGACTGAATCTGAATAAATAATATTAATTGTTATAGAGTGGGACCTTATATTTAATGGTTTTTGGTTTGTACTGGGAAAAGCGAGAATTCGAGATCTTGGGTTTGGATTGCAGTGGTAGCATTGATTTCAATTAGAAAGTCAGACCAATCTGAGTCTCAAGTGAGCTCAGCTTTATCATGCCCCTTGATTTAAGAACTGATGGAGAACAATCTGGGACATATATTTAGCTAGTAACCGCTTGTATATTGCAAATAGCTTGTATAAAATTGTTTTTATTTTTCCTCCTCTTTCTAGACTCACCCTATGAGCTTTTGGAGGTGCCTGAAAATCTTTTGGAGTATATTATGGTGGCTGTCTTGTTAATGTGCATGCTGTAAATTATCAAGTAAAGGGGAAAAAGAAACATGCATGCTGTTCATGCAGTCATTCATTCAAATGTCTGATTAATAATTGCTCATTTCAGGTTTGAGAGAGAACGCACATGTCCCTTGTGTAGGGCTCTGGTAAAACCGGCAGATCTTAGGTCATTTGGTGATGGATCGACCAGCCTTTCTTTCCAGCCATTCTAGAAAAAATGTTATCCAAGGCTGGGATTTTGTCTGCATGGAAGCTCTAAAATTCTTGTTGGGTCTGGCATAGTTTCACCAGAGGCAAAGCTCCATTAGCAATTATATGCTGAGACTTTTATATCGATCTTCTTAAGAAGTCAGATATATGAATGGCTGTATGAAGGAAAAACCTATGTGTTGGTGTATAACACATTGGAGGGTTCGATGTATATCTTTGGACATGTTTCCTCATAAAACATATACCGTTGTGAATTGTATCATATTTCATATATGAAATTTGTATCTAATCCAAGAAGATGGACGTGCTTTCATTCCAATACATGTGGCCTCCAGTTTTTCCCTGCTAGTTTCTTCTTGATGTATTTATGGTAAAACAGCATGGTCGGTATATAAGCATTAAACTTGTGCAACAGTATGTACAATTTCACTGGTATTCAGTGTTGCTTTCGTGTATGATACTGAAGTTTTTGTATGGGGCAGAACTTTTGTTCGAAGACAGAGCAATGTGAAACTTTCCTTTACTGAATAAGCCGTCTTTTCAGTTTGAGCGTTGGTGAGCCCAACTTTATCATGTCGTATACTTTATTTTTTCCTTTTGCATGGTTATTGCTGAGATTTTGCCAGAGTTCATTGCTTTAGTTCATCAAAACTTCTGGTTGAACGTAAAAATGGGAACATCTTTATGATGCAATCGGTTTTTGGTCTATATTGAGATCATTTTTTTCAGGTTTACTGGGATTTGGATAACTTATTTAGGTTTTTTTCTGAGTAGAAATCCATTTCCGGTTTCGCAATGCCAGACAGAGAGGTAATCCTTACAACAAAAGGAAACAAGAAAGACAAAGTACAACTGAAAATAATGGTCCGTTTGGCAGCGGCCGTGATGGTTTCAGGCCCCATCATGCTCATTGTTTTCTTTCAAGGACAAGCTTGACAATGATGAATGATCTCCTTCGTTCTAGATAGAGCTTCGATACAGAATCCGAAAGTTCCTTATTAAAATTGGCCCAATACAATTAAGTGGCATTAGCTAACAGTACATACTTTAAAGGAAACTTGCAATTACCACCTTAAACTCTTGACTTAATGAGGGCATATGCATCAACCTTTAAATAGTAAATTGGTAACATAAAAAGATAATTGGTTTTTTAATTCAATAAAAACAAATTTTTGGAGGTATAAGTTCATTTTTATTTTTAACTATTTTTTATATGGAGGTTTTCGATTTCAAGGGCTCTTCGTTTATTTATCAAAGTTTAAAAAAGTGATTTTCAACTTGGAAGTTCTTAACTAGTACTCGCACAAAGATTAAAGAAAGTATTATTTGTATTTTCTCGTAAATTTAATATTCATCATCAAGAAGGTCATCAGTTTGAGAAACTCTATTGGCAAATGAGATTTTCTGCTATATGTTAGCTATAAAGATCGGTCCTCTATCAGTCTTGCTCTAAATAGTATTATCGTTCCCTTGAGGGCAACAAAGAGCATTTTCTACTCCAAGGCCCGACATGACAATCTTTGATACGACAACTGTCACGCCCTAAGGAATACTTTAATCGTGGCAGTTCGCCGTATACAATATTAAAGTCTAAGAATGACTTCGTTAGTCACGCAAAAACTTTCATATCATGCACAAGGCGTACAACACATCAAAGGAAATGTATCGGGGTAATGCAATTTACTTTGATTATAATTGAATAATAAGGTAAGAAGAATACTTAACATAAAACGTAACCAAGGTCAATTACAATCCTTAGAGGCATGCCCTTACTAATGTCTTTAGAACTATACAAACACACTTCCTAAAAATCTCCAAACATTAACATATCATATATAACTCATAAAGAAATTACATGAAGGTAAATCCATCTTATGGTTCTACTTCTTCCACAAGAGCTCAAAGATTCGCGAACGATTTCCTTAATATTCCAATCCTTGATCGTAACCGCAAACATACATGTTTCAACAAAAGCCTATGGGGGTGTAAGCTGGTAACGAGCTTAGTAAGTTATTCCTTTTCATTCGCACTGTGATTTCAATCAAGTTTATTAATTTTCACGTATATGCTATGCAACAAACACATAATTACATAAATATATATTGTTATCCGTAAACTATATATAGAACAGATTTATCCTTCCGTATCGAAGGTTGGGGAATTTAGGTACAGAGATCCTTGCTATCTTTAGTACTAGACCCCAAGCACTCTACTCTCAGCGATCGATCGGCACAACTCATCCTTGGGATGTATCCTCGATATACCTTAGTTCCTAAGAATGAGCATGACCTCTGCCCCTTTCGATTCCTCGCGTAGGAGTAGTAGTCCTTATGATGTGACTCAACGGATGCAAAGCGTGTCCATTTAATTTATATCAAGGCCGAGTACAATTGTGGTAAACTTAAAGATGATCAAACAATCATCATACACACATAAGTAACATGTAATATTAACGATATACTTAAACAATCATTTGTGGATTCCGATATGCTTAGCATTTATTGTCACACATACATAAAGACATATACATATAAACCCATATCCCATAGATGTAGCATTTTTTCTTGTACCTATAGATCTAGTGCAATTATCTACAAGCATACGTAAGGTAACAAAATTTAGAGAGAGAACTTACTCGTCTATATTACAATCTTCTTAGTCGTAATAGTCCTCATGAACGGAAATCCCATATTTTTCGTTACCTAGACAAAAGAAATACCCGGGATGAGTATTCTATAGAAGTTCTACTTAAATTTTCTAACTCTATTTGTTTATTTTCGTCAAAATTCGTATTATGTGAAATCTTAACTTAAAATGACTATAATTTGCTTATTTTAATTCGAAATTTCGCATATAAGATATCATTTTCTACCTATTTGAAAAGATTAATCTATTTCTAAGGTTATTTTTAACATTTAAAGTCATTTGGATTGGAAAATGGGTCGATACAGCTTTAACACAAAAATTCCAGCCTTAATTTGTAATTTTTTTTTTAATTTTATTTCATCCAAAATTCTATAACAAACACATAAATATTTATATAGTTGGAAAATCCTTTTAATATATACATAGGCTCATATTATATGCATGATTCTAGCGATGTTGTCTTAGAACTAGAATTTGTAAACAATTTTTATGAAGATAGAGTTTAGTGAAGTGTCAGTCTTTGACTTGTAATTTAAATTGCTATTTTGTAAATATATGATTTGATTAACAAGAAAAATCATACTTCAATATATGTATTTCCTAAAGGTCTTATATTTGTTTTCAAATTCTTGCTTAACAATTTATTTTATATAACATGGTTTTGTGACAAAAACCCGAGTTTAGTTTTCTTTAAAAGAATTTCTTAAGTTTTATTCTTTCAATAAAATTTTAATTCTTAGATTTGTAAATGTGAAAATCAATTTAAAGAAATTCATGTTTCCATAGTTAGTTTGAGTTTATGAATATTTTATATTTATATTAAACTTCTTTTAACTAATTATTTTTTGAAACATGAACTTTTATGTGGTTGTGAGGAAAAATCATCCTCAATTGTATAAAAACTTTTAAAGTTTTGACTTATGAGGAAAATAGCTTGTTTTAGATTTTTATTCTCATAATAACTCTTTTATAAATCCATAATTTTTCAATACATGGACCTTTATTGAAAAAATCGTATTATTTGTATTTCCTTAATTTGATAAAAGAAAAATGGATTTTTACTTCATAAAACTTAGCTCTTTAGATTGCACCTGATTTATTCCTAAGTGGATTTTTTAACTAGTGCGTTAATTTTACACTTGACTAAGAAAAGTTGTTTGGTTCTTAGTTTTGTTAAAATGTTGATAACAACCTTATAAATAAGTTTTCAAGAAAAATTTGTATATAAAAAATTATCAACCTTAAGGTTTTAGATGAAAATTTTATTTTGGTAATTTAAAAAGAGATTAGAGATCTACTCAGTTAAAATTTGAAAAGGTCATAATAACAACACTAAAATCTATGATGAACTTATCTAAAACTTTTGAAAAGAATTGTGTTAAAATATAAATATAAGTTTTAATGGGAATTTTTCCTAAGTAACAAATATCATTTTATTATAAAGAGCTTAATTTTATTTTCTTTATTAGAAAGAAATTCTTTTATTTTATTAATACAACAAGAAGATCATGCATTGATGTGATCTTATAGTTAAGTATCATGAGCAAAAATAATTCATATAAAAGATATAAGACATGGAAATCAAATAAGCACATAATAAAGGCTAAGTATTGGGAAGTTTTAGCTTGTTTCAAGACTTCTTAGACTTAGACATGAGCAAGTCCTTTAAGAAAACAAGAAAACAATTAAGAAAATCATGGGAATCTTAAATTTATTTCAAGGCTTCCCAGACTTAGATTAATGGACAAGTCCAAAAGAAAGAAGAAAAATTGTTTTGACTTGATGAGGACAAGTGTAAGACTAGAAAGACTATCTTAATGAAATTGCATGAAATAGATAAATAAATTGCAAGAAAGAAAGAAATAAATAAATTGCATAAGCATAAATAAAAGTTATGTTAGTGAACATATATACTCTAAGAAATATATATGTATATATATACATAAATATAGTTAATAACATATATAGATTAGATTATAAGCATGAATAATATAACATAATAATGTAATAAAATATTGCATGAAAAAGAACAAAATATTAACATATTGTTGCTTCTTTACTACCCATGGGTTCAAGAAACACACACTATGGTCATGTTAAGTTACATCACATGAAGAATATTTACAAATATTTACCTAAGGTTATGTGAAGATGGAGGGGAAAAAAAAAGAGAGCTTTGATAGTTGTATAGAAATGGTGATGGTGTAGGAAGAACAGAGAGTTGGGAAGAAATTCTTGGGAGAGAAAAAAGTAGAGAGAGACGTTGAGAAATGATTTTAATAGAGTTTTGTTATGGTAAAAGAAAAGTGTGTAAGAAGTGAAAGAGAGAAGATATATTTATAAATAAATGTAGAGGGAATTTAGAGAAATAAAAATAAATGGAAAAGAAATAAAATATGGGGGGAGAGAGAGAATGGTGGCTGACCATATGAAGGAGAGGAGAGAGAGAGTGAAAAAAAAATTAGTAAAGAAAAGTAAGTAAAGTGTAAGAGAAGTTAAGTAAAAAGTAATATTGATAATATAAATGTAAGAAATAGGTTTATAGGTTGTAAGAAAAAATAGAGATAGTTGAATAGTAATGAATAGTAGAAATAGTACAATGAATAGTTGACTAGATAAATAAAATACCGGTAGTATAAAAATACGCGAAACGGAATATATAAGATATTTTTAGATTCTAAAAAATTCTAAAACTGATATTTTTGGAATCCTCGTATTATTACAACTCTAACGGTATTATCGGAATATTTTTACTACTCTAAGCCCCATGATACTTTTTTTAGAACCAATCCTGTTCAGGTTTTAAACGAACTAAATTTCGATGAATATGATATTTTAAGCTTCATTATATTATTATGGATTATAACCTATTATTAACTTAATTTTATTTTTTAAGGGTTTAGAATGTGGGATTGTCGGATCTACATTTACTAGAGTTTGTTATTGTTCTAGATTGACTTTAGAGTTCCAGTTTGACTTCTGGCTTTTTGATTTATTCATAAGATCATAAAATTTTGGGATTTTTGATCGTATTATTTTTTTTTGGTTCAAATTTTATGTTTTACTTTATTTTTATGATTTATTTAATATTTTTCAATTCCTGGGATTGTTTAACCGAATCTAGGGTTATGGGTTGACTTTCAATATTAATTGAAATTCTTGATCCAAAAATTAACCCAAGGATCTAAGGTTTTATACTTTTGTCACCAAATATTCGCTTGGATATGTTGTCTCGATTTTTATGTTAGGTGTCAGATAGGTTGTTTGTTTAGCATATAGATTTTGAGTTGAACGATTATTGAGTTTTCCATCTTGTTTTTGAAGGTTCTCATTCTTTTAAGGTTAAGGAATTTCGTATTTGATCTTATTTAGAGTTTGATTTTATTTTGAATCGGTTTTTAAGATTTTATATTGGTATTTAATTCGAAGATTATTTCCTAAGAGTTATGAAAAATTTCAGGGTTTTACAATAACTGTGAAAATATGAGATCACTAGAGAAATATATTGTATGGGAAATCAGTAACGGTGTTTGATCGAGTAGTGGCGGTCGACAGTTCGAAGGTCAGCAACTAGATCCCAGCATTGATGTCATGGTTTGATATTTTATGCAATTTTTCATTGTATTTATTCCTATTTTTCTATGACATCCTTGATACTTGATGGTAGATAAGGTTTCATAATTAGCTGTCTATAGTGTTAGTTTTAGTTTCTATTTTCTAATTTAGGTTATGTTTTTTTAAGGAAAAAGAAGTGGGCTTTTTTTTTTTTCCCCTCTCTTTATATGTATATATATATATATATATATATAAAATATCAGATGTGCTTTCTTGTTAAAAAGTTTTCTCTTACACTCTGTTCTTATCAATCACCATTATGATTGTGGTGAACTTAGATCTTTAGATTACTAAACGTTGTAATTATAGTCTATAAATCCTTTTTCTTCCTGTATTATTTCTTTGATTGCAAGTCGTATTAACGTTAAACTTAATCATCTTTAGTACAATTTTAAACCTGGGGAGTAACATATTATCAATCGCTCATATCCTTAAATATAATTTGTTCGATAAACAGAACCTGCAAATGATTTCTTTCTATTATTGAATATATAGAAAAACCCTAATGCACCTCTTCCAATATTGCAACATGCATAAGAACCTAAATTAATTATTCGCAACGTCAATATTGATCCATTCCATTCTAACTCGAAATCTACTTTTTATCAAAGAGGGGGTTTGACAAAGGGCTTAACTATGTTTGTGTGCTTTGTACGGTAATTCTCTTGTTTGAATTTGTGAGGTTGGCTAATGTAGGTTTAATTGCTATTGCGGTCGATTGGTCGGCTTATGGAGAATTATGGAGTTGAACTTATTGATTGGTGTCGGGGTTGATTTGGTTTAATTGATCAAATTGGTTGAGTTACTATTATTTGATTAAATTGAGTGATTTGAGTGGGTGGGGAAGGAGAAATGATTTGATCTCTTTATCGTATCTAAGAATGAATTTATGAATTCCAAATCTCTATTGGACACTTACATGTAGTTAGTAAAAGGAATGTCCCCTTATATAAATATGGATTTCAGACAATCATGATTTAGATGTGAATGAGTCGAATCATTGATCCATCGATTTATGAGTGAACTATTTCTACTGGAATTGTGAAAGATGTTCCACTAAAAATATTGTTGTTATTACTTTAGCTCTTATTCCTCCAAAAGTAGATCTTGCTTTAATAGCTCTAAATAAATTAGATGTATGCAATAAGATATAAGACTTCTTATTTCACACCAACAAAAGCACTTTTTCTTCCATTCATATAGGAGATTTTACTTGTAAAAGAAAATGTTACGATTTAATGGTATCAAATCCATAACCACGGATTCTAATGTATCAAGTCTTATAATACTTACCTCAAGAATTTACACCAGCTTGAATTATGAAACCACCACCAAGAACGTCAAATGTTGTGTAAGGAAAATTGAAAGGAGGTAGCGTAGGAGGTTAAGGTTAAACCAAAATATAATTGTGAAATGAGTTGCAATGACTATTGATTTTGAAAAAATGAAAAATAGAGAAAGAGAATAGAGCAATAAAGGTTCTGTAAAGAATATAAAGATTAGGGTTTTAGGGTCTGTTGAAGATGCAGCTGAGGAGATTATAATTTTTGAAAAGACTAAAGTTGTGCAGAAGATAGAATTGACTCATGATGTAAGTGATTTTACATTAGTAATAAAAAAAAAAAAAAACCTACTTTAGCAAATTGAGTCAAATTCAGGACAAAGAAAATTTATTCCATGCTCAGTATTTGGTCTAAGATTTATACATAGAGATAGTAGTATCAATATCATACCTAAAACTTCATTAGAATTATGAGATTACAAAAAAATTGTGCATGTAAAACCTTACTATCTATATTGATTCTATAACCAAGGGTCATGCATGTCTATGCGCATGTGCTTATCCCTTTTTTGATTGTTAAAACTCAAAAGTACTAATAAATTTATTTGTGACATAGTTTACTTGGATCCTATACTTTCTTCTAAGGAGACTCGGCTATATGATAAATGTGCATTGGACGATAGGTATAAAAAAAATTATTCCATAAAGAAAGAGTTTTTTTTTTTTCATCAAGAAGAAAAGGGACAAAAGGAGATTGCTCATACATATTAAGATATAATAGTTTAAAAGGAAGTGGGAACTTATTGTAATGTCAAGAAGGATTTGATCACAACAAAAGTCAAATACAAGGCCAAAATGTTTTAGACTTAAAGCAATATAGACAATGGATTTGAAGGTAAATCATCGCTTGTGAGTGGTAATGATAGGGATATGAGTCTAGGACATGGCAAACAAGGATATATGGCATCATTTAAGAGGTTTAGAGGACAACCAAGAAGTCATATAGAGAAACTAGTTGATAAATCAAGTGGTTGATTGGTTGGTGGTTAACTAACTATGGTTGGTAAATGTGGTAAATATAATATGCAAGCACGAGTTCAAAAAGATTCATCTGTAGCCGACCTAAACATAAACATTTTAAACAATATGGAAATATGAAAACACATTGCATACGAATCTAGAAATGCAGGGCACAATAAGTTTCACGGGCTGCCTAAGTATGAGTACGCAAGCATACGAGCAATATGTAGGCTTCTTGTTATTCTTCTTGTTTTGAGTTAATGTTGAAATAATATTTAATTAATTGTCTTTCAACAAACATATCACAAACTATATATACATATATATATATATATATATTTTCAATCCAACTTTATATCAATTTCTTAACAAAGTGCGTAAGTATTATTAATTTTTTGATAATATGCTTCAATGTTGTTTTGAAGTAATTTTCAATTTATTTTTTTAATTTTTAATTTTGTAGGAAATGACACACATCAATTTATAAACCATGTTTGGACTTAATTATCTTTCCTTCAACTCATTTATACAAACTTTTCTTATGATAGCAATTTTCTTATGAGTAAATTGTACTAAAAGGAATTAACTTTTGGGGGTAAGTTCGAATAATGTATCAATATTTTAAGTAATTAAAAAAGAAATTTATATTATACAAAGTGGTACAAATAAGTTATTAATGTTTTAAGTAGTTATAAAAAGAGATCGATGTTTTTAGTGTGTAATGAATAAATACAAAAAATGGGTCCTTATTTGCATTATATAAAATATCGATTAATTTTTTAAACCACTTAAAAAGCTAATACTTTATTTGCATCACTTTGTACAAAATTGATTCCATTTTTGACAACTTAAAACATTGATACCTTATTTGAATTTACTCTCAAATACTAATAACTTTAGATATAATTTACCTATTTCCTTAATAGCTCAAATAGTTAATTTTAACTTTTTTCAATAAATTTTTTAGTATAATTTCAAAGTGGCTTTAAAAATATTTTGGGATAAGTCTTACAATGTGTTCATCGTCTTTTTTTTTTTTTTTTGCAAACCAAGCCTCTCTTTTATCATACCTAACCAATTAAGTAAGTTAATTTTTAATAATTTACATATTCACTTTGCCTTTTAGTTTCCATGACAATTCTTTATGAGATAATCTAATTTCGAGAACACAGATTGAAAGCAAAACCAATTTTTTTTTTTTTTTTTCTAATCCACAAAAATTATTATTTTCCTTTCTTCATTTTCGACAGCATATTGTACACAACAAAGAAATCCTTCACAATATTAAGTTAATCTTCCTTTACTTCCTTTTTCATTTATGTATTATTTGGAGACATTGAGTCTACCATTTAGAGTCACAAAAAACACGTAAATTTGGTCTCATTATTTTCTTTGTACAACGTCTCTCTAGTATTGAGGCACACAAATGGGGTTTGAGAACTTGCCTACCTAGGCTAAGAGCTAACTCAAATGAGACCATCGAAATTAGAGATACCAAAACATCCGTTTTAGTGGAGATTGTATTAGCATCATGTTTACTTTAGTTGACCACCAAGTAAGAACATCAAATTTTCCTTCATCCTCATTAGCTTGTTGCACTTGTATACCAGTAATTCACTTTAAGCTTTTGAGCTCGAATCAGTAGGGGTGGGCACATATCGGTTTGGTTTGGTTATTCCTAAAACCAAACTAAACCATAATTTATAGTTTTTTTTTTCGAATCCCGAAACTAAACTATTAAGTAACAGTTTAGTTCGGATTATAAATTTTCTAAACCATTAAATAACGGTTTGGTTCGGTTTGAATTATAGATTAAATATAAATTTTAACTAAAAATTTTCTTTGTTATAGTTTTTTTATATTTGTGCAGATACTTAAATATTTATATCACTTTACAAAGTTTATATTACGAACCACAACAAAATATTTTATGAATTCATCATAGTTTTAATATATAGTTCTTTATAAAATCAGTTATCCACTAATAAATTACATTCACTAACCAATACATTGTAAGTCATAATTTATAATTTTTAATAGAACCATCAATTCAATCATCTACCAATAAATTTAGTAAAAATAAAAAATCATCTATCAATAAAATTTATCAACGAATAAAATGATCTACTGACAAAATACATTAAACAATTAATACATAATTAGATTTTATAGCTAAATAAATAAACTTCATACTTTATAAAGTTAAAAACTATTAAAAAATAATAGTTCATCATCAACAAAAAAATATATATCATGAGCCTAAAAAACAAATTTAAAAATAAAAAAGTTTATTTTAATCAATGTTAACCAAATAATAGATATCATATGAAATCATATGAACATATATGACATTTAATCAATTTAAATAAAAAAAAATGTAAAGTTATAATTTACAAGTAAAATATTATTATATTTTTCTAAAATAGTTTGGTTCAATTTTATGGATTAGTTTGGTTTACCTTCTAAAAAAAACATAAATTTATGGATTGGTTCGAATTGAAAATTTTTTAAAACAAATTGTTAAAAAAAACCATATTTTCGATTTGGTTTTGTTTGGTTATGGATTGATTTAGTTCGGTTGGTTTTTTTACTCGCCCCTAAGAATCACTACCACTCATGATATCTTGGCTTCTTTACATAATTTGTCTACCATTTTTGGAAGACGAGGCATGTATATGGTTAAATGACTGTTGAAGCATGATGCTTAGAATAACCATTGCATTATTTCCTTGTGAAACCAATACAAAGCTTTAAGCAAATTCTATGCCTCATCATCAATCATAGCAATTTCCTCTACAATGATTTTTTGTTAAACTGAATTATCTTATATGTGATTTTGATGAGAACAAACACGTATGTAAAAGTTTTTACAAACGCACTCCACTTCTAAGATTAATGATATGTAAGGATATATATATCTTTTGAACTTGTATGTTCAATGTGGATTTTGATGAAAAAAATATGACACACAATTAACTCTTCAATTATTGCAAACTGCACTTAATTAGTCATATATGTGTGTGTGTGTTATGCATCTTTGTGGAGTTTTTGCAGGTTTTTAGGAAGAACAGTATCAGTCGAGAACTAGCCAATTTCACTCATTAAGGCGTGATAAACTCAAGACTAAAGCTCGACAAGTTCAAATATGTAGATACAGTGGTTAACGGGCTAGTTGAGGGCTTGACAGATCCACCGGTCAGTGTAATAACCCAAATTCATACGATTTAGAAATAATAATCATTCAGAAAATAATGTAAAATTATTGAAAAATTTATAAGAAAAGTCATGAAAGATATTCTAAATTTCTTGCGATTTAAATATATTGAAATTTAAATAATTTGATGATTGTATAAAAATTTGAATTATTATGTTTTGAGATAAAATTTTATGAAAATAACAAGGACGGTATTAAGATATATATATATATATATATATAGATTTAAATAAATGGAAATGAGTTTCAAACTAGTAATAATAATAACCAAAGTTATAAAACAAAACATTAAGGATAATTAAAGAAATGAACTATTAATAAATAAATAATGGTTTTTTCGATAATTTAGAATTGCAATGAAAGTGGAAACAATATCAAATTTCAATATAAATTAATTGGAATAAAACAATGAAAAGTGAGTGGGAGAATAAAATCTTAAAACGATCAAAAGCCTTTGAATCATGAAAACTAAAGTTAATTTATTGTTAGCTACCAATGGATGATTAATCTTGAAGTTGATTATGGTGTAATTAATAATTGAGTTTAGATTATCACGCCCTGAAGGGTACCCTAAACGTGGAAGCCCGCTACATATAATATCAAGACTTAAGAATGACCTCCTTAGTTATGCGAAAGTCTTAGTATTACATGTAAGGCATCTAGCATGGTAATAGGCAATGCTTTTGCGAAGTGTGGTCTAAGCAAGTAAAAATGAACATACAAGAATCCAGAAATAAAATAGATCATAATATTAATAACCAAAGGTTTATTACATGATTCTTAGGGGCATACCCCCACTAAATCCCAAAGATCGAAATAGCTAATAGTCTATATAATATTTTAATACTACATCAAGATTTCAAAGGAATTCTAATCTAATTCTTCAAGTAGACTTCCTTCAAAAGCTCCAAAAGAAAACTTACGCGGATATTAGGAGACCTCAGGTACAAAAACAGGTGTTCCTGAGAATGCAAATATCTATAGGGGCGTAAGCTTACGGGTATAATGAGTAAATCCCAAAATTTCATACTTGAAGTAAATATCAACCAAGTTTATTAGGCAAGCAAATGGGCTGCAACAAACACATGAGCATACAAGACATATGACTTTATGAGAATCATATGTTGAATGAATTTGCCCTTCATTCGGGGTTAGGTATTCCGGCCAATTACAGCCACAACTCGTTTAAAACATTTTTATAGATCTTACCGGCTCCTATACGCCATAAAAGACATATAGTTATTACAGGCTCCTACTAGCCACCAATTTATGTAGTTCCTACCGGCTTCTACTCGCCACCTACATGATATATCGGTTATGCCTGCCACCACTATCATACACTTGTCCCACTAATTGTATAATAGCGAATGCAATGTGACTTAACATATGAAGTGCATGGATAAATTCTTAATTAAAGTCTAGTTGTCTATATTTTAATTTCTTTTCAAGTGAGCAACCAATTTCAAATACTTTAATGTAATAATACACATATAACTTTATTATAAGCAATTCATGCTTCGATATACTTAATATTATTTCAACATTTTATCATACAACTTCCATTTTATCTTGCCTAAATTCTAATGCAACTAAATTTACAAGCACAATCATAAGTATAAGAAATAAAGGGGAGTAACTCACTCAGCCATGATGAACTTTTTCCTGATGGATGAATCGATCGAGAATTCCACTAATTGTAATAATCCTCCGGATATGTACACTCCTCTTCAGGATCACCTAATCAAGAAGAATACTCTTAATGAGTATTTCTTGTTGATTCTATGGTACTTTTCAAAAACTATGTCATAAGATCGTTAAAATTCGTATAGAGGAAAATTCCAACTTAAAATGGCCATAACTTGATCATTTTAACTTAGAATTGCATATATAAGATACCGTTTTCTACCTATTCGAAAAGATCTATCCAATTATAAAATTAATTTCATCATAATAAGTCATTTGAGCTCCGAAATAGTGGTGATCAGATTCTCCATGAATTTTACAAAACTTAACTTTACTTCTTTTCAATAAAACTTGTATCAAAGATATAGATATTATAATGGTTTTGAAAGATCTTTGAAAAGTGTATATATATATATATATATATATATTCATTGACTCATATTAAATGCATGAAATTTAATGAAGTTGTCTCAACCATAATTTTTTTTATAAAAGTAAAGTCTTCTAAAAATCTTTGGAAAAGTAAAAACTTTTAGCTTGCTAGAAAATTTCTCAAGTTATTTTAAATGAGTATTTTCTTTTCCTTAATTCCATCTTATTAATCTTTTTAAATTTTAAAAGAATGATTTTTTTTTCTAAACTCCTTATAGTTTAGTTTCTAATACTTGTTGAAAGTAGTAATGATTCTATATTTAAAGAAATGATTTCCTAAGTTGTTCATTAATCTTGTTCCTTAAGATCATTCTATTTTTATGAAAGGAAATTTCTTTGGTGTTTAACAAAATAGTCTATTTGAAATTCAAAGTATTGATGAAAAGTGAAGTTTAGTAAAACTTTTATTTAATCAAGAATTCCTTTCCATTTTATAACTTTGTAAAGTGTATGTATGTTTATTGAAAAAAATTTCCTATGTTCTTAAAATTTATAATGAACTCCTCTAGATTTCTAGAAAAGATTTGTTGAGATAAATTCCTAAGTTTTTACGAAAAATTACTTCCTTCATAACAACATTTATTTTTAGAGAAGAACTTCTATTTTAATAAAACTTTTCCTTCTTTATCTTATTAAGACAAAATCAATATGTTTATGCATAGTCATGAATATAAAATTATGAAAACATAAGAAAGTCATAATAAGTAATAAAATAAGCAAGTAAAGAAATATGTCAAGTATTGGGAACCTTAGTTTTATCAAGGTATTCCGGGACTAAGAATAGACTAGTCCCAAAAGAAATAAGAAAAAGAAAGCAAATATTGTTTTAACTTGATGAGGACAAATCTAAGACTAGAGACTGGTCTTAAAATAACATGAAATAAATAAATAAATTGTATAACTTGGAAGTAAATAAATAAAAATGAGCTTATATGCTCTAAAGATTATATATAAGTACATAATTATATCTAGTTACATATATATAAGAGATTAACATAAAATCAATAATAATATGAGCAAAAGTAAAATAACAACATAGAAATATATGAATACATATTCATGAACAAGAAAATACATGAACATAGTGTAGCTTCCATAACATTAAGTTTAAGAAACTCACATCATAGTTATGTAAAGTTACATGACATGGTAAGAAAGTTTTAAAGAAAATTCTTACCTAAAGTAAGAATTGTGATAGTGTTTGTAGTATGAGAGGGTTTTGAGAGGGTTTTGGAATAGTAATTGAGAGGGGAATTGGAAAGAGTTTTGGGAGTGAAATTTGTGATTAGAAGATGTGTGAATGAAGTGAAAGAGGAGGGGTGTATTTATAGAAAAATGGGGAGGGATTTTTGAGTTATTTAATTAAAGAAAAATTGAAAAAAATATGAGGAAGAGAGAGAGGGATGTGCGCTGGCCAAGGAGAGAGAAGAGAGAGGGAGAAGTAATTTTTGGATTTTTGTGTATTAAAAGTAATAATATGTAAGGTAGATATGATATAAAGTTATGAGAAAGTTAAAAAGTAAAGATAATTAGTTATGGTATTGTAAGAGTAGGTGTTAGAAAAAGTAGAGATAAAAGAATATTATAGAATAGTAGTAAATAGTGTAATGTAAAGTAGATGTGACTAGTAAAATATTGGTTTTTTAGTTATCGAAAAATTATAAAACTGATATTTTTGAAATTCTTCTATTAAATTGGTCCTAATGGTGTTATCGGAATATTTTTATTATTCTAGGCTCCAGGACATGCTTTTTGAGAACTGATCTCATTTGAGTCCGAAGGACACTCGAAATTCGTGAATGTAATATTTTTATGTTTTCTCAAGTTATTACGAACAGTTATCACTATTTAGCTTAACTTCGTTTTCTAGGGTTAAAGAATACAAGAATGCCGGATCTAAATTCTAGAGTTTGTACTAGACTTTTGTTAACCTTTAGGGTTCTGGTTGACTTTTAATTCTAAGATCAAACCGAAAATTTTAGAAGTTTGCAATGATAGTTTAATTAAAACAAGTAATGTGAATTATAGGTTATAAATGGATAGATTGATATAATCAATTAGTAATAGGCTTAATTGAAATTGAGATTCCAAATACTCCTTTTTAATCTTCTATTTACTTCAATTATCCATTTCATGAACCAAATTTCTTAAATCTCTTTTAGTTAACAAATTTGAACTCTATTTCTTTCAACTGGTCTAATTACTTTGATTATATTTTTATCAAACCACATTAAACTATTTTATCATCTGATTTTAATTTGGATATCCATTGCTCTTGATCTATAAATGATCTAAGATTTTCATGAGCTTGATATTTAGATTTCTAAAATACTCTAAGGTAGTCTCTATAATTTAAATTCTATCCTTTAATTTTCATGAATTTTGATATTACCTGCTTATCTAAAAATATTAGTTCATAAGCTCAAACTTAACTAAATATCAATTCTACAAAATTGAACTTTTAAACTTGGTTTGCAATTCAAGTTAATGATATTACTTATTTATATTCTAAAATCTTCTTCTAATTATTTTTAATGCTCAAGATAATGATATGACAAGTTTAAATCAAGGTCCTTAATCCTTAATTAGTCTTCTTCTTATCCTATTTAACCCTCATCTGTTACAAGGAACAGTACGAGGATCAGAAGCTGTCCTTAGAAATTCGTGGATTATATTTGTACATCAAACCAATGATAGATCAGTTACAAGACTAGTTATAATCTATTAGTAGCATAGCTAACAAAGATTAGTTGTAACAAGTACAGATCAGTTGCACAAATACCAAATACAATTGTAAAACAACTAAATAGCAAGTATAAATACAAAGTAAGGGAAAAGGGAGACTTATTCCCCCTTATCGATCATATTGGTGCTTTGTGGAGTCTGCTGTTACTCGAAAACAACTCATTCACTTTTCATATCCTGTAAACAAACAGATCACGAAACCAAATTAGTTAGGGTTTCGTATATTCAGAGAGGGAATAGAGAGGAACACTTTAACGAGAGTAAAACAAACACGAGAGTGAGTGTATGCAACAAATATACAAACTGAGATAATATTCTATACAAGGAACGAGAGAAAGTAAAGGGGAAGCAGAGAGTGTACAGAAGAAATTAAGGTTCATTCTTACTCAGAGAGAGTAGGAAAATTCAAGAGAGGAGAGTTAGTAGGAAGAGAATTACCATTTAGGGTTGTGAGTCAGGTGGGCTGGGCTTGTAGCAATAGGGAGGTAACATCCTCTATCTCCTCTTGGTTGCCACTCCTCTTCTTTCTTTCTTCTTTTTTCCTTTACGTTTTTCTTCTTTTTTCATCTTCTCTTCTTATCTCTCAATTCCATTAACAAATCTCAATTCTAAGAAGTCTTTAAGAGAGATTAAACTAGGAAGGAATTTAGGAAGTGATGAATATGCTAGAGGAAGCGTCATCAACCTTGTAGTAGTGGTTACGATGCAGAAAAGGAAATTGAAAATTCATCAACCATGTGAGTATGATGTTATCTTTTGTTTTTAGTTGTTATGATTGTTGTTATATGATGATTTAATGTTAGTTATGAGTAAAGCTTGAGTATGAACTTGTAAATTTGTGATATATAAGTATATGCTAGAAATTAAGCTTGATTAAGTATGTGTGGATCAAAGGAATTGATGATATGAATTGATTAAATGAGAAGAAGAAATATGAGTAGAAGTGTCATAGGTTATATTACCGAGTTAATATGGTGTTGGGAATGGTGTTTGATGATTAAATCATGTAGAAAAATGGCTTGAAGAAGTAAAAGAAGAATAGGGGATGCATTTCTAGGCTGGCACACCCCTCACCACGGGCCGTGGCAGGGGGCGTGGTAGCCACTGTGCCCCACTGCTGAGCCACCATGAGGTGGTAGCAAGGGGCATGGTAGCCACCACGGGGTGGTAGCAAAGGGTGTGGTGGCCTCTTCCTCCTTTCCAATTTCCACATGCTCCTTAATATAGGGCGTGGTGATCACTACCACCCTTGGCACGACCTGTATGGATCCAAAACTGCTTTGTTCTTCTTTCCTTTGTCATGTTAACTTGATTTTATCATGATTTCATCTTCCTAACTTGGATTAAAGTGATTTTAAATGCTATGAAAAGTTTAGAAAGAATCCTATAATTGTTATGTTGTAAGTTCTAGGAAACTCTAGAAATAACAAAGCTTAAATTGGATTTGTTTCATTAGTTGTGTATAAGTGGTTAAGCTTAATAATGTCATGATTTTTCAAGACCACTAGAGTAAGGAGTTAATATAACAAGTATAGACTTCTTAGACATAAAATGAACTTAGTTAATAAATCTAAGCCTCACTTGGCTTAATCTAGTTTAGTAACTAAATGAGACTTAATATAGTCTATACATATCAAATGAATGAGTTTATGGACTTGATTAACATGATTCTTAGAAATGAAATGAAATAGTAATATAACTAGAATTAGTTGATTCAATAAGCTCCACTAAGATTGTTGAGAAATGAGTGCTTTGTATATGAATAAATGTTTGTTTTGGTGTTATTTTCTCTTCTATAGCATTTAGTCAACTTTCTATTCTTGTTTGGATTTTATATGAAGGATGATGATGATTTGGTGATGATGCTAATGTTGTTGATGAATGGATGGTTGTTGGGGGTGATACCTTGGTCTTCCTAGAGAATAGTTAAGACTTAGCTTGGATGCGAGGTGGGTAGCAACAATCTCATCACCTTGCTTGTGTTTGTATTATAGTTATACATAAGCTAATATTGATATAATTGAATATGCATGGGGTTGGGGATTTGTTTGCTATTTGGTGATTGAATTGAGTGATAACCTTTACTTTGTGTGAATTGTGCATTAAGAATTGTTGAGTATCTAACTACTATGATATAAATCTTAATTGACCGTAAATGAGTTGGTCATGCATTGCATCACATCACATTTGCATTGGTCGGGTTTCACGTCACATATTAATATTTCGATTCTATAGTAGTGCATGTTGGGACTAATGGGTCTGCTTGTTGGGTACTTGTAGGGTTGTCAGCTTTGCGAGAACTAAGCAAACATCGAAGAACGTCGCCCGTGTCGGAGTTGGCTTAAGGGATTAATACTTAAGGAAGGTTCTGTGGTCTAAGGAAGTGGGCCGTTCTCCAAAAGACTGCTTGTGTCCTGTGGGGCTCTGGTATAGACTATTCCCCTAGGCAGGTTAGGTGAGGAGACAGGCTTAAAAAGAAAATTGATTGATGAAGCAAATGTTTCGGTTCTATGCACAAAATTATTTCAAGAAGAAGTCCTCACTCCTTATTCTTGTTTAGGGAGTAGATAGAGGCTATGTTTCAATAAAATGAGTTTCAAAGAAAATGCTCCATCCTTAGCTAAGTCTAAGGAGAAGTTAGAGGTTAATTTTCAATAAAAAAGTATTTATAATCAAATCTTCCTTCCTTAGTGATATCTAAGGGGCAGTTGACGGTTATATCTATAGTATAAAGAAATGATTTTTTGTGCTAAGAAAGGTATGAGCTGAAAGCTCAAGTTGAGTATGCACCCCTTCCTTAGTTCACAGTTCTCCTGAGTGTGAATGGCCTATATTCAATCCTTCAACCCCCAAAAGAGGGCGTAAATCTCCATTGTTTTGGATTTCGGTCATCCAAACTGTGCATATCATATGGTTGAGTGAGCATTACATATGTTTGTTAAACAAAACTTGTTTGAAATTTGATTATGTTTTGATTTGATTTTTTAATCCACCGAGCTATGTTTGAGCTCACATCCCTACAATGTTATTGCATGAATAGCTGAGGCTTTGGTTTGGGGATAGATCGGTATGGAGAAGAACCCTTGATGACAGAAGACAATGTGTTATGACAAATAGATAGACAATATAGTTTGTTTAGATTTTGTTTCTTGCATAATATAAGCTTTGTTTATGGATTAGAAATGTAACGTTGTACTTTCAACTTTGTAAAATGTAGATGTTTTACTCTATTTTACTTTTTGGTAGGGGATACCCACTCTCTGCGGTTCTGGTGGACTGTAGAAAATCAGATTTCCTTTATTTATCACAAATATTATTTCATATTAGATGTTTAAATAGTAATTATCCAGATAGAGTCTTATAAATTCTGAATTGCAAGAAAATTCTCATATTACGGGTGTACACGTGATATGATATTTTCAGGTTATCCGTTTAGGCCCGTTTTTAGGGTGTGACAGTCAGGGCACGACAAGTTCAAGACCAAGACTCGACAAGTTCAAAGTTAAACAACTCCGATCGACGGTCATATCAAGGGCTTGACACGTTAAAGCATTAAGGCACGATAGTTTGATTTTAAGGCTCAGTGGAGTAAAGACGTGTTGAGGGCAAATTTGAGGCATGACACTTTGATGCACGATGAGTCTTTAAGGCACAACAGCCTAAATATTGGAGCTGATGTGACAAAAAGAGCCGTTAAATTGCATTTAATATTTGGTGACTTAAAGACGTTATCTCTAATGGAAATATTTGAATGCTATATTTATATATTATATCCTAATGAGATTAAAAAATAGAGAAGTATGCCAAAGTGCGAAAGAGCTTTTATTTGTGAACTAACAGATTATTAATTTTCTTATTCTCTTGTTCATTAAATTTGCAAAATCTACAAAGAGAGAGAAAAACATTCTAGTGTTGTGTTCTTACACTTGTAATCTCTTAAAGAGCATCTAGAGTGAGAAAGGAAATATTTTATTTCCTATGTATTGTAAAGCATTGTAATTGCTCAGCTTGAGCATATATATATTTTTTTTGTTGTGTGTGTGGTTTGTTTGTTGTGAGTATAGAAATCGCATCAGTGAGTCGGTTTAGAAGAATAAGGCACAGTTGTGATTGAGTCCAAAAAACTAAGGTGCGAAGAGGCAAAATTCTTGGTGTGACAAGGCGCGAAGTTTAGACAGGCGAGTTGATGGGCCTTTAAATTGACCATTGCGCACATTTAATGTTGCCATTTATCAGATATTACCACCAACGGTCATTTTCACTTTTGAAGACTATAAATGCATGTTCCTTTGAAGATTTAGACAACTTTTGAAAGAGCTTTCATTTGTAAACAAAACAAATCAATACTGATCTCTTGTTCAGAATTTTGCGAATTCTTGTAAGAGAGAAAAAAATTAATTTTAGTACTTTGTTCCTAACTTTTAACTTTATAAGAGAGCACTACAGAAAGAAAAGAAAATACTTTATTTCTCAAGTATTGTAACTTGTGTACTGCTCTATTTAAGCATTTGAGTTTGATATTAATAAAAGTATGTGAAGTCCTTTGTTGAAGGCAATTATGGATTGTAGAGAGTAGGAAGTGGGTTGAACTCCACGTTAAAACTGGACTTGATTTCTTTTTACTTATCTCTTTTACTTTTTCCTCTTATACCTTATTATTGCAATATTATACTACACCAAAAACTACCTAAGGCAACACAAAAATTGCAACATGTAAAATGATTGTTGCTTAAAAGTGTTAATTGTATCAATTTACTTATAATGTTGCCAAAATAGTTATTTAAATGCAACACATTTAAGAAACAATGTAACAATCATTGCTTTGATTACTTTAACGCAACATTATGGTAACAAATATATTTTGTTACTAATGACTTTTAAATAAATGAAACAATTTATATGAGTTGTTACCATAACTAATTGAGTTTTAGTAACAATTTACAAAGATGTTGCTTTATAGCATAAGAGCATGCAACTAATATAAAAAAAATTGTTGTTAATAGTGCAACTAATTAAAATTGTTACAATGTTAATCATTACATTAATGAAGAAATTTTTAGATAATAAATACTACTAAATCAACACATTTTTATAGTAAAAAAAGTTCTTTTAATACAAAAGAACTTAATATATTTGAATCTACTGAAGTTCTCTGTAAGCTCATAGATTTTATATTGCGGTTTATGCTTAAACCCTAAATCGAAAGTCAATCGAAAACCTAAAGTCAACAAATCTATAACAAACCCTAGTAAATGTAGATTTGACAATCCAATACTCTTAAACCATAAACAACGGAATTGAAATAATTGTGAATAATAGTTCATAATAATATAAGGAAGCTTAAAAATATCAGATTCGTTAATTTTTAGTGTGTTTTGAATCTGAACGGGGGACCAGTTTTCGAAAATCGTGCCTCGGTACACCGAACGGTAAAAATATTCCGATAACACTGTTAGATTCGTAAAAATACAAGGATTTCAAAAATATCAATTTTATAATTTTTCGATATCTAAAAATATCATATATAGCTTAATTACACATATTTTTTTTACTACCGATAATAATTTGTCTTATATACTATTTATAGTACTATTCTACACTATTTATTATTATTCACCTATTTCTACTTTTTTCACCACCTATCCTTATACTCTATCATACTTATTTCTTACTTTTTACTTTTCCCATACATATTTAGAGTCTGTTTGTTTAGCTTTTTTGAGCAGATACCAATACTTTTTTTCAAATTTTTTTTCTAACAAATTATTTACTAAGAAATAGATATAGATAAAAAAAAGTTTACAGTTCTCATAAAAAGATCAAATCGATCAAATATAGAAAAAATATAAATACAAATAAGATATATTTATACATATCGTTTCGATACAAATACAGATGAAAAATAGACTATCCAAACAAACCCTTAATCATATGATACCTTATAAATTATTACTTTTAATTAACAAAAATACAAAAAACAACATCTTTTCCCCCTCTCTTCCCTCCAAACCGGTGCCTTTCCCCCAATACACACACACATATTTTTTTCTTTTTTAATTTATTTTATTCACACAATTTTCTCTCCACAAAACTCTATAAATACCCATTCTCCCCCCATTTCTTTCACACACTCATTTACATTAACAAAACTCCCCCGAAATCACTCTTCAAATCCTCTCTCCAAAAATCCCTTTTCACTTTTCCATACTTCCCACATTTTATCTACCCACATACTATCAAAACCTCTATTTAACTACCATCTATATTTCTATATTAGGTAAATCTCATACCTATCTTTTCTTATCATATCATATAACTTAACATAACCATGGTGTATGTTTCCTAAACATCAAAATGTTATGGAAGCAACATTATGTTCATGTTTTGTTCTTGGTCATGAATAAATATCGTTTTATTATTATGTTGTTTTATTATTGTTATATTGTTACATGTTGTAGATGTACAAATCTGCTTACAAAGGCCTTGAGCCTAATTCTTTATTTGGATTTAACTCTTTGGGCTAATGTGACAGGGCTTAAAGAGTTAGGCCCAATTTAATTGGGATGACCATGGGAGAATTGACATGGAA
The DNA here is from genome assembly GCA_024138025.1 of Combretum micranthum. Classification (NCBI taxonomy): domain Eukaryota; kingdom Viridiplantae; phylum Streptophyta; class Magnoliopsida; order Myrtales; family Combretaceae; genus Combretum; species Combretum micranthum. Next base: position 536,810 of record JAMXBD010000638.1, read on the forward strand.
GGCTTGGAGTAGGGCTCGTTGGAATTGGCCTACCCAATTCCAACCTTTCTCAAGTTGGCTCACACACATTGTAAATGAAGGCCTTGATGGGCCTGGGTCCATAAGGGAGCCCATATTCATATCCATAATGAGAGGGACTCATCCTGGCCGTTGGTTGTCTGTCTCATCTGACGGACGACATCGATGGCCAGATTCTCTATAAATACCTTAGTCCTTACCTCATTTGGACGGTGAAATCTTGGACAAACACCGTTGTGCTGCGGATTTCCATTTGTGAATCAATTACTTGATTCACTCAAGAACGCATACGATATTCGTGGTACTTAGTGAGGTTGATGCTCAATAGCTCTCGCCTGTCACACGTGTGTTAGAGCCTATTGAGATTGCCTACTCCTCCTCCCTACACGATACTCTCTTGATCATCCTATCACGTGTTGTTTCCCTAGGTCACGCGTAGCGCGATAGTCACGCGACACGCACGTGATCGTTGCATCCGGATTCATACCCACACATTTTTGGCGACTCCACTGGGGATAGGGAAATCAACACTTGTGTGATGGCACCTCCGAGAAAGAGACCTACCGATCCTACTGAGAGTACAACTCAAGAAACTAATGTTAATCTCGAGGCCGCTGAACATGACATGCCAGCACTTGAGGATGTGAACCAACCTGCTGGTGCTCAAATCGACAATGCTACGATCTTGCGTGCTGTGCAAGAAAATACCAAACAAGTCAATCAATCAATGCAAGAGTCTGCAAAACAATTCCAACAATTCATGACAATATTTGCTCAGTACCTGCCTGGAATAGCTGCTATTGCTGCCACGCAACAAGGTGCGACTTCGTCGACCCCTGTTGTTGTTGCGCAACAACGCGCTTCTCAGGCACCTCAAGTTGCTCCACCTGTAATCCTACTCCTATTCCTGAACAAGATCCTACCAGAGTTGGAGAGCAAATCCCTCCATTAGAGCCTGTAATCACACAACCGCTTGCACCTCAGGTAATGAATACTGGAATTCAACTTGGAACACCATCAACTTCCCAGCCTGCATTACATGCTCAACTTGGAGGATCTTCATCCTCACAGGCTACACCACCAATTGTCATTGGTGGACCCACTATTCAACCCAATGCAACTTTACTCCAAACGGCCACTCCAGCTACACCAGTTGAAGTTACTACTTCAACTCCTAAAGGTACTTTCGTCACGAAGGAAGATCTGGACATGTACCTAAGGGAAATACAAGCTAAGTCTGATGTGGGAGTATTGGATCTCAAGCTCCCATACAATCAACGTATTGCTGCTAAGCCATACCTCAGGACTATGTGAGTCCCAAATTCATGCTATTCAATGGTAAAAAGGGAAGTGCCAAGGAACATTTGTTGAAGTTCATTGAAACACTAGAGGTTTATGGATTTGATGATGATTTAAAGTTGAAAGAATTTTCTAAGTCCCTCACAGAGAAAGCGTACACTTGGTACGTCAATCTTCCTCCTGGATCTGTAGATTCATGGGCAACCATGTGCAAAATGTTCTTAGAAAAATTCTTCTCCACACAAGAACGAGTGACCTTGACTGATATGGGACGAATCCGTCAAAAGCCCAAGGAAGACTTGATGGATTATATCGAGCGCTTCAGGGAGCGTTCACTAGACATCCAAGACATATGTGATGAAAGAGAGTTGGTGAAAATTTGTATCCAAGGCATGTTTACTGAGTACGCGGTGCATCTAGAAAATCTTTCTTTAGCTTCATTCTCCACTCTGGTTGAGAATGCACGAAGGACTAACAATTCTGTCGCGCGACAGAGAGGAGGAAATATGAAGTTTAACAAGAGAGATCCATCGGTGAATTTGGCTCAAAGTGAAGATTTCAAAGAAGGGAAGAAACCAAGAGTTGAGAAGCCCAAGGGTGAGAGGGCAAAAGAAGCACTAACATATCCTTGCTCAATGGGAAAGGTGTACGCTGTGCTAGATCAGTGGTTAAGAGATGGAAATCTCAAACTCCCAAGAGTAGAACGTTTGCCAACTCAGGAAGAAAAAAATAATCCTAAATTTTGTAGATTTCACAGGATTGTGGGGCATCCTACTAAGGATTGTTTTACTTTGAAGAGGATCTTTAATGAAAGAGTTGAGAATGGTGAACTTATCATCGAGAATAATGATGTCAGGAATAACCCACTTCCAGCTCATGGCAATCAACGTGGTGCTGTGAATGCCATTACCCATGATCCTACTACAATGGAGTCAACAGACACACAGCTAGTTGGGGGACATGAAGAAAATGACAATACACTCAAAATTGAAACTCATGGGGATGATAATGTCATCTTTACTTTACTAAAGACTTCAAATTTTAAGAATTTCTTTGATCTCCTTGGATTTGATGATCATGCACGATTTGCAGCAACGACTGTACTTAACCAAATTGCGCAAGGTCATTATAGTGGATGCGACATAGTTCAACCTAAGAAAGGTGGCTCTACAAGGGATTATGCAATTACATTTACTAGAACTGATGCACACTTGAAGAACTTCAATCACAATCGTCCTTTGTATGTAGAGAGTATACTCAATGGTTACCCCATCAAGAGGACATTTATCGATAATGGATCCTCACTCAATATCATGCCCATGTCTACTTTCAAAGCTGCAAGAATAGATATCCGATACTTGATGAAGCATCCCATCGCAGTGAATAGTTTTATCGAATCTTCCACAATGACAATGGGTTATGTCAAAGCAAGTTTTAAAGTTGGGCCCATTCATGGCCTTGCTACATTTCATGTAATTGATGCACCGGTGTCCTATCACCTTCTCATAGGAAGGACATGGCTGCACGAGTACAACATGATACCCTCAACACAACATCAGTGCATGAAAGGTCATTGGAGTGGAAGTGATATCCTAATCCATGCGACAAAGAATCCATTCAATCGTAATGAACTCCACTTTGCTGAAGCTACCTTTTTCTATGAACATGAAAATGAAGCAGATATGACTTTAGTGGAATCCACGCGGAATCACTACCCACAAGAGAAGAAATTAAGACTCGAGAATTTAACAAAAGAAAGAAGCGTGGTTGTCGTGGAGGTGTAAAGAAACACAAGAAGGCTTATGATAGGATGGAAATGTAAAGCAGTGCATGAATTGAAGAAAGAGCTGTTTATGACAAGAGTGTTATTATCATATCTCACTCATTTCCTTTTGTTTCTGTGTAAACAAAGCATTAGATGCTTTTACCTAATGAATGAACTGTATTACTCAATCAGTCAGTATTGTTCGTGAAAATATGATGTGATCACTTATTTCCTTTTCATCGCTATTGTCGCTGCAAAGTAAGAAACTAATCTTCTTAGCCGCAAAGCTAGTTTTAAAAAAAAAGGGATCGACATCAAATTGTAAGATTACCCTTTAGTAATGAAAGAAAAACAATAACAAATATAACATTTGATTTAGACATCGTTGCTGACAGGTCAGAGCTTAGCTCCCAGGCGCACGATGTTGATAGCTCATCACCGCTTTCTTCTTGGTATTTCTAGTTGTCAAGTAGTGGAGATAATCCCCTTGACAACCCCTATTGAGCCAAGTAATCCTTGGCATATGGTATTCTACACAAGTACTATATAGTTGAGTAGTGGGAAATACCCCCTTGACTAATAAAAATTTATCGATAACAAATGCTATCGCAGCATGAGCGCGATTGATAACAAATGTTACTATCGCTGCATGAGCGCGATTGATAACAAATGCTACCGTCGCTGCATGAGCGCGATTGATAATGAATGCTACTATCGCTGCATAAGCGTGAATGTTCATTTTCCTTAAATGGATTGTCTAAACATCATTGCGAGGAAGTAGCAGTGCTACTTCAATGCACATGATAATTCCACTCATCTTTTATATTAGATAATATTGCTGCTTGGTTGAAGCTTTGCTCCTAAGCGCGTATGATCACAAAAAAAAAAAAAGCATGTTTTAAAAATAAGTGTTGTGTTTCAATGACAATCCTTGTTATCTAGACATGCTCTTGTCTGTGATGCCTATAATAACTCTATAAGTGTCAAGGGATTGAAGTGATCCTACTACTAGTCTTTTCATGTGTTGCAATCATATGAGAGCTACTACTCAAAGCGCATGATACTAGATATATCACCAAGGCGAAAATGAGTATCAAGAATATAAATGGATATAGAGATGATGAGTTTGATTGTCCTGGTCAGTTTCACACATATTCGATACAACTCATATTGAAAGGAAGAAGGGAGACAATATTGCATGACCAAGAAGATTACAGCAAAGAAAGACACGAGTAGATGCCTATCACAAATCAATAATGTGCAATGCACATTTGTGATGCTTGAAGTGCAAAATGTTTGTTTGTACGTGATTCTCACTTATGCAACGATGCATGAAGTTCATTTGTGCAATATGCTCAAAACATGTACGTGCATGTGACATTAACTTCCATGAAAATAATGCTCGTCTTCAAACAAAGTCAATATGTTCCTTCAAGGTATGGCAATGATGGCCCGAGCGAATTCAAAGGAGCGTAGGACACGATATCCAAACTTGAGTTAAAAAAAAAGTATTGCATGCACTATGAGCGGTGACAAGCATAGGTGCTAGATTTATACAAAGCAAGTGGGGCAATGATATGTTACAAAGTCTCAAGGAGCGCTGGTATAAGATTCATACTTTGAATGAAACCATCAATCATTATCCATATTATCAAAGCAAAGGTACTCGAGTGCTATTTTCCAAAAACATGGCAAGTGTCATCAACAATTTGTCTCCTATCATCTAATTTTTTGACAAGGTCAATGATACATACCAGACAATTGTCTACTTTGGAGTATTTACTTATTATGATATTGTTCATCCACAAGATGGTGAAGAAAGCAAGTTTGATACTAAAATAATGAAAAAAAAAAGGAGAAAGAGTTTTGTTACAATGAAAATAGTAGATGAAGTTGTTTATACAAAACCTTGATTTAGAGGACAATATATACTATCTGTGAACTCAAATTAACAGCATGAGACATGCACAACAAGTGTATTAGCTACCGAAGTATCGCATTCATTCACCAAACGATTAGGCGCACAAGATGAGAAAGAGTCCCCTCTTACAGTAGTGTGGTTCCAAGATCATCACATAGGCGAGTGAGGCACAAACAATTGAGGAGAGCCTCTCTCATAGTGGTACGGTGCCAAGATCATCACGTGAGGAATGGAACACAGACGTAATGTGCGGTTCCAAGATTGTCACGCAAAGTTTGGGACACGGACTACTGAGAGTGTCATCATACAGTGTATGGTCTCAAGATTACCATTTATGTGGTTGGAACACGGACGACAAAGAGCTTAGTCTTAAAAATCATGAGGTACCATGGTCATTAGATGAATGAATGGAACATAGGGTGAATGTGAATGTTGGACTTGAGTATTCTTTTGGCATATGTTCAAGAATCATTAATGGTTGATGATACTAATATAACCTTAAGTAGGCAGTCTATAAAGTGAAAAATCATACTTGTAAAAATGAAGTCAAAAGGATACGTGATGGAGATCAACACTTCAATCTAGAGCCCTGCATTGCAAGAAAATGAGATGAGTTAGTTTCACAAACAAGAAAGGAATTAAATGAACAAGACAAGGTGAGTTGAAGTAAAAATGCTTAGAGTTGAAGCTCGGCTTTCATGATCAACCAATGATCATCAAGCTAGGATTGTTGTATTGCAGTAGCTGCCTGGTAGGGTCCTCATCAAAACATAGACTATTCAAAAGCAATTGTGGAAGAGTTTGAGTGGTAAATCTTTGATCGGTAAATCTAGAGAAAGTTGATTAGGGGGCTTCAAAGCACCCTTATGCTTCATCTTTCCAACTACCTAGAGAATTGGTTTTAGCCTCATCTTGATCACTAACAAAGGAATTAGCCCCATGATTGTTGTCTTCATTCTCACTTTGATCAAGTTCTTTGACATTCAAACTCTAGTGATAAACTTCCAGGTTAGATTTCATTGCTGGAAATAGATGAACTGATTGGCTCAGCTTGTTCCAGTACCGGAAGCTATCATAGCTTTTGCAGCAGCCCTACACATGTTTAATGGCCCAGATGAGACATTGTGCTGTCTAATAAGTTGTACAAACCAAGAAATGCATTCATATTTTTCCTCAAGAAAACCAAATTGATACAATCCATTATCAACATGGATCATCTTACCAAAGCTTTCAAGGGCAAAACTAGTGAATGGTCTTGCAAATCGCCTTACGCATATCCCCAAGCAACAGATCAACACGGTTCGATTACAAGAAGTTGTTCCTGGAGACTTCAAGTCAGGGATCTTGCAAGAGAATAAGGTAAAATAAGTGAACAGACAAACCTTAAAATTTCCAAATACAAAAAGGAAAAGGCAACAGTAGAGTTTAATACCTGCATCAAAAGCTCATGCTTTAGATAAATTGTCACATCTAATTCCATGACACCAAATCCTTGCTTTCAAGTCTATTAAAAACCTTCCTGGCCTTCACAATGTCACCACATTTAGCATACATATTGAAAACTGTATTTCCAATAAAAGCGATAAGTTGTCCTCCCGTTTTTTTTATCATATGGGCATAAACCATTTTTCCTGCTCAAGAGAACCGGTGTGATGAGCGCATTGATAATGTGTCAGCACTATTCTCCTCTTCATCAAACCATCCAACTTCATTGCGTAGCATTGTTGAGAACATCATTCTGCGGACACGCTCAGTCATTTTCTCCCCCATTATACCGAAATAGAAATGCTGCAAAAAGTTGGCAATAACCGTGACTATACCCATGCATGCAATTATCAAACACCACTTATCAACTTCCGACCTATTGGCACCTTTAGGTGCATAATAAGCTGTTACTATCAAAGATATTACATAAGCAAGAAGAGGATTAAAGGAACCAAATATTGCAGTACCAGTACTACCTAGCACAGCATAAAGCCACTCTGGAAGACTTAGCTCCACCAATCTCCAAAATGATGGAGTTTCTCGATTTCCCATGTCCTTTAATTCCTGGTGTCTTGCTGAAATATCATCAGATTGACTATCAGGCCTACTAAATGTTTGTCAATGGGATCTTTCATTTTTTTTTTTTTGGATCAGAAGTCAACCGGGGTGAAACAGGGGACTCAGGGTCTGAACCATTTGAGGTTTGTCGTTGCGCTGATTGAACATCAATCTTTGGAAGCTCTGGCAGTCTCATCTCAAAACTGTCCTGCCTTTATATTGATGGTTCTTTAACTGCCCCATCCACTGGGATGCCATTTTCCACCATTTGCTCGGGTGGAGGGCTTTTTGCTTTTGGCCATTCTTGCAAGTTGTAAGAAATATCTTGAGGACAAAATGCATGGACAGCAGGAACTCTCTGAAGAGATGGAGATTTTGCCATTTTAGGAGATGTCGGTTCCTAGGCATTGTGACTGGCTGAAGAATCCCTTTCAATTTGGAATGTAGCAGTCTCTTTGTAGTTTCTAACAGGCATCCTCCTTGGTAGTTTTGCTGCCTCTTCACATTTGAGGAGCTCTGCATATAAGCCATCCAAGCTCAATAGTTCATCATGTGTCCCCATTTCAACTAGTTGACCACGACGATGAAGAAGGATAGTAATACTACAACTAAAACTACTACTAATACCAGTAACCTTATAAATCCCATCAATGATTCAACCAAACTCTCACTTCTCTTCCAAATCCCAACTTAAAAAAAAAAAAACCACCTGCCCTCTAAAACCTAACACCTATTTTGAACAAAACTTAACCCTCCATCGTGCACTCCAACTGTTCGACTAAACGATTTCAACACACCCCTTACCACCATTATTGTCATCAAACCCACTGCCCTTCTTCAATTCTTTGTTATTCATCCTTGCTAAGAAGAAGCATTACTCGATCGTGATTTCCCTTTACCAAAAGTTGGTTTCTTTTGGGATTGTTCTTGATTTTTATGCTATAAGGCTTTTGATGGTTTGCTTTTATGGTGTTGGACGTCTCAATGAGGGCTTTACTGGGTTGGGTTCCATGTTTAGGAGGAATTATAGGTCGGATACTGTAACTTATACGGTTTTGATTAAAGGGTTGTTTGTGGAAAATAAGATCGATAGAGCAGTAGCTTTGTTTGATAACATGTTTACCTTGAATTGTTGGCTAAATACTGTTACATATGGGACGGTGTTTACCGGGTTGTGTCGTGCTGGTAAGGCCGGCGATACTGTTAAGTTGCATGAACAAATGGTGAGTGGCGATGGAAAACATGGTGATGTTAAACCGAACGTTTTTATTTATGCTACGATCATTGATGGGCTATGTAAGAATGGGTTCATAGATAAGGCTAAAGAGATTTTTGCGGAAATGAAAGGGAGTGGTATTTGTCCTAGTGTAGTACTTTATGGTTCATTAATTCACGGGTTGTGTATTACCAAAAGGTTGGAAGAAGTGAAGGTTGAGGAACGGAGAAAGAGAGAGAAAATAGGTGCCAATGAGTGTGACAGGAATGTTTTGCATTTGTGCCTTAAACCAATCAAACAAAGACACCTCCTGCCGCTCAGTCTCCTTTGCGCTAAAGTTATCATGACCATCAATATCCATGTCATGTGGCATAAGTGGCCATCTAGACTTCCTTTGTGGAGTAAGTTCAAGCAATCTTTCATCATCCAATGATGCATCGAGTAATTGCCATACAATTGAAAAGACAAAGACCACCACAAGAAGCCCAGGTTCATGTGCTTTAATACCAAAGATCTGGGAGGGATTAAGAATATCATCAACGGAGTTCATGATCCTATGATAATCTTGTGCGTGTATAAGCGAACCAAAGGAAAAGGCATGTCTCTTAAGCAGCTCCATATAGAGCTTGTACGCTGTTGGGTAGAGCATTCTACTTGGAATGACCCTTGATGAGAGAAGAGAAAGAACGAGAATCGGAGGGACGATGTTGAGAGAGAGAGCTTTATCGAGGAACTTCCACGTGATAGGGACATGATTGGACCAACATATGTGAGAGACTAAGAGGTGAGCGAGCTCGATGGACAGAATAGAGACTCGGGCTGAGTTGAGAATGGAAGTGAGTTGAAGCGCCCAGACGGCCGGGTCAGTGTCCTTGGACTGAGCCGATTTAGTCAGCTTCAACACCGAGTCCCAAACCACACTGTTCTGAATGTGCTCATGGTGTACGGACACCTCCATGTGGGGGGCAGAGCGAGGTATTGCTTTCGATCGATTGTTGGAAATTTCCTCAGAGGAAGGATCTGTTAAAGGAAGCAGAGGAGAGAGAAAGTTGAATATAACTCATTTTCTAGAGAGAAGAGAGAGATTGGGGAATATGGAAAGTGGGGGCCCAATTGGGGGAATTTAATGCTTTCTGTGTGTTTGCTTTTGAACGCGGGGAGATGGATAAAGATAGTCTATCTCACCTCCTTAATAGTACAAAGCTTGTACAATGAATATGCTGGCATGCAGAGGGACATGAAATAAAAGCTGATCAGCCTATCTCACTCCACTTTGGTAGCTAGCAGTGCTTTGGCAGCATTTTACACTCGGAATTTCACAGAGAAAATCCCAGATATTAAGGCACCATCACTCTAGTGAGTTTCTGGCAAGACGACAGTGAGCATGTACGCATGGCTGCAAGATCACTGTTCCTGTGCTGCTTCACGGGCTATTCCTGGTCCTGTCTGTAGTCAAAAAGCAACTACTCATCTGAAATATATCAATTCAATAGCTGGAGACCATGAAAATGAAATTGAAAGCTTAAATGAAGAGATTGGATTGGACAGAACATATAACAGTGAGCGGCCACAAGAAGAAGGCATCAAATATAGCCAAATTATGTATGTCAGTATTGGAGTTTAAAGCTTCAAGAGATGGTATCTTGTGGGTTCCGGGAGAGCATCCAATGTGGACTAGCAATGATCATAGGGCATGGCAGCAAGCCAACTTTAACTCTCTAACAAGACTGGAGGTTGCTTATTATTCCTTTTCACGTGTTGAACAAGAGTGGAATCTTGCACAAAGTAGTATGGAAGCTGCTTCCAATGGCTTATATTCTGCTACAAATGAACTCTGCATTGTTTCTGTCAAAGCAAAGTCCGCTTCAGATGATCTGCAAAACACTGTACTGTCAATGAGGGACTCTGCATATGAAGCTAGTATTATCCTCTCTGCTTTTTGTCGTGTCATGAGGGGCCATACAGCTTTGACATTAGAATGCAGTTCCATGCTTGAAGAGGTTCTGGCAATTACGGAAAATCTTCATGATGTACATAGCCTAGGAAAGGAAGCTGCCTCAGTGCACCACACTCTTATGGATGACCTTTCAAAGGCTAGTGCAATTCTTCTACCACTTGAGTCAGTTTTGTCAAAGGATGTTGCTGCAATGACTGAAGCCATCTCAAGGGAAAAAGAGAGTAAAATGGGAATATCGCCAATCCATGGGCAAGCCATATACCAGTCATACTTTTCAAGGGTCTTATGCACACCAGAAGCAGAACCTAGCTAAGCAAGTTGCTGTCTCCTATCCATTTGCTGTCTCCATGGTAGAACATTTATATCACTATTCCTCGAAAGTCTTGTGGGAACTGTTCAAGTTATGAGCATGTGGAATCCAATCCAGACCAGAACTGCTGTACACGTTATGACCAAAGTTGAGCTCCACTATGAAATTTTATTAAGTTTAGCTAAAGAAATGTTGCTTGCAATAAAAGGAGAAAATGATGATCCTAGTATAGAGGAAAATCAACCTGTTAAGTGCAATTCTACTGCTGGCAATTCATACTAAAACGACCTCACTAGTTATCTCTTTGGAGATGGGTACCTCAGGAAGAAGGGCACTATTACTTGGAAGCACTTAATTCAGCGTGATATCTTTTGACTACATCATAGCAAGGGAAACAAATTGAATACTAGAATAATTGAGAATAGATGGAAGAAAGAGCTACTGATATGATAGAAGCAGCGGATCAATTTCCTTACACAAAATCTTGGTTCAAAGGACAACAAAGTCGGCTCTAACAAGACGCAATACGATTTCAGTCTAAACTAGTAGATGAAGTCAAACGATACTGCAAGAATACAAGCTGAGAGAATCCAAGCGTTCAACAGAGACGCTCAAACTTTCACATCACAAACTTCATAAGAAAGACAATGTGGCAAGCAGCAGTGCGGCAAATTTCAGCGCATATGCGCTAAGCAAGACTTTTGTCATTTGAAAGGGCTTGGAATAATGCCCAAACCCCTTCGATGAAACCCGAAGGACTTTGGTCAGGGGGCAAAATGTAGATGTACAAATCTGCTTACAAAGGCCTTGAGCCTAATTCTTTATTTGAATTTAACTCTTTGGGCTAATGTGACAGGGCTTAAAGAGTTATGCCCAATTTAATTGGGATGATCATGGGAGAATTGGCATGGAAGGCTTGGAGTAGGGCCCGTTGGAATTGGCCTACCCAATTCCAACCTTTCTCAAGTTGGCTCACACACATTGTAAATGAAGGCCTTGATGGGCCTGGGTCCGTAAAGGAGCCCATATTCATATCCATAATGAGAGGGACTCATCCTGGCCGTTGGTTGTCTGTCTCATCTGATGGACGACATTGATGGCCAGATTCTCTATAAATACTCTTGGTCCTTACCTCATTTGGACGAGGTGAAATCTTGGACAAACACCGTTGTGCTGCCGGATTTCCATTTTTGTGAATCGATTACTTGACTCACTCAAGAACGCATACGATATTCATAGTACTTAGTGAGGTTGATGCTCAATAGCTCCCTCGCCTGTCACACGTGTGTTAGAGCCTATTGAGATTGCCTACTCCTCCTCCCTACACGATACTCTCTTGATCATCCTATCACGTGTTGTTTCTCTAGGTCACGTGTAGCGCGATAGTCACGCGACACGTACGTGATCGTTGCACCTGGATTACATACCCACACACATGTTATTATTATTGTTCTAATCTAACTTCGATATTGTTCTTGTTCATGAATAAATATCGTTTTATTGTTATATTGTTTTATTATTGTTACATTGTTACATATTATTATTATTGTTCTAATCCAACTTCGATATTGTATTATCTATATTTATGTATCTATATATATTTCTTAGAGCATATAAGCTCACTAACATAATCGTTATTTATTTATTATACTTTGCAATTTATTTATTTATTCCTTGCTTTAATATTAAGACTAGTTTTTCTAGTCTTAGATTTCTTTTTATCAAGTCAAAACGATTTTCTAATTTCTTTTGTTTTTCTTTTTTGCACTTGCCTATGACTAAGTCCGAAAGCCTTGAAATCAAGCTAAGATTTTTAATACTTGATTTTTATTTCTTGCTCATCCATATATTTTTCATTTTTTTATTATTATTTTTGTCGTGTTACTAGCTATATACTCATTATTCATACATTATCATATTGATGGTTATCTTAATATAAATAAAAAGTTCTTTCCTAAAATTAAAGAAAACAAGCTCAACTCACTTTAAAAGTGTATTTTTACCACTTAGGAAAAGTTTCATTACGATTTAGAATTTAATTGCAATCAAATACCTTTCAAAGGATTTTTGACTGAAAAAAAAATCACCATAGATTCTAGTGTTGTTAACATACAAGGCCTTTACAAAAAGTAACTAAGGAACTCTTTATTTTCTTTCCAAACTGCCATTAAAGACCTTAAGGTTGATAATACTTTTCTATGAGACATTTTCTTAAAAACTTGATTATAAAATCCTTACTAACATTTTTAGTAAGTACAAAGATGAACATAAGCTTTCCAAAATAAGTTAAAAATCAACTCACCAAGTAAAGTATATTTAGGAAATAAAATTTGAGAATAACTTAGAAAGACTAAGGTTTTTGAATAAAAAATGATCTTTTAGGAATTAAGAAAAATAAATTATATAACATATTTAATAACTTAAAAATCCTTAGTTTTATTTCCAACAACTTAACATATTTTGTCAAACTTCACATTTTCAACTACCAAGATGAGATTGTTTTATGAAAAATCATTGGTTAAGACAACATCATTAGAATCATGTGTATAATATGAGTTGCATATGTATTAAAAAGATTTTTCAACTATATATATATTTACATGATTTATATGGGATTTTTGGTTGATACAAAGTTAGAAAAATCATGTTTTAAAGGCTGGAATTTTCGTATTGATTTTGTACCATATCTTTTAGGAACTGAAATGACCTTTTATGAATAAAATAACCTTAGAAATGGATAGATCTTTTTTAATAGGTAGAAAACGATATATAATATGTAAAATTCCCAGTTAAAATGAGCAAGTTATAACCATTTTAAGTTGGAATTTCACTCTACACGATTTTTTGACGAACTTAGTGAAATAGAATTACAAGTTTAAGTAGAACTTCCAAGAAATAATCATTTTTGATATTTTTCTTTTTTAGGTGACGTGGAGTCTAAGCTTCCTTACATTGAGGATTATTTGATTAAGAGCTTCTGCTACCATGGCTAAGTGAGTTTAAATTCTTACCTTTTTGTACTTATGCTTTTACTTGTAGATTAGCGACACTAGAATTAGGAAAAGATAAAAACATGATAGCGAATGTGCCTTACTTATATGATTGAAATTATGTTAAGTATATCAAGGCAGGAATTGTTAACTAATCATTGTATAATTTAGTATAGAAATGATTTATCTGCGAACTCTATGATCACTTTTAGAATATCTAATATTATGCCATGATTACTTAAATAAAATGATTCATGCATAAAATGTAGTGAGTTATATTGCATTCATTACTATACCCTTGGTGAGTCAAGGGCATCGTAATGAGGCCCGTACAACCTGAAATTCTACTCTATGGCAAATGATCGCTTGTAATAAAATGGTGGGTAGACACTCGAAATAACTACAATTTAGCGCCTAGTAGTGGCTCGTATAAAAGCTACAAAAACTTCATTTGCAAATTATGGCCTTGTTGCCCAGAACACCTAACCTCAAATGAAAGGGTAAATCCATTCAACATATGATTTATGGAAAATCATATGTATTGTTTACTCACGTGTTTGATTGCATCTCATATGCTTGTTTAATTAACTTGTTTGCATATTGATTGTCCAAGTACTTTATTTGTAGAATTGATTCTCACTAAGCAAGCAAGCTTATCCCCTTATAGATATTTATTGCAGCAACCTTACCTATTGTTGACGCTCTGGGGATATTTTTCTCAGGTACTACCTTTTAGAATTAGGAGTTTGGATGAAGTCAAAGACTAGTAGTAGACTTAGACTTCTAAGTAAATCTCTAATGTATTTATTTTGAGTAGACTTTATCTTTTGATGGGGGAATGCCTCTTTTATATTTTGTAAGACCTTTATATTTCCATATTTAAGATGCTTATGTTGTGATTTCTATTCTTAACTGCTATTATGAATGTCTTCTTAAACAACTTGTTTCAAAGTTGATCCTTTATGACCTTGAAGGTACGTCTTACACCCGATATCGAAGCTTTTGGGATGACTAAGATTGTCATACTTAAGCTTTAATATTGAGTGTGACCGACTATTGCATTTAGGGTACCCTTTGGGTATGGCATTCTATTTCCTATACTTTTCCACTGTTTTTGATTATATTATGTGAAATATTGAAATAATTTATTGAATTTTTTATTTATTTCAAGTTTCACAAATTTTATATTTCCTATCATCTTGCAAATATTCCATATTAAGAATTAATCAAAATACTAATGTTGTATTATACATTGTATCATATTTTTAAAATTAAGGTATAATAAATACATAATCATAATATTAATACATTTGTCTAACATAAATTATGCTACTTTGTATCACAAATATGTTATTGCAATATACTTTACATATAAAATTTTTGCATACATATAACATAATGTGTAACACATGTATTATATATTATATTATGTTTCACTCGTTAAAATAATCAATTACATAGAAATAATATTATACATCGCATATTATGCTATAACATATATATTATAATATATATAATACATAATTAGTAGTAGTTGTTGTAACATATAAATTAATCTATAACATAATTATATTATATACATTATACATTTTATCCTGTTGTCGATGGTAGAAATAGATAAAATAGTTAAAATTTAGAAGGAGAAAAAAAAATGAGAGGGAGAGCATGAAGGAAGAAGGAGCATGAAGGAAGGAGAAGATGACAATTTATATAGGTTATAAAAGAATGAAAAATTCTATAGTCCTGATGACTAGTTTGTCATATCATTAAATGATTCACATCTATTTTAATCATGATCAAAACCGTTAAATCTTTTTACATTAATTTTTTGACAATCAATATATTTATATTTATAATATTAGTGTCGAAACTATCCTATGGTGGGAGCATAGAATTTCTTAGGGAATTAATCTTATTTGTTGTATTTTAAAATTGAGGAAAGAGAATTTTAAAGGATCATCATTGATGAAGGATGGATGACTTCAAATCCTCTTTTAGTTAATTTTTTCTTTTTTTTTTCATTAAAAGCAAAAATTAAGTGAACAGTTCCATAAAATTTGCGAAAGATAATATAATTGAAACTTATCTAATTTTATAAATTTCGATTATGTAGATATTATATTGCTATAAATTTTATGAACAATTTGT
Source organism: Combretum micranthum (assembly GCA_024138025.1). Classification (NCBI taxonomy): domain Eukaryota; kingdom Viridiplantae; phylum Streptophyta; class Magnoliopsida; order Myrtales; family Combretaceae; genus Combretum; species Combretum micranthum. The sequence goes on from JAMXBD010000638.1 coordinate 552,477, forward strand.
CTTGAGTAATAAATTAAAATAAGGAAATCTAATGTATGAAAAATCTTTAAAACGGAGGTTATTTTCATAATTAACCAACACAGTTTAATATATACTAGTAGTAGTGCATCTCGTTACCTATGTAGATTATAAATGTAATTGTTAAACATATTAATATCTTTTTTACTAATCATTATTGTTTAGTCATATAAGATAAAAATGAGAAAAATTGATATTAATGGTAAATTTTTTAAAAAGTTTGTCATATGAAGCAACATATGGCCACACATGCATTGTTATTTGGGTATATATTTTTGTAAACTTTATCGTTATTGATCCATTTTGTAAAATTATAAAGAAATACATATATAAAACACTAATAGTATTATTTATTTATTACAACACTGCTTAAATGATCAATAATTCCACATGCATTACATATTGAAAAGAAAAAAATTATACATAACACCAAACATATGTCTTAATGTAATTTACAAAAAAAAAAAAAAAATGAAAGGAAAAAAGAAAGTAGATGCATATTAAACCGAAAGTATTTTTTTTGGAAAAAAAAAAGAATGAGATTAACTTCTATATGTAATTTCTTTGGTAGTTGTAATATACAAATAAATATTTTATATTGAAGGGCAAATATGTCATTTGATATAAAATAAGAAGGTTTTATGGTCAACCCTAATATTTAAATTAATTATTTTGTTGGATATCAGTTACATAAGAGAAGATGAAGAGACGTCATTTAAGATGAAGAGATACTATTGAAGATGAAGTGACGTTGTTAAAGATGAATAGACGTTATTAAAGATAAACAATTATTCCTTGTATTCTATATAAACTAGGCCTCCTCTTCTCCAAAACTCCTAAACCTAGAAACCTCTCTAAAAAGATCTATTGTGAAATTTTCTTCAAGGAAGATAAATAAACAAGATCAAGGTGAGTTGATCTTCTGCTTTTCTGTGGAGATTTAAAGGAAATGTTCTTTGCCTAAAGTTCTTTTTATTTTGAAAATCAAGTTTTGTGAAGAAACTCTATATTTTGTTGGAGATTTTGTAATCTGCAATCAAGAAGGATTAAGATCCAATGTTATAGGTATATTGAATCTTCTCTTTTCTTTTGATGATGTCAAAGATCAAATTTTTTCCCTTTATCTTTTGTTAGAAGTTTTACTTGTGGGAGAAAATCTGGAGAAAACCCTAGATATGAGATTGGAGAATTGTGAAAATTTTATCAAAGGAGGAAGGTATGGATTTATATTCCTGTTAAGATTAGGGTTTTAGGTGAAGTTGGATTAGGTTTATGCTATGGAAGTTGTATATTGAAATATGTTATGTATATGTGATCAGGAATTCTGGTGAAATTAGGGTTTCTAATCTTTTTAAAAGGATTTGTTGGTAGAATTGAAGTTTTAAAAGCAAATCAGGTACGACCATTCCTTGTTTATTGTATCTGCATGTTGGTTTAGATTTGTTCAATGAATCTAATTATATTGGACTTTTAATTATAATGATTGTTGTTTATACTTAGTTGATGTTAGTAAAGACCACGCAGAGTGTGATATTGGACTTTTAATTATAATGATTGTTGTTTGTACTTGGTTGCTGGCAACCTGATGATCCTTGTGTAGCATTATCCTGAGTGGAGTTGCACCTGGAGATGATTCTAGTAGATTAGGAGTTGTGTTAGCTTAGTTATGGTACGCAACAATGTGTGGAGAGTACTCAACATCACTATATATGTATAAAAGTATTTTATATAAGAGTTGTTTTCTTCGGGGACATGAGTTACTTCGGGTTTAGGATTATTTGCAATTGGTCCTAAACTGTGTTGTTTGCTTGACTAATAAAAGATAATAACCTATGTTTGCTGCATTAGTTTTAGGTTGTATGTGAAATTTGTATGTTACGTGTTCATGCATATTTATTTGTGGTATGGCGTACTAGGTGTTTTTGCTTATTCCTTTAATTTTTAGGTACAGGTGAAGATCCGTTAGTGTTTGATCTATCAAGATATGACATTTATGTTGATGATGGCAGGACATTAGTAGATTTGATTATCTTGCTAATCCTTAAAGTAGCTATGGATTGAAGATGGTTAATGGAAAACCATATTAAGTTTTATATTTTTGGAAACTATTAAAAATTTTTATTTATGATATTTTTAACTTTGAGACATGTTGGCTTTGGTTATGCCAACAAGTTTATAAGAAAGTCTTGTTATGAAATATTTATAAACAGATTCCTTTTATATGGGAGTATTAGAGATACATGATTGAATATTTGTGGATTAGTGAATTTATTGCCTTAGCGTAACCTTCTCAAGATAGGACACGTAGCAGGTTATAATGCCATTAGGTTAGAGTGTTACAGTAGTTAGATAATTGAAATGAAATCATTATTGTTTAGACTTATAAGATAAATATAAGTGAAAAATTGATTATAATGGTAAATTTTTGAGAAATCGAGTCATATAACATGTAGTTGTAATAGACCACACATGTGTATTTATTTAGTTTGTTTTATCGTTTTGTAAAACAATAAATAAAACACATAAAATAATATTTATTTATTATAACATTACATAAATATCACGAAATTCACATTTCATAATGAAGTAAAAAACTACAGTAATGTAGGGGGAAAAAATTATAAAAAAAAAGGTGAGTAGATGCATATTAGAACAAAAAGTAGTTTTTCAGGAAATAAAAAAGAAATGGAATTAACTTATATATTTAATTTTTTTTCCGATTATACATGGTAGTTAGATAATTGAGAGGGAGTAGTTATCTATACTATACATTAAATTTCAAATATTAAGAAAATGTAGAGACGTGAGAAGATGAAAAAATGTAAGAGAAAGGCACATAAGTTTTATGAAAGAAACAAGTATTTATAAATGATTACAATTTTTGCATTATATAATTTGAATACCATATTATAATTGGAAGGTTTGACATCTTTTATAAGCAATACATTATTTATATATAAGTTAGAGAGCTAACATAGAATATATATATATATATATATTTATGCAATTAAATAATAGTTAATTATACTATACTTATAATTATTATAAATATACGTTATTAAATTGTTAATTGTTATAGGTTTTTAGGTATGTATTTTATCTTTTTATTTACAACATTAAAGTAAATGTTTAATGCTAAATCTTAAGACTAAGGTGATTTTGCAATGTGTTTCCACAAAAAAGATTATATACAAATTCTGAGATATTTTGATTTACTCAGAATTTTAATCTAATGATAGTGTTTTTATAGAGAAATCACTGCTCTATCACTGTGGATAATTTGATTCACACCATTCAATTGTCATTATACTATCGAGTTGAAGAAGATAAACATCTAAATATTTCATGATATGCATCTCTGTACTAAATCAAATTCAAATTCCATAATGTCGATCACCACAACAGAAAAAATATCCATGCATTGGATTGTGAATATATGAAAGATTACATCAAAGATAATTATAGATTTTAGATACACTTGAAAACACAATCAATGGATTTAGTACAATAAAATAATTGCATAAAAAGCCTACAACTGAAAAATAAGAATGTACGTCTTAAGTGTAGGAGCTAATGTTTGGAAAATATTTTTATCAGACATTTATAAGATTAACATACTATTTATAGTTATGTGAAATCATTATGGTCTTCATGTAATCTTAACTTTAATTGATCATTATATATGAATATTTGAAAAGATATATAAATAATAATTTTAATCTTGCTTCTTTATATAGTTGAAAACAAATTATTCAACAAACCCTTACAAAGAGAGGATAACAAAATCTATATACTTTCACTCTCATTTTATTTTATTTTTTACCTATTTTCAACTAGAAATACTCATAGTGTTGATTGTGAAAATTCATTTTAAATTTTGGATAAAAGTTGGATTTTTGAATCAACATCAAGTTCAACATACATCAAAGGATTTGGAAATTTTCTGGATTTTGCCTTTTTCTCTAATGTAGCCATAGGGAACAAAATCCTCTATCCTTATTCAAGATGCAACAACAATAACTGGTTAAAGAGAAATGATGTTTTAGAACATCTGATCTTCAAAGGTTTTGATAGAACATATACAAATTGGATTTTTCATGGGGAGGATTTATCATCATTGCAAAGTAATAGCAATGAAATTGATAGAGATGAAAGAGATGCTTTTGATGATATGCAAGGATTAATTCATGATACTTTTGTAGCAAATGAACTTGTCACGCCCCGTAGGGTATCCTAAACGTAACAGCCCGCCACATACTAAATAAGACTCTCGAGTTCCCTACCCAAGCCCTTCGGGAGTCTTAAGTAGATGTAAGGCGTTCCTTTACGACAATATAATACTTCAACAAATGGAGTTAAACAGTTTAATGTGGCATTCATTAGCCATAGATGATAAATCAAAACGCATAATTAGAGTTTACAAAATCTAAGGAGCATTCCCCCGCAAAATAATAACAAGTCCATTACAGTCATCCAGAGTCCTTAGTTTCCAACGGAAGTCTATACAAAAAGAATGGATTAAACTTCTAGGGGAAACTCCTATCTCCGGTACCTGTGCTGTGGCTTGCCTCGGCCTAAGCCATATAAACTTATGCTGCAATAGATAAAAACTATGGGGGCGTAAGCTAACTAGCTTAGTGAGTAATAACTTCCATAACACAATTAAATACAATTCATTCAAACAAGTGATTATTCAAGCAAGTGTATGCACCAAACAAATGTGATCAACAAACATATGACCAACAGGAAATCATATGTGGATGGACTTGCGCTCTCCATCCCGGGTTAGCAGATTAACGAATCCTGCGGTACGACGCCGTTTAAGCTTACGGTCAACTAACAATATTTCGTTTTATGGATCACGATTAACCAACAAATTCGTTTTATGGATCACGATTAACCAACATATTCGTTTTATGGGTCACGAAAAACCAACCAATGCGAATGCTCCAACCCCATCGTGATATGAATGGATTCAATTTACAATTGAAGTCGAATATTCCTTAATTCAATTCTTTTAGGTGTCCAACAAGTATTCGCAGACATTCATCATAAGCTACTAGCTAGTCAATCAATAGTTTAACACCCGGTTTCGATATTCCTTAGGTCCCATTTCACATATCAACAGTAGGCAACATATATAACTCCCATATACCCCATCATGCATATACAATTTCTTTTTATCTTTACCTATACCACTAGTGCCACTACATTACAATCACATTCATTAATTGAGAGTGGAAGTAAAACTCACTCGGCCATTGGACGCCAGTCTTCCTAATAGTAGTAGTCGGGAGGTAGGGTGTCGTCCTGCTCGAGATCACCTACCAAGCAAGAATAATCCTAATGAGATTCTCATTATGTAACTAAATCAAGCTACACATCTAAACTAAATGAATTCAGATTTCTCGCTATTTGCGGAAGTTCCAACTTAAAACGGCCATAACTTGGTCATTTCAACTAGGAATTTTGCAAATTTTATATCGATCTCTATCTACTTCGAAAGATCTATCTATTTCTAATATTAAACTCAAGTTTTGAAAATAGTAAAGTCACGGAACAGTAGGATCAGATCTGTTCCACACTTTCTCCAATTCTGACAATTTGTTTTGCTTTTGGTAAGAAATGTTCCTAGTTGATAATCCATGCATGAATGATATAGGAATGAATTACCAACATGAATGCCATGTAATGGACTCAATATATGCATGGTCATGATGATTTTGTGATAATAAACTCTTATGAACTCCTAAGTGTTAGAAAATTCCGTAAAGGTTATTTCCAAAAAGCTATTCTTCCACTTTACACTCCTTAGGGTTTCTTTGACTTTTAATCTTGTAATCCACTTGTTATCTAACTAAAAATAAGTTCTCAAAGTCTATATTAATCATGGCCCTCATTTATGCATAAAAATTCCCATTTTTCATTTGGTAAACATGTCTTTAAACAAGTTTTTTGTAAAAATAAGAATTTTCCAAATTTCATTTTCTTGCATTTTTCTTAAGGGAAAACTTGTCTAATGCATTAAAAATTGAAGCTCCAATATATATATATCTAAGGACTTCATTTAGCTTATAAAACATCCAATTTAGACTTAAATACCAAGTGTTCTTGTAGGCATGAACCTAAGTTACGAATTTTAACTATTGATCAACATACCAATATTTTTCATTCTAACTCCACCACTTGTTTTACATTCCTATCATGCCTAAACTCATCTAAACTTATAAAAATTATCCTTTCAAGATATCTACTACACATACCCTTCATTTTTCATATGAAATATGAGTTCAAAAGTGATTTTGGTGGTCTTTAAAGTAGGGTTTCCATTTCATCCGAATTTTCAACATTACATATTTGACAAAGTCCTTCCTTTTTCAATGATCTTGCTTCCTATATGTAAAGATCCACTATCTAACACCTCTATACATGATCAAGACTACATTTTTATGATCATCAATGCATGGAAATAAAAATAACTCTATGATCATACATGTACATGAAGTTGTGGATGTCTAAACCTTAGATCTACTAAATATAATGCATGAATCATGGATCTCATGGCATGAACAATAATATATATGCAAGATCTTTACTTTACATGCATGAACAAGAAGATATCTTAGTATAAACACATCAACACACTAGATCCATGTCTTGTGATGGCTTGATATTCTTGTTCATGTGTTTTCATGTCCCTAGCAAGAGCTTATGGGGATTAAATGAGAAAACACACAAGATATAGTCTTGCTAAGAACAAAGCTCAAATACACATACCAATGGAGTCTTGAAGGAGAAAAGAAGAAGAAACAAGTTGAAAAAGTGAGAGGATGGGGGAGAGGGGCTCACGGCACCACTAGAGAGAAAAGAGAGGGTTTTTGTTCTTTTCCAAATTTGAAACAAGAAGAAAATGAAGAGAGAGAGAGAAAAATATGTATATATATGAAGTGAATTAGGGTTTATTAATGAATAAAAATTGCAAAAATAATTCAAATGAGAGAAAATAAAAGGGGGGGGGGGGGGGGGGGGGGGGCGCATCTCGGCCACTCAAGGGTGTGTGTGTGTGTGTGTTTGAAATTTTTGATATTTGTAATTTAGTTAATTAAAATGTAATAAATGTGATAATTGATTAAGAGACAAAATTTCTTGGAAAAGAAAATTGAAATGAGTAGTTGTAAGGATGTAAGAATAGGGTATGGGTAGTGTGTAGTGTAGGTTGTACTTGTGAATAGTAGACAAGACATCTACTTTACCGGTTGTTCCGAAAACACAGGAAAAACCATAACTGTAATTTTTATAGCTCGGAAAATTACGAAATTGATATTTTTGGAATCCTTATAAAATTACGGTTCTAATGAATATTCCAAAATATTTTTCTGAATCCGTGGTCCGGAACACGCTTTTTCGTAATTGAGCTCGGGAAGGCTCGGAATTGAAAAATTCCTGAATTTAAAACTTTCAAAGGTTTAAAATGTACTTTAAAACAATAATTCAACTTCATTTACTTTATAAAATTTCTTTTATTATGAAATCGAAGGAAAGCCGGATTTAGGGTTCCTAGGCTTCTCTCACTGAACTCAACCCGGATGGATTAGGGTTTCGCTTCCAACTCTCGGGGTTTCCTAGCTATTGAGAATACCGGGGTTTGCAGAACTTGATGATAGATTTTCAAATGGGCCTGATACAAATACTATGAATTTCTTTAATCTACTTGAAGAAGCTAATGAAGAATTATATCCTAGATGTGAGAAATTTTAAAAACTTTCTTTTACTATTCAATTGTACCTTTTAAAATATCTTCATGGAATGAGTAATGCCCATTTCGATGCTCTTATGAAAGAGTTAAATGAAATGTTTCCATAAGAGAAGCTTCATGAGTCTTTTAACCATGCCAATAACATGGTTAAAGACCTTGGACTTGATTATAAGAAAATTCACGCATGTCCAAATGATTGCATGTTATACTTGAAGGAAGATCAGAGTAAGGATTCCTGTCAGTTATGTAGTATATCTCATTGGAAAGAAAGTTGTAATTTAAGTGCAAATGATGATGGTAATGATGCCTTGAATAGGAAAACTAAGATTCCAAGTAAAGTTCTAAGGCACTTTCCCTTGATCCCAAGATTGCAAAGATTGTTCATGTCTTCAAAGTTAGCTAGTTTTACGAGACGGCATAAGTATGAGAGAATTAGTGATGGAAAGTTAAGACACCCAGATAATGGTGAAGCATGGAAAGATTTTGACTTAACTCACTTTAATTTTGCTTTAGATTCTTGTAATGTGGGGCTTGCTTTAACATCTGATGGTTTTCATTCTTTTAAAACCATGAGCGTTTCTCATAGCACATAGCCTGTGGTGTTAATGACATACAATTTACCGCCATGGATGTGTATGAAATCTGAGTATTTTGTGCTATCCCTACTCATACCTAGGCCCCACTCCCCTGGAAATAATATTGACATATATTTACAACCATTAATTGAAGAGCTAAAAGTATTATGGTCTTTTGGAGTTTCTACATATGATGCTATAAGTAATCTGATGTTTAGAATGCAAGATGCTTTGTTATAGACAATCAGTGACTTTCCTGGCTATGCAATGTTATTTGGGTGGAGCACAAAAGGGAAATTCGCATGTCTTACTACAATTATGAGACATAGTACCAATATCTACACTATAGTAGAAAAGGGTGCCACATGGGTCATCATAGATTTTTGGATTTCAACTATCCATGGCATCGTGATAAAAGTTTCTTTGATGGAACCATTGAAAATAGGGTTACACCAGAGCCTCTCTCAGGATCAGCAGCACTTCTCAATGTGCAAGATTTTCTAGATAACTTTGGGATGAGACTATCACGCCCCAGAAGGTACCTTAAACATGGTAGTCCGCTTCATATGATATCAAGACTTAAGAATGACTACCTTAGCCATGCGAAAGTCTTGGTATTATATGTAAAGCGTCTAACACTGTAATAGGAACGCTTTTGGGAAGTGTGGTCTAACAAGTAAAAATGAACACACAAGAATCTAAAAATAAAATAGATCATAATATTAATAATTAAAGGTCTATTACATGATTCTTAGGGGCATACCCCTGCTAAAATCCAAGGATCGAAATAACTAATAGTCTTTACAATAATTTAATACTATATCAAAAGATTTTAAAAGAATTCTAATCTAATCCTTCAAGTAGATTTCCTTTAAAAGCTCCCAAAAGAAAACTTATGCGGATAAGAGGAGATATCGGGTATAAAAACAGATGTTCCCGTGAATGCGAATATCTATAGAGGCATAAGCTTACGAGCTTAGTGAGTAAATCCAAAAATTCATACTTGAAATAAAATATCAACCAAGTTTATTAAACAAGCAAATGGGATGCAATAAGCACATGAGCATACAAGACATATGATTTTTCGAGAATCATATATTGAATGAATTACGCCCTTCATTTGGGGTTAGGTTTTTGGGCCCATTACAACCACTACTTCTTTTAAAAATATTTTTATAGATCTTATCGACTCCTATACACCATAAAAAACATATAGTTATTACCGGCTTCTACTATCCATGAGTTTATGTAGTTTTTACCGGCTCCTACTCGCCATATACATAATATACCGGTTATGTCTACCACTACTATCATACACTTGTCTCACCAATTATATAATAGCGAATGCAATGTGACTCAACATATGAAGTGCATGGATCAACTTTTGTTTAAAGCTTAGCCATTATATTTTTAATTTCTTGCAAGTGATCAGCCAATTTCACTTCAACATGCAAATAAATATACAATTCATTACAAGCGTTTCATGCTTCGATATACTTAATATTCTTTCAAAATATTATCATACATTTTCCATTTTATCTTTCCGTAAATCTGATGCAACTAAATTTATAAGCATAAACATAAGCATGAAAAATAAGGGAAGTAGACTCAGTGGGCCATGATGATACTTTTCTCTTATGGATGAGTCAATCAATAAATTCACTAATCGAAGTAATCCTCCAGGTATGAACACTCCTCCTTGGGATCAGCTAATCAAGAAGAATACCCATAATGAGTATTTCTTGTTGATTCTATGGTACTTATCAAGAACTATATCATAAGATCGTCAAAATTCTTATAGAAGATAATTCCAACTCAAAACAGCCATAACTTGGTTATTTGAACTCGGAATTGCACATATAATATACCGTTTTCTACCTATTCAAAAAGATCTATTCATTTCTATAACTATTTTCATCAAAATAAGTCATTTGAGCTCCGAAACAGTGGTGATCAGATTCACCACGAATTTTGCAAAACTTAACTTTTCTTCATCTTACAAAATCTAATATCAAAGATATAGATACTATAATGGTTTGGAAAGACCTTTAAAATCTATATATATATATATATATATATATTATTGACTCATATCAAATGCATGAATTTAATAAAGTTGTCTCAACCATGAATTTTTGTAAAAGCAAAGTCTTCTAAAAAATTTTGGAAAAGCAAAACTTTTGAAAATTTTTACTTAGCTTGCTAGAAAATTTTCTTAAGTCATTTGAAATGGGTATTTTCTCCTTCTTATTCCATTTCCTTAGTCTTTTAAATTTCAAAAGAATGACTTTTGCTTCTCTAAGTTTCTTACCTTTTTCAGGAATTGGGAGGGTAATACTTTTTTGAAAGAAGTTAAAATCTATCAAACTCTATACTTTAACTTTCCTAAAGCTTATTTCACTTAAAAAAAAGAAAATGATTTCCTAAGTTGCTTGTTAATTTTATTCCTTAAGATCATTCTATTCTTATGAAATAAATTTTCTTGGTGTTTTGCCAAACTAGTTTATTCCTTTATTTTCCAAAGTATTGGTGGAAAAATAAAGTTTAGTAAAACTTTTGTTAAATAAGAAGTTGAAATTTTAATTTTTAAAGAATTCTTTTTCATTTTATGACTTTGTAAAGTGTATGTATGTATTGTCTAAAAATTCCTATATTCTTTGGTTACTAAAATTTTTGATGAACTCCTCTAGATTTTTAGAAAAGATTTGTTAAGATAGATTCTTAAGTTTTTTTTTTTTTTGAAAAATCATTTCTTTCATGACAACATTTATTTTGGAAAGAACTTCTGTTTTAAGAAAACTTTTTCTTCTTTATCTTGTTGAGACAAAAATCAATTTGTTCATGCGTGATCATGAATATGAAATCATGAAATTATGAAAACATAAAAAATACATAATAAATAATAAAATAAGCAAGTTAATAGAAATGTCAAGTATTGAGAACCTTAGCTTCATCAAGGTATCCCGGGACTAAGAATAAAATAGTCTCAAAAGAAATAAAGAAAAGAAAGAAAAGATTGTTTTGACTTGATGATGACAAGTCTAAGACTAGAGACTAGTATTAAAACAACATGAAATAAGTAATAAATTGCATAACTTGGAAGAAAATAAATAACAATGAGCTTATATGCTCTAAAGATTATATACAAGTACATAACTATATCTAGTTAAATATATATAAGAGGTTAACATAATATCAACAATAATATGAGCAAAATAAAATAACAACACAAAAATATATAAATACATATTCATGAACAAGAACAATACATGAACATAGTGTAGCTTTCATAACATTAAGTTTAGGAAACTCACATCATGGTCATGTAAAGTTACATGATATGGTAAGAAAGTTTTGATGAGATTTCTTACCTAAAGTAAGAATGGTAGTGGAAGAGGGTTTTGAGAAGGAATTTTGGGAGAGTATTTGAGAGGGCATTTGGAGAGAATTTTTGAAGAGTAATTTTGTGGGTAGTAGATGTGTGAATGAAGTGAAAGAGGAGGGGGTATTTATAGGAAAATGGGGAGTGAATTTTTGAGTGATTTAATTAAAGAAAAATTGAAAAAAAAAATGAGAGAGAAAATTTAGGGGGGTTGGGGGGTAGGGGTACACCGGCCACTAGTGAAAGGGAGAGGGAGAGTTTTAATTTTTTGTAATTTTGCGTATTAAAAGCTGTAATAAGTAAGGTAGATGTGATACAAAGTTATGAGAAACATAAAAAGTAAAGATAATATGAGTATGGAGTTGTAAGAGTAGGTTTTAGAAAAAGTAGAGATAAATGAATAGTATAGAATAGTAATGAAAAGCATAATGTAAAGTAGATGTGACTAGTAAAATACCGATAGTAAGATAATACGCGTATAATTGCGATATCTGTTATTTTTAGTTACTGAAAAATTATGAAATTGATATCTTTTGAAATCCTTGTATTAGATCGGTCCTAACGGTGTCATCAGAATATTTTCACCCGAACTCCGAACGCGCTATTTGAGAACTGATCCAGTTTGAGTCCAGAGGACACTCGAAATTCGCTAATATGATATTTTTATTTTTCCTTAAGTTATTATGAACTATTATCACTAATTATTTCAACTTTGTTTTCTAGGGATAAAGAATACGGGAATGCGAATCTAAATTGTAGGGTTTGTACTAGCCTTTTGTTGACCTTTAGGGTTTCCGGTTTACTTTTAATTCTAAGATTAAACTTAAAATTAACCGAAATTATAAGGGTTTACAAAGACAAATTATGTTTAGACATGATGGACAATGGAAAAAGTCCATATTTTTTGAGTTACCTTATTAGGAGTACAACAAAATATGTCACAATCTTGATGTAGTGCATATAGAGAAAAATATATGTGATGGCAACTTATGTACAATGCTTGATGTTCCTGAAAAAAACAAAAGATCATGCAAATGCTCGTTTAGATTTGATTGGTATGGGTATAAGAAAGAAGTTATAACCAAAGGTTTATGGTAGCTCAAAAAAGACTGTTTCTTAAAACATGCTTTTCAATGATTAAGGAAGAGAAGGATTGTCATGCCCCAAAGGGTACCCTAAATGTGGCAGTCCGCTACATACGGTATTAAAACTTAAAAATGACTTTCCGAAGTCATGCGAAAGTTTCAACACCATATGTAAGGTGTCTATAACAACAATAGGAGACACCGGTGGGATGTATAGTTCGAGATAGTAAATAGAGCATACAAGAATTCTAGATAACCATCTCATTTCAACATTATAAGAATATAATCCTTACATTATCTTAGCGGCTTTTCCCTTATAAATCTCTAAATAATCATAATATTGTCTTAATCTTTCATACAAGGAAACAATACTAACACCAAAAGATACTAAAGGATATTTAACCTAAGATCTTCAAAAGATTTCCAGAAGCTTTTCCAAAACATAATCCCACTTGAGTATATGAAGTCTTCAGGCATAAAAGATATAGTCCTGTTACAAAAAAGGTCTATCGGAGTATAAGCATAACTAGTTTAGTGAGATTATTCCTGAATTAATGTACTCATATCGATAATTTCAAACAAGTATTAAACAAGCATATGAATGCATCAAGCAAATGAACAAACAATACATATGATTTACCGGAAATCATATGTTTGAATGGTTTTACCCCTCTATTTAGGGTTAGGTGTTTCAGGCTCTTTAAAACTCATCTTAAAATCCAACTTATGTAGTTTATTTCAGGCGCTTACTCGCCCATCTTGAAATAGTTCTTTCAGGCTTCTAATCGCCCATCTTGCAGATTTATGGCTACTGCAAACCCGGCTACTATACTCTTGTCCCATCGAGTACAGTAACTCATGAGATGAAACTAACTACGTGATATGCATAAATCATTTAGTATAAATTATAATATATTATTAGAGTATTTTAAAGGTGATAACAAAATTTGCACACACTCCAACATAATAATAGTAAAACATAAGTTAATTAACAACGATTCATGTCTCAGTATGCTTAGCATTCTTTCAAACAATATTATCATACATAATTCATTTTCATCTTTTCTTACTTCTAGTGCCTCTATCTACAAGCACAACCAAGTACGTAAAAGATAGATAATAAACTCACTCGGCCATGAGGATATATCTTTCTTATGGATGAGTCGATCGGTAAATTCACTAATCAAAATAATCCTCCGGGTATGAATACTCCTCCTCAGGATCACCTAATCAAAAAGAATACCCATAATGAGTATTTCTTATTGATTCTATGGTACTTATCAAAAACTATATCGTAAGATCGTTAAAATTCGCATAGAAGGTAATTCCAACTTAAAATGGCCATAAATTGGTCATTTTAACTCGGAATTGCATAAATAATATACCATTTTCTACCTACTCGAAAAGATCTATCCATTTCTAAGGTTATTTTTGTCATAAAAAGCCATTTGGGTTGGAAAATACTACAGTACAAAATAGTTACGAATTTATAGTTCACAAAATATTATTTTTCCAAATCTCTTTACTCAAAAATCCTTAAGCAAAATATACGATATATATATATATATAGTAGAAAAATCCTTTGTACATATATTTATACTCATATTGTATGCATGATTTTTGTAGTGTTTGTCTCTGATGGTTTAAAGATAAAACTTTTGAGAATTTCTTCTTTTTGAATTGTTAGGAGGAAAAACAAAAATATATTTGACTTGTTATGAGTGAGTGTTTTCCAATTTATAATTCCATTTCCTATCTTTTCAAAAGTAAATTAATTTTTAAAAATTTGTTTTTTTAAGTTATCTACTAACTTTATTTCTAGTGATTGAAAAATAAGCTTTTCAAAATATCCTTTAAGTTTTTTTGATGTGGTCAAATATTTGGAGTTGTGTTAAATGTATGTTTCCCTCTTATTTTTATATCCTTTTTCTTCTTTAGGAAATAAGTGTACTTTTAAAACTTTACTTTCTTGGCAAATTTTATTTTTCTAAGTTGGTTTCCAAAATAGTGAGTTGATTTTACCTTGATTTGAAAAACTTGTTTTATTCTTACTATTTGCCAAGTGATAGAATAATTCCTTTAGACAAGTTTATAAGAAAAGCTTTCTTAATAAAGAATTGTTAACATTTGAACTTAGCAAAAATTTCATTTTAATTTTGAAAAGAGAATAACAATATAAAATTTAAGTTTGGAAGAAACTTTCTTAGTATGTGATTTTCAAAGTCTATAATAAATCTATTTAAGTCTTATAAAAGATAATGGTTGAGTTAAAATCCGAAGTTCAACGCTAAAAATTTTATCTTTATGGAGTATTTAGTTTTGATTTATAAAAGAAATGAGTTCCTTTTATTATTTGGGAGAAACCTACATTACTACTTCTTCTAGAATTTATGATTAGCTTATCATTTGAAAAAAATTTATTAAAAAGAAACTTAGATCTTTTTGTTGAAAACTCCTTTTGTTAAAAAATCTAGTTTACTTTTCTTTATTTAAGAAAGAACTAATTTTTATTTTTATTTAAGACAACAATATTCTAATCATGGATGAATATGTAGCAATGTAAAAGTAAAGATAATACATAATAAGATAGAAAGAAATACTTGTAAGTAAATAAACATAATAAAATAATCAAGCATTGGGAACCTTAGCTTCATCAAGGTATCTCGGTCATGTATTGGGAGTCTTAGCTTCATCAATGCAACCTGGGACTAAGAATAGACTAGTCCCAAAAGAAAAGAAAGAAAATTGTTTTGACTTGATATGGACAAGACTAAGACTAGAAAGACTAGTCTTAATGAATTGCATAAAACAAGTAAATAAATAAATTACAAGACATGAAATAAATAAATAACAAATGAGCTTATATGCTCTAAATAAATATATATACATAATACACATAATATATAGAAGTTAGATTAGAGCAAAAAAAAAAAATAATTATAATAATAACAATAATAACAATAACATATTGTAAAATATGAACATGAACAAAAACAAAACATGAATATATTATTGCTTTAACTATATGAGTCTAAGAAAATATACTAGCTCATGCTAAGTTGTATGAACATGATAAAGAATAGGTAGGATTTTTACCTAAGGTTTAATGGAGGATTTGAAAAGAGATGAATGGGTAGTATGTTTGTTATTTTCTTTTTAAAGTTGTAGGGAACGATAGAGAGTATTTTGAGAGAGATTTGTCGAAGAGAGGTTTTGAGAAGGAATTTTGGTAGAGTTTTGTTCTATAAAATGAATGTGTGAAAGAATGAAGGAGGAATAGGGTATTTATAGAATTTTTGGAGTGAATTTTTGATTTAATAAAATAAATTAAATAGAAATTAATATAGAGAAAGAGAGAGCGAGGCCAGTGCAAATAAGGAAGAGAGAGAGGATATTTTGTTTGTTTTATAATTTTCTGTAAAGAAAAGAAACAATATGTAAGGTTTGATGTGAATAAAGTTGTATTGAAAATGTAAAAAGTAAGAAAATAGATATGTAGGTAGTAAGAAATAGGTGTAAGAAAAAGTAGAGATAGTGAAATAGTAATGAATAGTATGAATAGTACTATGAATAATAGACTAGACATATAAAATACATGTAGTAATAAAAATACGCGTAAACGAGCTATATCTGTTATTTTTAGTTACCAAAAAATTCTAAAACTAATTTTTGAAATCCTTGTTTGATTACGTGTCTTTTGGTGTTATTGGAATATTTTTATTATTCAGAGCTGCGGGACACGCTTTTCGAGAACTGATCCCGTTTGAGTCCAAAGGACACTTAAAATTCATGAATATGATATTTTTATGTTACCCTATATTATTACGAACTCTTATAAGCTATTAACTCAATTTCATTTTCTAGTGAGAATGCAGGATTGCCGAAGTTGAAATTGTTTGATTGTCTTGACCTTTGTTGACTTTTGAAACTCTGGTTTGACTAAGGTTAGGGTTTAATCCAACTTTACTATAGGAATTAAGGGGTTTACCTCAGGGATTAGCTAGATAGACTTTCTCATGCTCGGATTTTGTGCCGAATGATTAATGAATCTTCTCTTATGATGCTAAGGCATCATATCAAGTGGCCTCAATAGAATTAAAAGAGTTGGAGAAACAGCTACAAGAACTCTTGGATCAAGGTTTTGTGCAAACAACTCTATCACCATGGAATACACCGGTTTAGTTTGTAAAGAAAGAAATGGATAAATCCCTGAGTTCATGCATTGATTATCGAGAGATGAATCAAGAATAAATACCTGCTCCCTAGGATTGAAGATCTCCTTGACCAACTACAAGGAGCAAATGTGTTTTCTCACGCTGATTTAAGATCAAAGTACCACTAATTAAGGATCAAATTAAAAGATGATTCGAAAGAATGCTTTTCAAACTCGTTATGGACACTACGAGTTTCTAGTAATGGCTTTTTGATTGCCCAAACACGAACCAAGTATATAAGTTTCTTTTGAATAAGTGTGTTATTGTCTATATGGATGACATCTTGATCTATTCAAAAACAAAGAAAAAAAATGAGAAAAAAGAGATAGCTAGAGTTAATCAAGGACTATGATCTCAAAATCAATTAGTGTCTACCTTACTCACAAAATAAAAGGAGTTGAGGATTTGGGGAAGCTAAGCATTGAATTTATGGGAGAAAGTGAGAAAATAGAGGTAGTTAATATAGTATGAAACCAACTTTGTTAGAAAGGATTAAAGAAGCTTAACACTAAGATGAGAAGATACAAAAGATAAAGAGGAAAATATAGAAAAAAGGTGTATTGATTTTTAAGATAAGAAATGATAATGTAGTAGGAACTAAAAGACGATTTTGCGTGTCGGAGAATAAGGAAATAAGAAAGAGTGCAACCCATAACTTGGGATAAACGGCACATTTAAGAAAAACCAAGATCTACCAAAGTTTTAAAGATCGTTAGTAATAAAATAAGGAGAAACAAAGACATAGTCAATTATGTAATGAAGTGCTAACAAGGGAATAAGAGCATCAAAGGTCGAAAAGACTAGCAAAAATCTTTACTGATGTCGAAATAAGAATGGGACTAAATTTCCATAGATTTTGGGATTACCAATAATATCGACCTGAAGCAATGTCTTCTATGTCATAATTGATTGATTGACTAAGTTGGCTCATTTCATACCGATCAATATGACGTTTTCCATGGACAAGCTGACAAAGCCTTATGAAAGGGAAATAGTATGCTAGCATGGAATATCAGTTGAAATCATATCGGCTATAGGCATAAGAATTGCACCTAAGTATTGATCTAACCTACAAGAGGGAATGGAGACGAAGCTATGGACGGTCAGGATAAACGATTCAAACTTTGGAGAGACATAAAGAGCATGTGTCATGGGATTCAGAGAATGAGGAAACGCACAGAATAAACCAAGAAGTAAGAATAATCAGAAGATAAGGACCTTGGAATTTCAAAGGGAGATCATGTGTACTCAAGGATAAAGAGTATACATCATGTACGCCTCCAAGGAAAATTTTGAGCCTACAATACATTGGATCTTTTTGAAATACTAAAACAAGTTGGAAATCTAGCTTATCATCTAATCTTGTCACCAAACCTGTTGGGAGTATATGACATGTTTCACATCTCTATACAACGATTGACCAAAGAACCAGTTTTGGAGTTAGAGCCAGTACTCTTAAAGGAGGATCCACCTATAAGGAATACCCAGTACAAATCTTTAACCAAAATGTTCAAAAGTTGGGAAATAAGGGAATCAAGTATGTCAAGATACTATGGAGAAATCTTTCCCACAAGAAAGCAACATAAGGAACTATGGACAAGATGCAACACAAGTACCCAAGGTTGTTTGAAGCTTCAAATATGAAATTTCAAGTTTTGAGGACAAAACTTTCTCTAAGGGGGGTAGTTTGTAAACCCCTAAAGTTTTGGAATCGGTTTAGCTTAAACCCTAATCTGAAAGTCAACCGGAAACCCTAAAGTCAACAAAACCTTAGTTAGACATAATGGCTTAAGTCTGGTAATCCCGAATAAGCAACCCTGAGAAAGTAGATAAGAGTTTAGTATATAGAATAGTTCGTAATTACCTAAAGAAACTTAAAAAGATCAGATTAGTAAAACCGCGAATCGTTTTGAATCCGAACGGATACAGTTCTTGAAAAATATATCCCGAGACTTGGAATAGTAAAAATATTTCGAATATACCGCTAGACTCGTAAAAATATAAGGTTTTCAAAAATATCAGTTTTATAATTTTTCGGTAAGTAAAAATAATAGATATCGCAATTATACGCGTATTTTCTTACTACCGTTACTTTATTAGTCATATCTATTTTATATTACACTATTCATTACTATTCTATACTATTCTTTTCTCTCTACTTTTTCTAACACCTACTCTTACAATACCATAACCTATAACCTTTACTTTTTACCTTTCCCATAACTTTTTTTGACATCTACCTTACTTATTACTTCATTAAATCAACAGAAATACAAAATAAAATATCTCCTCTCCCTCTCCTACACTATGGCTGGTGCCCCTCCCATCTCTCTCTCCCTCATTTTGTTTTAATTTTTTTTATTTAAAACACTTAATAATCACTTCACATTTTTCTATAAATACCTCCCTCCTTTTTCACTTCTTTCACACAATTACCACCCACAAAATTATTACCAAATCTCTCTCAAATTTTTCTCTCAATACTCTCTTCAAATACTCTCTCAAAACTATCTCAAAAATCCTCTTAATGTTATCTCAAACCACCTTCTACATACACCAAACCCATAACCACATAATACTATAAAAACCTTATTTAGGTAAATTTTTCTTTACATATTTTTTTTCATGTCATGTAACTTTACATGACTATGGTGTGAGTTTCCAAAAACTAAATGTTATGGAATCTACACTATGTTCATGTGTTGTTCTGGTTCATGAATATCTATTTATGTTTATGTTGTTATTTTATTTTGTTCATATTATTATTGTTATTATATCTAAGTAGTATTATGTATATATATATATATATTCTTTAGAGCATATAAGGTCACTTGTAATTTATTTATTTCCATGCAAAATAATTTATTTATTTCTTTCATTGCAATTTATTTATTTCTTGTTGTTTTAAGACTAGTCTCTAGTCTTAGACTTGCCCTCATCAAGTCAAAACAATTTTTCTTTATTTTATTTTATTTTCCTTTTGGGACTAGTCTACTTCTTAGTCCCGGGAGCCTTGAAGAAGCTAAGACTCCCAATAATTAACTTTATTTATTATTTATGCTATTTTTGCTTGTTATTATTTCTCATAACCATGCCCACTAAGATTGTTGCCCAAATTTTCAAAGCCTCAATGTTACTTAATAAAATGGAGATTTTATCACCTAAGAATAATTTTACATGAAATATAAAATATATGGTTTAACAAAAGTAAAGTTATTCCTTTCCAAGTTTTAAGAAAACCTCACTACAATTTTAGAAGCTACTTTAGTTTTGAAAAGCTTTTTAAATCATTTCTATATTACTTTATTTTAAAAAAAAAAAGAAAATGATTTTTGACACAAAAATGATTTCTATAAAAAACATAATATAAAAGGGAATCTTATGAAAAAAGAATGAGAATTTTCAAATTAAGACCTTTTCAGGCAAATGATCAAAGAAAAATTGTATAGAAAATAAATAGGAAAATAGCACTAATATAGAGAATTTAGAAAAGAAGAAAATTTCTTTTCAAAAAAGTCATCTAGATATAATAAGTCAAACATAAAGTAATTCTTTGAAAGCAAAAGAAACAAAATATTCATTTCACAAGATTTACAAAATGAACTTCTTGTAAACTATAGTTTTCTAAACTCCTAATTGACATTGTTTTACTCGAGAAACATGGATGGATAACAAACACTTGAGCATGAATAAAATATGAGCTAAGTAGCTATAAAAAGGAAATTTCAACTATATAGATAACTAAGTATTTATCAAACAAATTTTGAATGATTTAAAGTTTGAAACAAAATTGTTGTTGGGATAGAAAAAAATTCGTGGTGAATCTGATCACCACTATTTTGGGGCCTAAATGGTTTAGTTTGTCAAAAATAGATTTAGAAATGGATAGATCTTTTCGAGTAGGTAGAAATCGGTATATTATATGCGCGATTCGGAGTTAAAATGACCAAGTTATGGCCATTTTAAATTGAAATTCTCCTTTATACGAACTTTGACGTTTTCATGACATTGTGTTGTCAAGATTCAAGAAAGACATCACGAAATACTCATTTTGGGTATTTTCCTTGACTAGGTGATCCCGAGGAAGGATACCGATACCCTAAGGACTATTTTGACTAAGTGGTTTGTGTGAGCGACTCATCCATTTAAAGAATTGTCGACATGGTATTGTGAGTTTATTTCCTTAAAATGCTTTCCTTGATTGTGCTTGTAGTCTAGTCGCATTAGAATTAAGAAAAGACAAATGGATATGTATGCAAGAAAATTTGTTGAAAGAATCCTAAGAATATCGAGGACGGAATTGATTAAATGTTTGATTTAGTATAACATTGATTTGTATGAAACTCTATGATCACCTTAAATTTGATAATAATGATGCTATGATATCATAAATAAATTAATTCATGCATACTACGAAGTGAGTCACATTGCATTGGGTTATTATCCTTAGGTGAGAAGGATGGTAGCTTAGGTCGAAAGCAACACTTAGCGGAGTGACTGGAAGCAATTGCTTGGCGACATGGAATTAAATGCTTGGCGGAAAGTCCGAAAGCATGGCTCAATTCAATTAGATTTAATATGCTTGGTGATATTGATCGAAAGCATAAATCTTTTTAACTAAAACTACTTGTTTTAAGGTTACGTATCACCAAACCCTGAATGGAGGCCGTAAATCCATTCAACATATAGTTCCGAAAAATTATATGCCTTGTTTGCCCACGTGTATGTTGCATTTCACTTGTCTGCTTAAATAACTTGTTTGAATTCCATTACACAAGAAGTTATTTATGGAAATAGTTCTCACTAAGCCTATTAGCATATACCCCTATAGATATCTTTTGCAGTTTACCTATTTGTGGTTGAAGCCACGAGGACCCTGCAGCTAGGTACTTTCCTTTTGGTTAAGAAATTTCTAGATAAAGTTTTTGTATTGGATGAGATATAGACTTCATATAAATATTCTTGTAATAGATTATAGTTATTTGTGACTGGGGAATGCCCTTAAGATTTACAAGACTGTTGTTTTAACTAAATAAATATTATGAATCCTCTTTTCTTAAATTGTTATTATAGCTCCTTAAGTTTCATAATTCCATGAATGGTCCTCTAAAAGTGTGAGAGCACACCTTACACTTAATATCAAAGCTTTTGGGAGTGACTAAGGTAATTATACGTTTAGGGTACCATTTGGGGCGTGACAATATTTCTTTTGGTGGGTCATCCAATATGGGGAAAAAGAAATAAGAAAGGGAAAATAATTGAAGTAGAAGAGGTATCTTTGAAACAACCTCATCGTTACATCTTATTTAATTGTGATGGAGTTCAAGAATTCATCAGGTGAGTCAATATATTTTTGATATTACGTGTTTTTTTTTTTCATTTTATTTAATGTCTAATAATTTTGTATTGTATTAAAATATCTCAATGTAGTAAGCATCAGAATATAGTTTACGGTGTACATGGAAGAAGAAAGCATAAATGGAAAAATGCACAATCTCATATGAATGATTTTGCTAACTAGTTTAAGACTTGTGTTGAGAATGATGATAATATTCCTGATTATATTAAAGAATTGGCCAGAGGCCCAAGCAATATTGCACATGCTTTTTCTTGCTATGTCATGAATGGATTTAGGTTTCACACTAGAAAATGTGTTATGAATTGTAAAACACAGAATAGTGGAGTTAGTTAGTCTGCTATAACATCAAGTTACGCAAGTTCAAAGGATCAAAATCCAATTATTGCTAATGTGACTTACTATGGTGCAATTGATCAAATTATACAATTGGATTATTATGGAAGTTTTTAGATCATCTTATTCAGATGTGCTTGTTTCAAAGCAGAGTAAGATGATTTTGAATTGACACAAATTAACTTTAATAGATTGGTTGACTAAGATGATTCTTTTGTTATGACTTCTCAAGTGCAACAAGTATTTCATGTGTAAGATCCTTTAGATCTTGACTGGCACTTTGTTATGATGATCCCCAAAAATTTATCTTTCACTGGTGAAGATTCTACATCAGTAGAAAATTTTGAAGATTCAAGCAATATCAGGTTGGAACAAATATTGGAATTTGTAGATGGTTTTGATTTGTCTTGAGAAGGGGTTGAAGATACAACTATAGATAAGCCTCTAAGTAAACTATGTGCTAACACTAATACAAATGAGGAAGAAAATAACAATGAAGATGAAGCAGGAGAAGGAGATATTAATGATAATGATTTAGATTTTATAGACTAATTTGATTTAATTTTTTCCTATTTATTGATATAGCTTTTAACATCTAATATAATAATATATTTCTACACAAGTTTTATATTTTTTATATTTTACCTTTTTTCAAATATTACATCTCTTTAATCATGAGAATATATAAAATGCTACATTAGTCCCTTTCGTACTTGTAGGTAGTAGTATACCTGTTAGGATAATTAAAATTCACATTTTTTTTGGTAAATGTTTGAAAAGATGTTGATGATGATGATGAAGATGAGATGATGATGATATTATTATTATTATTATTATTATTATTATTATTATTATTATTTGCAACAATATTTATTTACATAACTTTAATTTTGGCCTTTTTGTTTGTTTACCTACGACATCTACTTTTAATTTGTCTTTTTTTTTTGTGAATTATTCAACATCAATGATGTGTAATATATTGATAGATAATTATTGAAGTTGATTGGTTTAAAAATATAGCTGTTGTAATGGCATATTGTTTTTAAATCAACTAATTTTTATATAAAGTTGAATTTAGCCATAAATATATATTTTTTATCTTAAAAAAAATTCTGTTAAATACTTTCATAACTCCCTCTATTTCTTTACCTCTTTTAATAAAACAAATTGAAAGGAATTAAATAATTTCATAATTTCTTTTTCTTGTTTTCTTTCCTTCCATATTCATTCATTCCCCATTCTTTCCCTCATTGCAAAATGTTAATGGATTTCAACATTATTATTATATGCATATATATATGTACCAAAAATGAAAAGAAGAAAAGTAAATAAGTTTACTTGTGAAGTAATTAATAATGGTATAATTATTTTTAGGGAAGAAAGATAGTGAAGTAAGGAATATATATTACTAACTATGTTGGAAGCAATGGCTATAAGATATTTTAAGGATTAAAATTCTTCTTTCTTTTATGGAATTCTCAAATTATATTGTGTAACCAAATATGAAAGTAGCCATCTTACAAGGAAGAGAGTGGTAATTTGATCAACTAAATAATTTGTTATTAAGGTTTGAAACATAAACACCACTAGTTTTAATTCATTCCCAGATATAGAAATATCCATAAAAGGTGGGAAAAAAATTTAGCAAGATTATGTGTGTGTGTGTGTGTATACATATATATAATATCACTTTAGAATATATATCATACCACTTTAATATGTCTAATATAGTGGTTCTGTAAACCCCCAAAGTTTTGTAATTAATTTAAGCTTAAACCTTAATTAGAAAGTCAACCGGAATCCCAAAGTCAACAAAACCCTAGTCTTTTGCAACCGTTCAACTCTGGCATTCTCGTTTAAGCAACCCTAGGGAAGTTAGTAAGAGATTAGTATGTAGAATAGTTCGTAATAACCTGAGGAAGCTTAAAAATATTAGATTAGTTAAACCACAGTTCGTTTTGAGCACAACCGGATGCAGTTTTCGAGAAGCGTGTCCCAGGACTCAGATTAGTAAAAATATTTCGAATATACCATTAGACTCATAAAAATATAAGGTTTTCAAAAAAATCAATTTCATAATTTTTCGGTAACTAAAAATATCATATATTGCAATTATACGCGTATTTTCTTACTACCGATACTTAAATTATCATGTTTACCTTACATTACACTATTTTCTACTATTCTATACTATTTATCTATTTCTACTTTTTCTTACACCCTACTCTTATAAACCATACCTCTATTTCTTGCAATTTTCATTTCCAATACAACTTCACATATTTCATATCTTACTTTTCATTAACAAAAAATACAAAAATAAAATTCACTCCCTCTCTCTCACTCAAGTAGCGCCGGCCATGCCTCTCTCCCTCCTCAATTTGTTTCAATTTTTATTTATTTAATTAACACAAATTTCCTCCCACATTTTCCTATAATACCCCCTCTTCCTTCCACTTCTTTCACACTTTCCATACACAAGAAAATTACTCTCTCAAATTCTCTACAAGAATTCCCTCTCAAAGCTCTCTCAAGATTAGTTCTCTTAGGTAATAAGTCTTCAAGTTTTCTTTATGTTCATTTACTTAGTATGACCTTAGTGTGTGTTTTCTAAACCATGAAGGTTAAAAAAGCAACAATAGGTTCATACTTTGTTTTTGTTCATGAATCAAATTTCTTTTATGTTGCTTTTATGTATAGATTATCTAAATATATCTATGTAGCTATATATATAATATATATATCTTTTAGAGCATATAAGCTCATTTGTTTTGCAATTTATTTACTACCTTGCAATTTATTTACTTTCATGTTGTTTTTAAGACTAGTCTTTCTAGTCTTAGACTTGTCCTCATCAGGTCAAAACATTTTCTTTTTCTTTATGGGACTAGTCTTTTCTTAGTCCCGAGATACCTTGATAAAGCTAAGGTTCTAATACTTTATTTATTTCTTTACTAGCTTATTTCTTTAAGTTATTATGTTTCCTTATGTTTCATAGCTTTATGATTCATATTCATGCATGAACATAATGATTTTTGTCTCAATAAAATAAATAAGGAAAAGTTTTCTTAAAATAGAATTTTCCTCTAAAACTAAAAGGAGGAAGTAATTTTCATAAAAACTAAGGATTTATCTTAACAACTTTTCTAAGGAATTTAGAGGAGTTCATAGGAATTTTTACAAACATACATAACAAAGAAAGAGCTTCTTGAGTAAACAAAAGTTTTACTAAAACTTCACTTTTTCATCAAGTACTAGTTTGACAAAAGAAATTCTTTTCATGAAAATAGAATAATCTTAAGAAACAAAGATATTATTTCCATGAGTATAGAATTGTTATTATTTTCAAAAAGTATTAGAAACTAAGGAAATAAAATCATTCTTTGAAAATTTAAAGGACTAAGGAAATGAAATTTACTCATTTAAAATAACTTAAGATATTTTCAAAGCAAAATAAAAGAAATTTTCAATAGTTCTCACTTTTCCAAAATCTTTAACAGACTTTACTTTTTCATGGTTTGAGACAACTTCATTAATTTCATACATTTGATATGGTTCAATAAATATATATGTATATACATTTCAAAGGTTTTACAAATCTATCTCTTTAAGATGAGCTTTTGTTAAAAGAAGAAATTCAAGTTTTGTGAAAATTCATGGTGAATCTGGTCACCCCTATTTTGGAACACAAACAACTTAGTTTGATGAAAATGGTTTTAGAAATAGATAGATCTTTTCGAGTAGGTAGAAAATGGTATATAATATGCGAAATTCCGAGTTAAAATGAGCAAATTATAGCCATATTAAGTTGGAATTTCCTATAATCTGATTTTCCCTCGATTTTTAAGATAGATTTAGATTTTTCAAGAATAGAAATTCTATGAAAGATTCATTGTGGGTATTTCATCTTGTTTAAGTGAAGAAGGAACTGAGATCACTTTCCCGAAAGACTACTTCGATTAGGAGCTACCGACATGGAGTCAGTTAATCCTTTACTATGTTACATTTCCTTGTTTGTGCTTGTAAGCAGCAGCACTAGAAAATAAGGAAAAGATAAATGTACAAATATTGTGTGATTTGGATTTATGATTGGTTGAATATAAGTTAAGAATATCGAAAGAGGAATTGATAAATAAATTGTGATTCTTGCATTGATATGATGAGAATTGTTTTGATCGCCTTTAACTTGAACTCAACATTAATTGGTTAAACTTATATTGAAAATGATTCATGCATATCATATTTGTGAGTCACATTTATTTCACTACTATTCTTCGTGTGGAAAACGAGAAAGTTGTAGTGGCGGCTAATAGGAGCCGGAAAGTCTACAGGGCGAGTGGGAGCCAGCAAGTCTACAAATATTGATGGTCGTATGGGCCTGTGACCTCCCAACCCCCAACATTAAGGGCGTAAAATCCATGCTACACATGATTTCCAGTTAATTTTGTGTATTTTGTTTGCTTACGTGATTGGTGCATTCTCATATGATTGTTAAAATACTTGTTTGATTTATGGAAATGTCTTATAGATGGGAATTATCTCACTTAGCTAGTTTTGCTTTTACCCCTATAGCTTTTTGTTACAGTATGATTATCTTTAGTTGGCACCGAGGAGCCCCGTATGCCAGGTATGAGCCAAAGCTACTAGGAGTTTTTGGAAGAAGTTATATATATTTAGTTTTGAACATAAACTTCTAAGAAAATCTCTATAATAGGCTTATAGTGTATTTATGTATACCTTGTTAATGGTTAGTTAATCAAGACTATTTGAGATGGGGGAATGCCCCTAAGAAGATGTAAGAGATTATTATCCAATGAATATTCCAGGTTTATTATCCAATGAATATTCCAGATTTATTTATATAAGTTCTTGCATGCTTTTATTATCTGCTTAAATGTTATATTCCTGTGAGTCTCCTACTATCTTGGAAGCACGCCTTGCATATGATATCGAAGCTCCTGTCACGCCCCGAGGGTATCCTAATAATAGTAACCAAGAAACACTTGATTTCCATTACTAGTTTACCTTCCAGGAATGACATGATTTTATTAAACAGGATCTTTTAGTTTCTTGGATAGGATGAACAAACATATATAAGGCATAAATTAGTAAACAACTATCACATAATAAAATATTACAGGCCATATGCTTTATAAATCCTTACAATACTTAGCTAATGATTCTAATGCACGTTACCTGCATCAAAAAGATTAATAGAGATACATATATTCTAATCCTACACTTGTCTTTAAGCTTTTGTCTTCTAATTTCTTACCGAGATTGGGACCATGCTCCTGCTAGTAATGAGCCAGGGTCGTAGAGTAAACCTGAAAGGGCTGTTAGAGTGTGAGCTAAAACACAAGCTCAGTGAATAACTAAAACTTACCACATAATACATACAAGTTATTTATCAATCATATGAAATGCACCAATCAAACATATGTACATTACAAGCTTGGATAACTCGGAATCCAAACAGAATGAAGATTTACGCCCTCTCATCGGGGTTGAAGGATCACAATCTATGGTCTACCTACCCAGGAGAGACTAAGCTTTCAGGAAACAATAATGTTCTAATTAGTTATCTCTTCAAGCTTATCATGTTTTGTTATTTATTTCCTGTTTTAGCTTTAGAAACTCCACTAAGTGTTAGCTATTTCCATGCAATACCATAAGCAGCGTCCTTCATTTACCATTTAGTTCCTATGTTATTAACAGAACAAAGGTAATCTTGCAATTAACTAATAGCTTTCTTGCCTAGATAATTCAAGCATTACCAGAGATCCGAAAAACTAACACGTAGTAGGCTACCACTTACTCAAATGCTATTTATGTAAAATGTAATGCATGACAAATTTCCTTTACGGTACCAGTAGTTTTTAATCAATTTGGAGGTGATCAAACATTACAGACATTCAATCATGTTATTTAGGTAATACAGACATATACAATTCCGTTGTAACTTACAATAGAGTGAATTGGCAATCAATGCAATATCACACACAATTTCCCCAAACCAAACATTACACCAAATTTTCATTATCTTTGATTTAAGATTCACTAACTTTACAAGCACAACCAATATAATAAGACTGAGTTACTCATCTGCCCATGTTATTCAGTCGTAGTAATCGTCAGGAAAGTCCTCACTAATATCCAAGTTACCTATTGAGATGAGTAATATAGTCATTAATTATATAAGACTATATAACCTAGCTCCTATGAACACTTAAGTGTCCTAATGGTTTGCTGGGCTTCTGTTTTATTATTAACTAATTCTTTGAGGATAACCTTAAGTATTAATTCATTGTTATCTCAAGTTACTTAATTTGATTTTGGTTTGATACTTAAATCTATTAATTGGGTACTCGAGAAGTTTAATAATTTGGCTAATTCATTTTCATTGTCTAAAACTATTAGTTTTCTTTTCATTTACTTAATAAATTTTTCTTGTAAAATATAGATATCTCTATATTCACAAATTTGGATTATTTAAATTTCCATTGTTATCTAATCATTTACAATTATTTATTTAAATACATATTTAGTATTCACTAGACTCGTAAAATTTTTCCTATAAACTAATTAAATACAATCTTAATGAAAATAAATTTATTAATATAGAGATTTGTTAACTTAATTATAATTATTTTCAAAATTTTTCTTTTTGCCGTAAATAGTAAAAATATTAGTAACTAATAATAATATATAATAATAATAATAATATAATAATAATTTCGAAAAAGACAATAGAATAAAATAAAGTAAAATAATTACTTTTCATAATAACAATACTTATATTATTTGTTTTATACTTTAACCCATACTAATTGTGAGTTCTTATTAATTAATATTACTAAAATAATTTTAATCTTAACTTTTGAGTTTTATTTTAGAGTTTACATATAATATTATTTCAGAAATGATAATTTCAAAAATTCTAAAAATTCTCTTAATAATATTAGAATATTAACAATTATAATTAGAAAACTTATTATACCTAAATTAATTAATGGGTGATTTATATTTCTAAAATTCATTTATGATTAATGTTAATAGGTTAAATATTTAAATATCATGTATTTAATAATACTAGAAAAATATTTTATTTTAAATTTAAATATTTTAAAAAAATTGAGGTTATATTACTAACTATTAATATTACTTATAATCTTTCCAGAAAAAATAAATAAATAAAGGAATAATAATAATAATTCTAAAATTATTTATATTAATTATTATTCTATAATTAAATTTAAATAACTTCGTTTTTTTCTTGAATTTTCGCCGAGGGGTACACGGGTGGAACACGTCCTGTGTTTCCCCCCGTGCTCATCGAGGAAGCATTGTTCATCATCTTCCCCGATGAACTCGATTGATTTCGATCGATTCCAGACGTTAGGAAGTCGGTTTTTTGATTCCTTTGAGCTCCTATAACATCAAACTACTTAAATATCTCCATAAAACAGCAAAACAACAACATGTTACAAGCTTTTTCGAATCGTCAAGATAGGTTAGGGTTTTCCAAAATCACCTTCGTCGTGGCTCCTCGATGAAATCCGAAGCTTCTAATGGACTTGGTTAGGTTCCTAAGATGTTCAGAAGTCAATCCCAATTCTTAGTTTCGAAAGAAAACACATGGAATTACATCAACTTACCTTGAGCTCGTTTTAAGCGTTTTTTTTCGTAGTTTTTGTTCTTAAATTCGAACTGGATTGGTTGATGTGTTTTAAATCCGATTCCCAGGCTAATTTAACTACTAATGAGGAGTGGTTTGATTCTGAAAAGTTTGAGAAAGGGTGATGTCCGTTTGCTTATCCTTCAAGTATTCTTGATATAAGTATATATAGAGAAAAAGAATAAACGTTGGCTGCATGTTTCCTTCTCCATAATTGATCCGAATTGCTTCTAATTGTTGCTATTTCATCAGTTTGTTGTATTTTCATTAATGTGGGGATGATTTGACATGTTTAGATTGGGTTAGAGTAAGATTTGGATTGACTTTTGTTGAATTGTTGGGGAAGTTTCAGCTCACATGATTCAAGAAGATCAAAGCCTTTAAAAAAAAATTTGCAAAACGTCTCCTACAAGTGTTTGTAATATATATATATATATATTTATTTAGATATTATTTAGTTAAATTTTTGGGTAGTTTATTACACTAATAAGGTATAATTTAGCTAATATATGTAAGTTTATATACAAAAAATATTTTTAATGGATCCTACAAGATGTTCAGTTTATCAAACAGTACAAATTTAAGTTTTAGTTTTACGTGATTATTTGTTTAAGAAAGATTTATCTCCCGCGATTTAGGTTTTCTAAGCTTGTTGGGTCAATTTTCGTTTTAGGCTTTAAGGGCTTAAGAAAACCCTAATTTGAATATTGGTATAATTCAAATCTTTGTCTGAAGTCTAGATCTTGAGTTATATATCAGTTTATATTTTTATTGTGTATTTATAATTCTAACGGTTTATCTTAAGGTTGCCATTTTCTAACTATAAACATATTGGATCGATTACTTAATATCGCCACAGATATATAAGCTAAATTAGTTATATATTTTAGATTTGGATACCCACTATGAAATCTTATCAATATAGTTTATTACTAACTAGGAATCTCAAATTTTAGGGTTCAAGTCCAAGTATAGGTTCATTACTACTCATTGTTTTAATCTCAACTCTATGTTGGATACAAAAGTAGTCACTTAATTTCTCTATTTAGGTTTTCCCCATTTAATCTATTTGTTTGACAAGGATTCGGGTTTGAAATTTGAAGTTTCCTTTAATTATATGTTGAATTATCAATTCAAGATACGAAATCTCGTTTTTGATATTAGTTGGGGTCAAAGAAGTTCTTTATTTAATTTATGGATCCTAATCCGATCAAATTTAAATTATGTATCTAATCTTAGGTTTTTGTTAGCTTCTAGGTTTACTAGTTAGTTCAAAATTTCTAATCTAGGGTCGTATCGTATGGTGGAAGTTTCCGGGGTTTACAGCTCCTGCATGACTAAGGTTGTCATTCATTAGCTTTAATATTATACGCAGCGGACTGCCACGTTTAGGGTACCCTTTGGGGCGTGACAGGTTCTATCATGGTGCCAAACTAAGCTACAAACTTAAATTCCATATTCCAATCAAACCATCAATCAAACTAAATAGGATAAAAAGATCAATTTTTCAATTCATTTCAATTTGGTTCAATTAATTTGAATTGACTCAATTCAATTTACAATTCATTTGATGGATTTTACCCATTCATAGCACACACATCATGATAATTTTTTACATCTACTCATTTTAACTTTAGCCAAATAACAAAAGCAAAGATACATAATATTTTTATTAAATTAATACATAAGTATCATATTAAAATATTTATCAAATGGCATACAGGTTATGATTACATTTTAAGATAGTAGTCACTAGTAAAAAAGAGGTAAAATCTTTTTTCTTTTCATTTATTCATTTTATTGCTATATATTTATGTTTAAAATAACAATTAATGCAGGAAAGTAAAAAGAAAAGAAAAAGAAACATAAGTAGCTAATATATTACCTACACTGAAAAAGAATATATTATATCACTAACCATGTGTCGACAATATGGATATACACGGATCCACTCTCATTCTTTTTAGCTTTCAGCTTTATGCAAAAGTCAATTGTTATCATCTCTAGTGCATTCTGCATCCGTAAGTTACTTTCCCCCTTCCATTGTTTTCAAGTGAATTGTCTATATTTGATTCATTTTATCTATTATTTGTAGTTTCGTCAAATCTTGCTCACAGAAAGATGTTTTGCTCAAGAAGGTATTCTTCTCGGTTTATCACAAATTATTTGATTATGTACTATGATTAGTTTTATTTCTTTTATTTTAATTTGGAAAACTGAATAATATTATCTACATGTTGTACTGTTTCCACATAAGAATCAACTTTTTGTTGTTTTTACTAAATGGATCTCCCCCAATCTTTACTATTGATTGAAGCATGTGTTAATGAAAGATGTATCGACTTTTAAGGGAATAAAGATATATCTACAACGCATGGGAAATTAGCATGTCTTAAAAAAGCATCGATCATTAGTATGAGATGCAATATTGATTAACTTATATCATTATTTTCTTAATGCTAAATTATTATTTTTTTCTTTTTATCCATTATAGCAAATTCTTAATGATAATTAACCACCATATTTTCATTTTTAATTAGAAAGTACAAGTATTATACATATATATATATATAGTTTGGTACATTACATGGTGCAAGGTTCATTTCCTGGAGAAAAAAAGATTCATAATACAAACAAAAAATGAAAACAAAAAAAATTAGTAAGACAATGCATGTTTTATTCAAGTGTAATTATACCTAAAATTTCAACATTTCATGCATGGATGAAACTATCTATACCAATAAGTTTCCCTTGTTTATATGCTATTACCAAATAATTAAATAAAATGCATTTAGATACATCCTTTTAAGAAAAATGAATTCAATTTTATTAATGTTTTTGTTAGTTTCATTTATATGTTGACCTGACATCATTTAAAATTTTAATAAAGATACAAGCTGTTTCTCAATATTATAGTGGCATAAGAGAGTTTAAAAAGAAAATTAATCTTTATGCTAATACTTATAAAAACCTTTATGCATTTACAAAGTATGAAAATGGTACGTTGTCTTATTTTATCTAAAAATTACATAAGGAAAATATCCATTCATTGTAGGCTTTTTATGTTTATAGGTGTTGATTAAAAAATAATAGTGAGATGCCTCCATAATATATATTTCCAGAAATTAAGTAATGCATATGCTAAAAGATGTTGTTATTAAATATCTACATTAGTTTGGCTTGGTCAATATTAGGTTTCGTCTAACTCTTTTACTAATGTTACTTTTATTTTGAAGCAATATTTGCATAAATTTTAAATAATGTGATTTCAAAGTGAATATTGTAGCATATGGAATTTATTTTCATGAAGGATATAAGACAATTAATCAATACTTTATGGTTTCTTATTTCATATACAATGTATTTTATTTTACTTTATTTTATTTATTTATTTGTTTATTTTTGAAGATGAAGGAAACCCTATTGCTTGCAAATGCTAAGAAGGCACAAAGGAAAGTAAAAGATTTACAAGTAAGGGACAAGAATGATCAGATTGCTAGAACCATGGTTTGAAAGATACATAGAAGTTCCTTAGAGAAGACAAGTCCATTAAAATCAACCTATTCAATTTACAAGGCACTAACATCTCTTAACAAGAGACTGTTTTTTAAGAAATCAAGGAAGGTATTACAAAACTATCTTCCACATTGTCACGCCCCGAAGGGTACCCTAAACGTGGTAGTCCGTTGTACACAATATTAAAGCCTAAGAATGACCACCTCAGTCACGCGAAAGCTTCCATATTATGTACAAGGCGTCTAACACATAAAGGAGACACATTGGAATGATACATTTTATGTTGATACAATTGAGTAACAATGTAAAGAAAATAAAATCCACTATACTTTCGATACAAACCACTATACTTCAAAATACAAATCATTCAACTTCAATTACATTCATCCACAGACTTCCCTACATAACTATTATAAAAAATCATAAAACTAGCTGATAACTTGAAACATTCGTATTCTTTGCCGAAATCCTAGAGTCATTCCTGGCTCCAACCAATTCGGTCCCCACTTTGCATTCTTGAAATAACCTGTTCATTTAAACAACTATTGGGGTATAAGTTACACTAGCTTAGTGAGAATTCCCTTAGTTCCGTACCATAACAAGCAAGTTAAAATCAATTATATGCTATGCATGAACAAACACGTGAGCAGGCAATTATGCATGGGTATCCGGAACCCACACACAGAATGGATTTACGCCCTCCGTATCTTGGGTTAAGGATGGTATTGAAGTCTACACGACTGCTGCTAGTCCCCAAGCCCTCGGCTCATAGCACTCGCCTCGGCTAGGCTCACACATGGAATGCATCCTCGATGCGCCTTAGTTTCCTATGAATGAGCTCTGATCCCGGGTCTCATTATCCAAACGAGTCCTCGGACCATACCGATCAACCTGCGTAGGAGTAGCACGCTACCAAATGCAATATGTCCGGTGCGATGCATGATCAATTTACTTTTTGGTTAGGTCAAAATATTTATACATTCTTTAGAGTGACCAGCCAATATCATACACATAATAGAAATAATATGAACGGTGCAGTTATCCAATCAAATCGTGGTTTCGATATGCTTTAGTATTCTTTGGCATACATTCATCACAGTCTCATCATATATCCCATCCCCGTTCATATCGATTTTTATCTTGTTCCTATAATTCTAATGCAACTAGCTACAAGCACAGACAAGGTAACAAAATGAGGAGAAAACTCACTCGGCCATTGGATCACCGGTCTTCTAGTAATAGTAATCCGGTGGTAGGGAATCGTCGAATTCGGGATCACCTAAAAAGGAAGAAATACTCTAATAAGTATTTCAACTCAAACTAATCTCAACGAGCTTATACAAACTATCAAATTCGTAATTCTTATCCTAAGCGGGAATTCCAACTTAAAACGGCCATAACTTGGTCATTTTAACTCGGAATCTCACAAATTATATATCGATTTCTATCTACTTCGAAAGATCTATCTAATTATAATATTATATTTAAGTTTTGAAAACATTTAGGTCTCGGAACAGAGGGATCAGATCTGATCAGTAACGATTTCTGATTCCGAAAAATAGTTTTGTAAATGTTTGTAATGTTCTTACTATATAAATTAGCTATACATGCGATATGAGTGATTTCCTAACATGAATGGCATGAAATGAGTTTCATGTATGCATGGTCTTGATGATTTTTTTGGTAAAAGAAAATTTTGGAACTCTTTATTTTGCAAGACTTCAACAATAACTACTTTTTGAAAAATCTAGTTTTCTAACTTTGATCATTTCCATTTGTTTTATATTTATTACTTAAGAAAATATAATTATTTTTGTTAAAATTGAGTCTTCATTATATATATTACTTATGAGCTTCATTTCTACATAAAAATTTCCATTTTACACTTTGTAAATATGTTTTCCAATATAATTTACTCAAAAATCCGAATTTTAGAAAATCTACTTTTTGAATGATTCATTTGGGGAAAACTTGTTTAAAGCATTAAAATTTAAGGCTTTACTATATCAATTACCCAAGGACTTCATTTAACACATAAAACTTGCAATTTGAGCTCAAATACTAAGTGATTACTTATGCATCATCTCAAATTACGAATTTGACAATTGATCACTAACTCAAAATTTTTCATTTTAATTCCATTACTTGTTTAACACCTTACTCATGCCTAAACTCATTTTAACTTGTAAAAATCATTGCTTAATGATATCTATTACCTATATACTCCATTTTTCACATAAAACATGAGTTTTGGAGTTGATAAATGGGTTTTAAAAATGGGTATTGGTTGAGATCCGAATTTACAAAATTCATTTTGGAATATTCCTTTTGATAAAATCTATCTAAACTTATGAAAATCCATTCCTTACATATCCTATCCTAAGAGCCTTTCATTTCTTAAACAAAAACTTCATTTTTGAGTTGGAAAACATGTTTTTAAAATATGCCTTGGCCAAAATCCGAAAATGACATTTTTATTTTGAAAATAACTTTTGAAATTCACATTAGATTCTTATAAAAAGAAGTCTTGATGATATACATATATTAAGCCTTCATTTTCTTAAGAAAATTACATTTTGACACTTGGAAAGTGGTTTTTAAATATTGGTCTTGCCAAAATACGAATTTCACAAATTTTGTTCAAGTTCAAATCTAAAGTCTACACATAATATGAACATACACCTAGATGAAACCCATGAAAACAAACTTTAAACTCATAGATCTAAACTTTGCTCATCAAAATTACTCATTTATGTTATCTATACCCTAAGCCCTTCATTTTAAATGAAAAATACACATTTTGAAGTTGAAAAACCACTTTTCTAATATGGTTCCATTTTCATCCGAATTTTCAAAAGTTGTTTTTTGTTGAAAATAAAATAGATCTTGAGTTTCCTACAACTTTCCTACCATCATCATGCTATTACAAGTCATCCATGAACATAAAACAAAGTCTAATGCATCTTATGAACTCAAAACTCTAGATCTAGTTTTCTAAACTAGTTTTAAATGCATGAACACATGAGAATGATATATGCATAGGTCATAAGTAATAACAAGAATAATAACTTAAATAGCAAGATCTATGGCATAAACAAAAATCAAAGCTACAAAAAGTTAGATCTATAAAATGTAACAACTTTAAACAAGAAAATAATAACAATGCAAGATAATGATAATGGAGAAGAGGGGTGTTTCATTTTTGGCATCATCATCCTTAGCTTTTAAGCTAATGGAATGTCATTTGATGCATGAAACTCTCATTATACTTTACCTATATCACCTATGGAAGCTTAAAAAGAAGGTTTACTTAAGAAATCTTCAAGAAATATGTGTAGGAGCTCCAAAAAAAAAAAAAAAGGGGCAGCAAGGTTTTTGTAAGAACAAGAGAGAAAGAAGAAAGAAAGAGAGGAAAAGAGGGAGTAAAAGAGATAGGGTTTCAAATGAATGAAAAGGAATAAATGAAAGGCATTAAGTGGAGAGAGAGAGAGAGGAGGGTATTAAATGAAAAAGAAAAAAAATAAAACAAGAGCAGAATTTTGGGGGTGTTTCCACGTGAAAGAGAGAGAGAATAGAGAGGGCTTGTTTGAATTTTTGACTAAAAATTGGATTGTGTAATAAATGGTGTGTGTAGCTTCTTTAAGAAGGAGTAGAATACAATTAATTTAGTCAAAAATGGAGTAAATCAAAGGACAATGGCAGCCAAAAGAAAGAAAAATCTGCCATGAAGTGATATAATAAAGTGTAAAAAGATTGAAGTGAAAAGGAAGTGATATGTGTAAGGTGTACTTGAAAGTATGGGTTGTAAAAGTACTTTCTTAATTAAATAAATTAAAATAAAATAAAATTGAAATTTTTATTCCAAATATTTGCAGCAGATTTTTCATAATTAAAATTAAATAATTATTTGAATTATTTTAGTATTTTAACAATTATGTTACCGGTATGATCAAAATACGCGAATATGGGCTATAAATAATATTTTTATAACCCGAAAAATTCTAAAAAAATTATTTTATGAAAATAAAAATATTTTTAAAATATTTTTCAATTATTAAATTAATTTATTTTATTTTTAGTATCGGGTCTTAAACAAAATCTGATCCCGTAAAGACCCGAAACGAACTAAATTTTAGAAAAACAAAATTTTCTATAACATATAAAATATTTATCTAAAATATAAGACTTTATAAGAATAACAAAATTTTGTAATGAAATAAAAATGAATAGTGCAAAAGACTAATCAATCACCGGTAATAACGAAAATACGATAAAAAGGTTATAACTGTAACTTTTATAACCCGAAAAATTATATAACTGATATATTTGGAAATCTTATGAAATTACGAGTCTAACGGTACTATTGGTATATTTTTTATATCTCGAGCCCCAGGACACGCTTTTCGAAGTCTGTATCCGAACGGGTTCGAAATAGGTCAAAAATTTAACAATCTGATATTTTTAAATAAACTTATATTACTATGAGCTATTCTATATATTTAAACTACATCTTGGCCTCTAGGGTTAGAGGCACTAGATTGCCGGACTTACACTATTGTATTCCGGTTAGGGTTTCCGGGTGATTTTCCAGTTTAGACCTTTGCCAATTTGGAAACTGATATTTATGTTCATACAACATATTTAATTTGAGAAGTTTATTTTAAATTTTATTTTTGTAAGTATTTATTATCTTTTAACGTTTTCGGAATTTTTGAATTGGTTTTCATTTTCGAAAGTAAATCGTTATTTACTTTTTAATAATTTGTTTTTGGGCTTTATATTACCCGTTTTTATAAGTCGGAGTTAAATATGGAATTTTTCGTACGTAGTGGTTTTGAATTTGAAGACCACTGAGTTCTTATTTTATTTTTGAGGATTTTCATTTTCTCATGATTAAGAAATTTTTGGATTTATTCATAGTTTAGGACTTGTCGAAATTCGGTTTTAATTTGGAGTGATTTTTAGGGTTTATTTTCGAAGTTCACATTGGAATTATTTACTGAAATTTTCCGGGGCTTACACACATCGTATTCAAGAAAAGTCGTAGTGCCAAAATTTCGTAGAGAAAAAGGAAAATCAACAGAAAATGCTAATCTAGAAGATAGGGGCAAGGATTGGTATCCTGAAGATGAGAAAAGTAATTTTGATACAGAATCTGAAAAGTGAAAACCAGAATACTATTGCAAATGAAGCCCAAGTTGCAAATGAAGGCAAGTATTCCTTTTTATGATTTTATTTACCCATTTATGAAACTTATTAATACACATAGTAGGATTCATAAATATTATATCTTAGTTTCTTTTTTTTTTTTGTGGTTTAATAAATAGCTACTAATTTTTTTTAGGTCCTTCTAAGAAAAGAGATCCCTCCAAATATAAGCATATTCATGCCTAAGGATTAGAAGAGTGTAAGACTATTATTATCAATAACAAAGGAAAACCTATTGGTGATAATAAAATATGTAACGACTTCAGTCGTATCTTGATTCAATAGCTCGTAACTCAAAGTTTATTCAACTCACAATTGAAAATTGGACCAAGTTTCCACAAAAAGAAAAGGAAAAGTTGTGGAAAGAAAATGAAAAGTTGTGGAAATATATAAATGTAGGTTTACTTGAATACTCTCTTTTGTGTGTATAAACTAATCATAAACTCACGTGGTAACTCATTTTAATTGTTTGCAGGACAAGTGTATCATTCCAAATGGTGCTAAGAAGTGGGTATTTAATACCATTGTTGCTTAATGGAGAGTATATAAATCAAGATTGAAAAATAGGTACTTGACTAAGTACAAAAACTTTGTAAAAAGAGTACAGAATTGACCCCCTAATATCCCTTTAGACCTTTTCACAAGATTACTTCAATATTAAGAGAAGGAAGAAGTCAAGGTAAAAGCTTGTTTTGTATATTCAAATATGATAGCCTAGTTTAGCATATATTTCATTTTTGTCATTTTCAAAATTGTAGAATATTAGTAAGAAAAACAAGAAGAATTGTCAAAAGCTAAAAAATGGCCATAGAGTTGGTCCGAAAAGCTTTGCGAGGGTACGGTTAGAGAAGAATTAGTGAGGTTTTTTTTTTATTTATATACAAGAATATATATTATGTTTCATGATGTTGTGATTGCATTCTTAAATAAATATTGGTTATATTAAACGGTATAATTAATTAAGGTATACATTTCAAAATAATGACCTAGTTTAATGTACTTTCCTTTTTATATGCAAATATATCATAAGATTTATAAGTTCTTTCTTTTCATTTTTAGATAGCTGATAAGGGGAATAAAGAAGAACCATCAAGCATGAAGATCAAGAGGAAAAGCAGCACTTGATGAAGATACTGCTCAAAAGATTGTAAGTAAAATCTCAAAATGAATTTAGAATTTGACATTGAGATGGTGCTTCATGTTAATAAGAGAAGAATATCATGTTATGATAATTGAATGCCCATGAAACATATATATGTAATTATTAGTTTAAAAAATATTAGTAATTATGTTTTTCCTTTTTTCTGTGTGTCTAATCTATTAGCATTTATATGTATTTCTTTTCCTTAAATAGCTAATCATGTTTTTATCCTATTCATTGGTTTAAAAGATGTGATAAATTCATTATCAGAGTTTGAGTCTAATTTTTTTTTCCTAACTATTGGGATTTTCTGAAGAAATGTAATGTAGGTAGTTCAACTAGGGATGTAACCTATCTAATCTTGTAGCATTTATATGTATTTCTTTTCCTTAAATAGCTAATCGTGTTTTTATCCTATTCATTGGTTTAAAAGATGTGATAAATTCATTATCAGAGTTTGAGTCTATTTTTTTTTCTAACTATTGGGATTTTCTGAAGAAATATAATGTAGGTAGTTCAACTAAGGATGCAACCGGATCGACCATTATCGGGTTTCCAACCCACCCAATATGGTAAAAGCCCTTTAGGGTTGAACCCTATAGGGTTTTAGAATTGGGTTTGGATTTGACATAAAAACCTTATAGGGTTATAAGGTCGGGTTTGGATACTACTTAAAACCCAACAAATACCTGACCCGTTAGTCATGTAACAAAAAGAAAACATTTGTATAATTCATAATTGTATTGTAAATGTAAACTTAAATAGACTGAAAATTAAAAAGGAAACCCTACACTCTTCTCTATCTCTACACCACATCTCAACTCCCCTATTCTCCAGCTCCTGTCCGTCTCTTCTCTCTTATCCATGGTCTCTCACTCTCTCTCATCTTGTCATGGTGTCCAGTTTCCCCTCTCGCCATTGTGTCTAGTCTTCTTCCTCCTCCAATGTCGCTCTCAGTCTGCATTCCGCTTAGTCTACCTCTAGACTTTGCCGTCGCATATAGCTCTTCATAGTCATTCAGCCATCATCATCATCCAGCCATCCATCGTCGTCTAGTGTATCTTCTTCCTCTTCGAGCCTCGATGTTTCTCCTCCTCTTCAACCACAGTCATCATCGAGCCCATCATCGTCGTCCAGCCTATCATCGCCGTCCAACAGTCATTGTCATCGAGCATCGTCATCGTTTAACTTTAGTAGTCATTGTCATCCAACAGTCTCAAAGTCGGTGCTTCGCCTCTAGCCAGCAGGTAAAAGCTCACTTGCTCTCTCTCTCTCTCTTTCTCTCTCGTATGTTTCACTATTTCTAGTGCTTTCCAAGGTTGGATTTCAATTTCCAATCTCTCAATCTTTTCATTTCCCATAATTTGACTTTTTAAGTCTTGTTCATTTATTGGTACGTTTTCCTTTGTTTCATTAAATTTGTCCTTTTATAAAATTTGTTAAATTAGATGACAGTCAATACCTCCGTTGGATTTTTATTAGAAATAACAATCCATGAGAAGTGTTAGGGGTAGGAATATGTCATATGTTGTCATTACGGATTGTAATTTATAATGAATAAGTCCAACTATATCATGTGTTTAGTCTTGGCATATTTAAAGTATGCACTCACTATGTTTATCAAAGAGATTACACTTGTGACCGATATGACCTATTTAATAAGCTGCATTCATCTTGTTTCTGCTAGCATGCTTGTATGAGTGCATCAATAACTGATGGTTAGGCGAGTAATTGGGCTGATAATCTGGCGAGTAACCAGGTAGGTATCGGGTTTTAGGGTAAACCTTATAGGGTAGGTTTGGATCTAGAAGGAAAACCCTATAGGGTTGTAGGGTTGTGTTTGGCATGCCTTATAGTTTAGCGGGTTCGGGTTTAGGTTTATATGACCTACGTGAAACCCCACTTAGTTGTATCCCTAAGTCCAACAAATAAAGAAAATATGGGAAGACATCCATCATCTATTAAAATTAGCATTTTCATGATTGAATATTGGTTTTAAAAATTATAACTAATAATAAGAGAATATTATCTCATTTCTAGCTTCTTTATGTCATTTAATTAGCAATAAAACTAAAAGGAAAAATGCACGGATTAGATAGGTTAACTGTTTATAATAAGTTAACTATTTATAATATCTACACACTTCATTTAATTTAAATGCACTAACTTTTATGTATAAGAAGAATTTCAGGCTTAAAATTATAATAACCAAAATATATAAAATCATATCTCTTAAGGGAAATTGCTTTTTTAGTTTATTTTAGTTAATAAGATGTTGCAATATTATATAGGTAGTGTGTCCATTGACTTTCTCTATATATTTGTGTGTGTGTGTGTGTGTGTGTGTGAATTGACAAGGTTAAAAATTAATATAGAAGGTTATTTTTGGCAATTGTGATGGGTTTGAAGAAGATGAATTCATGTACATATATATTATGCTCCTTATTTAGCTTTTTAAGATCTGCATTAATGTCTTTTTTTTATTATGTTGATTTGTTAGTGCCCTGTAATGTACCTTCATTTTTTCTGCATAAAACTTTATGTTTTTAGGGACGTAAGTATAAAGACTATAAGCAACTTGATGTTGCTTTTCTTATAAATAAATTTTATAATACTTCCATTTATTTGTTGGTTTTCAATGTTTTATTGAAATTCTCCACTTATTTATCTAGAAATAAATTTCTGTTGTTTGCAAATATAGTCACGATTTGAAGAAATATAGTTGAAAGTCTAAGAATATCCTGAGAGAAAGAAAGAGTTTACTGAAGTAATCGGCTAGCAAAGAGCATCACGAATGTCATTTTTTGGGAGAGGTGTCAATAAAAACAGTTTGAAAGAAAGAGAAGAAAGTGGCAGTAAAAAAAAATTCACAAAGAGATAATATCGATGATAGATTTGAGAAGTTTCAATCGGCCCTTAGTCTTTTAGTATGTTGGTCCCAAAAGAATAACCAAGAGGGGGGTGAATTGGTTATTTAATAAAATTTAACCTTTTTCAAATACTTAACCAAATTCATATCACTTAGTTAATCAAATTAAAATGGCTTTTAAACTCACTTGAAAACAAAAAACT
This sequence comes from Combretum micranthum, assembly GCA_024138025.1. NCBI lineage: Eukaryota > Viridiplantae > Streptophyta > Magnoliopsida > Myrtales > Combretaceae > Combretum > Combretum micranthum. The sequence continues at coordinate 595,814 of JAMXBD010000638.1, forward strand.
TAAACACAAATAAAATTAATCAAAAATTCGGATAAAACAAGTTCACTTAAGTTAAACAAATGTTTAAAGTTGAGCTTCCAATTCACTTTCTGATTTAGTCTCTGAGTATGAAATTGTTTAGAAATTAAACTTCCAGTTACTCTCTGATTTAGTCTCTAAGTATGGAATTCGGCAAAAACTAACAACTAAATATGCATAAAATTAAAAGATAAGGTAAAGAAGAATGCAAAATTGATGTATAGTGGTTCCGCCTCGTGCATCAGTCCACTCTTCCAGCTCCAAGCCGGAGACTTGGTATTCCAACCCAGTATGTTCCACTATCCAATCAAGAAATGAGAGTACAAACTTGTTCAACTGCAATGAACTTCAATCACTCTGCTCAGCCTATCTAGCTTCACCCAAGATATTTACTAATCTATAGAGAAAAATATCACTCTCACTCTTCTACAATCTCACAAAATCAAATGAGGAAAGAAGAATATGAAGTCTTCTCAAATTTTCGTGCTAGAAAAATAAATTTTGAAATGTCAGAATAAGCTCAATTGAATGCTGTAGGAGTTGCTGTAAATTGGATGCTTTTGTTTTCACGCTTGTATATTTTCCTGTCTTTTCTTTTGATATTTGTTGATTTTCTTCAACGGCTAGAAAACAAACATTTTCCTTTATTCCTAATATCTCTTGTCTATTGAATTGAGTAATTTGAAATCTTCCAAATAATAAGGATCAAACTTGATCATGATCTATTTTCAACTAAAAAGATAAAGTTGAACGTTAAATATTAATCCTATCTTTGTGTCTTGTTGGAGATATCAACTTACTGTGGATGGGTCTTTGAAAATTTGAACTTTATCGATCATATCATCCTCCAAAAATATTGTATTAATATCCCTTGAAGATTGGACAATATCTTACTGTTCATTATCCTCTTCTAATTCGAACTTCCAGCTTTGTAAAGATAAACTTGATTATGGATGCAGATCCCATAAAATGCATCTTTATTGTCAGATCTGGGTTGAATCTTGTTCATGTATTAACATTGTTCTTGAATACGTGAGCTTCAATTTGCTGTCAAAACATTAAATCTTATAATCCAATATAAGCTTGAATCCCCTGGATGTTTAACCAACTTTGTAGAATATATTTGAATGTATGACCCAAATACATTCAACTTTGGAGTTGGGTCTTCAAATCCATAAAGAATTAAAGAAAATCCAAATTCTTGAAATCTATTCATGAAATTTGTTTGATGTGTTCATAGGAAATTTTATTCTCTAATCTATCTTCTGACCGTTATTAGTGTCTTATCAATCAGCAAATTACCTTCTGACTATTCATTTGTTATTGAATAAACTTTCTGAACACTTTTTGAATTACTTTCTGAGTTGAATCTTTTTTGAAAAGTATTTTCATAAAACTTTGATCATTCTTAAATTTACTACACACTTAATAAATTTGTTAGTAATCACTTAATCCTTTTTGTTATCATCAAAACTCCTATTGAGAGAAATCAACATAGTACAAAGTAATTTAGGCTTAGTTATTCCTCCACAATTGCTTGATTTTTTACACCTTCTGTAAACCCCCAAAGTTTTGCGATTGGTTTAGTTTAAACCCTAATCGGAAAATCAACCGAAAACCCTAAAGTCAACAAAACCCTAGTTAGACGTAATAGTTTAAGTCCGACAATCCCATGTTCGCAACCCTAAGAAAGTAAGTAAGAGATTAGTCTGTAGAATAGTTCGTAATAACATAAGAAAGCTTAAAAAGATCATATTCATAAAACCGTAAATAGTTCTGAACCCAAGCAGATACAGTTCTTGAAAAACGTGTCTCGGGGCTCAGAATAGTAAAAATATTCCAGATATACCATTAGATTCGTAAAAATGTAAGGTCTTCAAAAATATCAGTTTTACAATTTTTCGATAAATAAAAATATTAGATATCGCAGTTATACGCATATTTTCTTACTACCAGTACTTTATTAGTCATATATACTTTACATAACACTATTCATTACTATTATACACTATTCATTTATCTCTACTTTTTCTAACACCTACTCTTACACTCCATACACCTATTATCTTTATTTTTTACCTTTCTCATAACTTTATTTCACTATTACTTTACTTATTATTACATTTAATCAACAAAAATACAAAAATAAAACTCTCTCTTCCCTCTCCCAAATAGTGGCCGGCACACCCCCCTTGTCTCTCTCTCTCTAATTTTTTTTTCAATTTTTCTTTATTTTAAATCACACAAAAGTCACTCCTCATTTTCCTATAAATACCTCCCTCCTCTTTCACTTCTTTCACACAATTATTACCCACAAATTTACTACCAAATCTCTCCAAAATTCTCCTCTCAACACTCTCTCCACATACACTCAAAACTCTCTCAAAATACTCTTAAACCACTTTCTACATATGTCACGCCCCGAAGGGTACCCTAAAAGTGGCAGTCCGCCACATACGGTATTAAAACTTAAGAATGACTTCCCAAAGTCATGCGAAAGTTTTTAACACCATATGTAAGGCATCTATGACAACAATAGGAGACACCGGTGGGATGTATAGTTTGAGATAGTAAATACGGCATACCAGAATCTAAATAAACATCAAATTTATCATTAAGAGAATATAATCCTTACATCATCTTAGGGGTTTTTCCCTTATAATTCTCCAAACAATCATAATAACAACTTAATCTTTCTCACAACAGAATAATACTAATACCAATAGACATTAAAAGATATTTAACCTAAGATCTTCAAAAGATTCCCAGAAGCTCCTTAAATCATAATTCCACCCGGGTATATGTAGTCCTTGTTCATGAAAGATATTAGTCTTGTACAACAAAGGTTTATTGGAGTATAAGCATAACTAGCTTAGTGAGAATATTCCTGAATCAACGTACTTGTATAAATAATTTCAAACAAGTTATTAACAAGCATATGAATGCATCAAACACATGATCAAGCAATACATATAATCTATCGGAAATCATATGTTTGAATGGATTTACCCCTCCATTCTGGGTTAGGTGTTCCAGGCTCTTTAAGACCCAACTTAAAATCTAACTCATGTAGTTTATTTCAAGCTCCTACTAGCCCATCACAAAATAGTTCTTTCATGCTCCTATCGCCCATCTTAAAATAGTTCTTTCAGGCTCCTATTGTCCATCTTGCAGATTTCTGGCTACTGCACACCCGGCTACTAATCCCTTGTCCCATCGAGAATAGCAGCTCATGCAATGAAATTAACTACGTGATATGCATGAATCAATTAATATAATTTGCAGTATATTTTTATAGTAATTTAAAGGTGATCATAGAATTTTGCACACACTCCAACAGAATAATAGTAAAACATAAGTTTATTAACAACGATTCATGCCTCAGTATGCTTAACATTCTTTCAACCAATATTATCATACATAATTCATTTCATCTTTTCCTACTTCTAGTGCCTCTAGCTACAAGCACAACCAAGTACGAAAAAGGTAGGAAATAAACTCACTTGGCCATGAGAATCTATCTTTCTTACGGATGAGTTGATCGATAAATCCACTAATCAAAATAATCCTTTAGGTATGAATACTCCTCCTCGGGTTAGAATACCCATAATGAGTATTTCTTATGACTCTATGGCACTTATCAAAAACTATGTCATAAGATCGTTAAAATTCGCGTAGAAGGTAATTCCAACTTAAAATGGCCATAACTTGGTCATTTTAACTCGGAATTGCGCTTATAATATATCGTTTTCTACCTCCTCGAAAAGATCTATCCATTTCTAAGGTTATTTTTGTCATAAAAAGCCATTTGAGTTCCAAACTAACATGGTACAGAATAGTTACGAATTTATAGTTTTCAAAATATGGTTTTTCCAAACTTTTACTTTACTCAAAATTTCTTAAGAAAAATATATGGATATATAATATATATATATAGTTGAAAAATCCTTTGGACATATATTTATACTCATATGTATGCATGATTTTGATAGTGTTGTCTTAATATTGATATTTCATAAACAATTTATCTTTAAGGATTTAAAAGACAAGACTTTTGAAAATTTCTCCTTTTTGAATTGTTAGAAGAAAAACAAAAATATATTTGAGTTGTTACGAGTAAATGTTTCATTATTATTTCATTTTCTTACTTTTCAAAAGTAAATTCGTTT